>CM021105.1:580984249-581303455 GCA_007115665.2 Sequoiadendron giganteum
GGGGTGGGGTCGCCTCACCGCAAGGGGAGGAAGATCGAGGGAAAAAGGGGAGGGAGAGAAAAGAAAATAAAAGAAAAGAAAGAGAGGGGAGAGGAAAAAAGAAAAGAAAGAGAGGGGAGAGGAATTTTGAAGACAAAAAGAAGTTGCTGATAGGGGGGATGAAATTTTGGCAGGATTTTAGCAGAGTGCGGACTCACGAGTGGAGACCAGAGGCGTTGGCATCGTCAATTGAGGCGATGAATGGAGCGGACCATGCAGCCCTAGAGCGGGCGGCGCTATTGCACTTGCTGTAGTTTCAGAGATGAGGGCGCATCGGGCGATGCTGACCGCCTTGATAGAGAGGTGGAGCTCGGCTACATCGACATTCCATTTGCCGACTGGAGAGATGACGGTTACATTGGAGGATGTGTGGCGGATCTTGAGGCTACCGATAGCGGGACGGTTAGTGTGTGAGGAGGAGGTGAGAGGAGAGCAGTTGGATGAGACCATTCTGGTGTTGTTTGGGCGTGATGACCTGCTAATACAAAAGGGGGGGTTGGATGTGGATAGATGCCTAGATCTGGGAGTGTCGGCGTTACCACTATTTTTATGTTGTGTGATCAGCGGGATTCTGTTGCCAGACTAGAGTAGGCATTTCTGCAGTTTACGGTATATGGGGGTGATTCGACATATTGTCAAGTGGGGGGAGGGGCAGTTCTCATGGGGGTCATGCATATTGGCTCAATTATATCGGGATATGCATGTGATTTGCTATCGAGGAGGGCAGAGCTTGGCACACCGGATGCTACTGCGGGTATGGGGATGGACACACATCGCGGTGATGAGGCCCTTAGTGATCAGGGGAGGGGATTTGGATGACAGAGAGCCAGTGGCATGGTAGTACGGGGCAGCTAGGGGTTGTATCCTGTGATATGAGACACAGGGAGAGGTGGAGCGGTGGAGGAGGGCATTTGATGATTTACGGAGAGAGGATATTATATGGCGGCCATATATGTTTCGGCAGTTTAGAGGATGGAGGACTGAGGAGGAGAGACAGCGAGGGTTCTTTTTGTGTAGATGTTACCTGATTGGGAGTCCTAGGTACATAGTGGAGCTACATCATCCCAACCGAGTGGGGTGACAGTTTGGACTGGTGCAGGACATTCCAGGAGCGCCTGTGATGTTTCGTCGGCTTACCTGGGAGGTTCCTTGGGGGGCGGCATTGGTAGCGACAGATGTGAGGGCGTCATGGATGATGGCAGGTGGGGTGCCTATATCAGGGGAGGGTGCGAGTCCAGGAGGATGGGAGTAACAGAGATCCATTATAATTAGGTAGTTCCCACTGGCTCCTCAATAGAGGTAGGAGTGACACAGAGATCTTTAAGTTGTAGAGACCCTGGAGAGACACGAGAGGATAAGCGAGGCTTGAGGTAGACGAGGAGGATGAGAGGCAGGAGGATGATGAGGGATCCCAGAGTGAGTGGTGTGGAGGGAGGTGTTGCTGGAGATTAGCCGGCGAGAAGGGGGAGGGTCAGGAGGAGGCCGAGGGGAGCTGTGGTAGAGGAGGGGGAGGCAGGAGGAGCTGATGGGGGGGAGGAGATAGAGGTGGTGAGATTGGAGAGTGAGCTAGAGGTGGAGATGCTTTAGGTGGTGGAGGGGAGAGCTGCTCAGTAGGGGATTGGTGTTAGAGTACGACGGAGGCAGGTGCAGGTGAGGGTTGAGCAGGAGGAGGGGAGGGTCTTAGAGCTATCGGTGGAGGGTAGAGCTAGAGATTTGCAGGATGAGGCAGAGAGGGTGGTGGATGCTAGAGGATAGCCTAGGGAGAGGCCTGAGAGTAGTCGTCAAGGGAGAGTCCAGCCAGTTGAGCAGGAGGGTAGAAAACTAATGAGGGTGGGGAGGAATGGACAGCCGTGGAGGATTCGATTGACACGTCAGACAGAGCCGGTACAGGAGGAGAGAGAGGGAGAGGCTATGGACACAGGTGTACTAGTGATGGAGCCGTTGGCCATAGTACCAGTAGCCACAGTTGAGGATCCAGTGGTGTTACTAAGAGGGGCCCAGGCAAGGATATGGGTGCTAGAGGAAGAGGTGAGGAGGGCAGATACAGAGGTATGGAGGATACAGGATAGAGAGGGTATAGTGTTTGATCGTGTGGTGAGCCGGCTCACGACAGATGTATTGGCTGCAGAGAGAGAGAGATGGGATGCGAGCAGAGATGGAGAGAGCACAGGGGGAGCTGGCTCGGGTGACATGGGGCAGAGGTGAGGCTAGAAATAATAGCAGGTTCTGCCTTGATCACGAGGAACAGCCCAAGGTCAGCCGGAGGGGTCCTGAGACAGTGGGAGCTGGTGCGGGGATTCGGGGATGAGAAGGATGACACTTGCGGAGAGACACATATAAGCCGGAGAGCATCATAGGAGATGAGGGTGAGGGCCGAGGCCACAGAGGTTAGATTGGAGACAGTGTAGCGGGAGAGAGAGAGTGCACAGGGATAGGTGCAGGCTTTACAAGGAGAGAGAGAGAGTTTACAGGGATAGATGTAGGCACTCTAGGGAGACAGAGAAAGTTTATGGAGACAGGTCCAGATTCTACAGTTTTAGAGAGATGCAGCAGTGGGTTAGGCAGAGAATGCTGAGAGAGATATAGCACAGATGCGGACATGTCGAGGGCCGAGTGATAAGACTGTGCTAGAGACGATGCGTGCAGAGAGGGACAGATCTACAGAGTAGATACGTTTATTGACAGCGGCACAGGAGGCATGGGAATAGGAGCGACGGGCCATGAGTAGAGAGAGGGATAGGTACAGGCATGAGCGGAATGCTGCTCGGTACTAGGCTGGGTAGAGAGATGACTATATGCAGGAGACAGCGTATTGGAGGTGCGCGTATGAGCAGGAAGTGCTAGATCCAGCGTAGCATACAACGCGGTATGTTAGGCAGATACCTTAGATGTCGGCACCATCACAGGCGTTAGGTACACGGACTAGAGGGTACAGTGATTTTCACTCGGCTCCCTCTCGGTTTGGGACTCCAGGGCGTGAGTCTCAGGGGACTTTGACACACAGGGGGCCAGTACCCGAGTCTCCTCAGAGGTCAGATGTGGGCAGCTCAGGACATGTAGAGAATAGATGACAGGATGCAGGTGTTTTTGACAGGTACCAGATGGTAGTGGAGTGCACCTTATTTTGAGCATGATATGGAAGTGTATATGTGATGACCATATTTTGGATATGAACAGTGTATTATTATGATGATGATATGTGATGGTTTCATTGATAGTATGTCACACATTTTGGTGATGGATGGTATGCATATGGTATTCTATGTGATGGTCCTATGATAGTATGTATGTTATGCATATGTATATGATGTTTTATGGGATGTTGATGTTTTACTTATGCATGTGTGATGGTGTTAAATGATTTATGAATGGTAAGGCAATTGTGTTAACAAGGTGATTAATGAATTGATGTGAATGCATATGGATAAATGAATGGATGTATGAATGTTAATGATCGTATGTTTAATGTAAATGGATAAATGAATGGATGTAGGGATGTTAATGATCTTATGTTTAATGTAAATGGATAAATGAATGGATGTAAGGATGTTAATGATCTTATGTTTAATGTAAATGGATAAATGAATGGATGTAGGGATGTTAATGCATGAATGTGAATGAACTTAATGAATGGATGTATGGATGTTAATGTATGAATGTTAATGAACTTAATGAATTTAATGCAAATGGATGAATGAATTGATGTAAATGGATAAATGGACCTAATGATCGTGGACATAAGTGTCAATGGGTAGATGGTAGGTGTAGGATGTGGGGGGTGCAGTACTTGTTAAAGACCGTAAGGATCCCGAGAAGAAAAGTTAGTAAAAGTGAATGAGAGTTTGCACAACCAAAACCATAAGTCATAGACGTAGGGGCAATCACAGGATGAAGAGGGAATATGCAACATGAGATGAAATGCAACATGAATGCAATTTTCCATCTTTTAGAGCACTGATTTTTGCTATAGCATAAGACATCAGATGTCAGGGTATGCAAACCAAGATGAATTATTGTCAAATGCAGAAAAAAAACACGACAAACAAGAAGGATATCCCAATACCCCAAAGTTGCGATGACATTGGTCGGGCTAGGCATTGGAATAACCACAAGCACAAAGAGATGCCCCCACATAACACGGGGTCCGAAAAGAATCCCGGTGGGTACCATGTGGGGCATCCCAGTAGACAAAAACAAAAGTCAAGAGATGTCCTTATGGTAACTAGGCAAAACACACCACAATATGAAGGATCATGGCGATCTTGACTAGTGATTATAAGGAGCTCAAATGATAAACAAAATCGAAAAGTACCAAAAGATGGTAATCAATTACAAGTGTCCTTTGCCATTAGATCCCAGGGATGGATGGGGTTGATGTGGTCTGTTAGGAAGGATGCATCCTGTTAAGACTGATGATGGATACTAAGCTAAAGTGACCTAGATGATGTAGGATAATTGCCATTGGATAGATTACTTGATACGAGTAGACCTTGTTTGTGAAGAGTCAGCGACGATAAGGACATACTTGACAACGAGAGGATGAGACACAACCTAAAGACCTAGGGGCTCGAGGGTTGATCAAAGATCAACCTTGCCTACGTGAAAGCGCAGAGCCCTCGTAGTTCATGATAAAAGAGTGGAAAGGGGACTGATGGAAACCGATGGAAGACCAAGACAGACACAAGCCCCGGGGGTAGATCAAAAGATCAACCTTGGCTACGTGCAAGCGCAGGGGCAACATAGTTCGGATATGACAAAAGATTGAAGATGGATAAGATCGGAAAGCGGACCATGAGGATAGGTGATGAAGGACAAAATGCCTCAGGGGCTGATCCAAGGATTAGCCTTGCCTACGTGCAAGCGCAGAGGCGTCGTAGTTCAAGTGGGGATGATGAGAAAAGCGGAAAGAAGGTGATGATGACAAAAGATGGGGGATGAAGACATGAAGAAGCCCCGGGGGAAGATCAAAAGATCAACCTTGCCTACGTGCAAGCACAGGGGCGACGTAGTTCAAAAGGGGACGCAATGAGACCAAGAACAGATGTCACAAGCTCAGATTAGGATAATGAGCTCAAGGTGTTGGATAGCGGATGATAGTCATCCAATGCTCAACCAAAATATACCAAGCGACAAGGTGATGCAAACAGATGGGAGGATATGGGGATTGAGGAATCGGTGGGCAAGCCATAGAGTAATCAGGATGCTCGATAGATAATGATTCGGCCCTATACGAGAGGCGCCTGTTGCCAGGTTTTCACCAATCGTACATATCCAAGGTGCCACGCAGGGGTGGTTTTCACCATAGGATGAATTATTTATCTTTACTATTTTGGATTCTTGGATTTTTTTAATTTTTTTTGTATTTTTGACTTTTACCAGGAAGGATACCCTAGCTAATCTAAGTGTAGAACTTCTTCAGATGCATGATGTTGATGGGTTCCTCCAAAGGATCACCTTCAGGGGTGGAGAGCCTGTAGGCACCAGAACCATACTTGGAGGTGATGACATAAGGGCCCAACCAGTTGGCTTCAAACTTACCTTTCTTCTCTTGATCTTGCTGATTCCGTTGATTTTCTTTTAGGACTAAATCACCAATGTCGAATTGGCGAGGGCGGACTTTCTTATTGTAGCTCCTTTTGAGTCGATGTTGATAAGCTTGTAGATGGGTATAAGCCTTGACTCTCTTTTCATTGAGCAATTCCAATTGTGCCAAGCGTGCCACCCGGGTGTCTTCATCAGTGATGAGATTCTTGAGGGAGATGCGGAGCGAAGGAATTTCAACTTCGATTGGCAAGATAGCCTCAGCGCCATAGACAAGAGAATATGGAGTGGCTCCAGTAGGGGTGCGGATGGATGTACGGTAGGCCCAAAGAGCAGGATGGATATGGAGGTGCCAATCGCAACCAGTGCTATCGACCATCTTCTTAATGAATTTGATCAATGTTTTATTTGTTGCTTCTGCTTGTCCATTACCTTGGGGGTAATAGGGAGTGGACCAATGATGTTGAATATGATATGTGTCACAAAGGGATTTCATGCACTTATTTTTGAAGGGTTTTCCGTTGTCGGTGATGATGGCTGAGGGGATACCATACCTACAAAGAATATGATAGAGGATGAACTTAGAGATCTAAACACCAGTGATTTGAGTGAGTGGAATGGCTTCCACCCACTTGGTGAAGTATTTAGTGGCTGTGATGATAAAGGTGTGACCATCTAAAGATGGAGGGTAGATCTTGCCAATCAAGTCAAAACCCCATTGTGAAAATGGCCAAGGTGTCGTGATGGGTTGGAGATCTTGTGCTGGAGCGTGAATCAGATCTGCGTGTTGTTGGAACGGAAGACACTTTTTGACATATTCACAAGCATCATGTTCCATTGTGGGATAGTAATATCCTGCTTTGAGAACCCATTTGGCTAGGGCCATACCATTAGAATGGGCCCCACAAATACCGCTATGTACTTCTGTTAATGTTGTGCGAGCCTCAGTTTTGTCTAGACAACGGAGGAGAGTTCCATCATACCCACGTCGATAAAGTGTATCGCCAATAAGGGTATAACGAGTTGTACGTTGAATAAATGATTTACATTGGTTTCGTGTGAGATCAGGCAGGAGGATGTTGTCATGGATGTAGGTGTAAATGTCATGGTACCATGGGGATTCAGGGCCTACAATAGCACACACTATGTCATTTTCAGGGATATCGTATGCTGGGATTAGGAGTTGCTCAACTAGGAACTGACAATTTGTGTAATCTTTTGGCATGTCAAGGAGAGAACCAATGGTAGCCATAGCATCTACTGCCTTATTCTGGAGTCTCGGGATCTGTTCAAATTGGATGGTAGTGAAATATTTTTTGAAGTCATCCACCATGCATTTGTAAGGCAACAACTTTTCATCTTTTGTCAGAAACTCATCGTTGACCTGTTTTATGACTAACTGGGAGTCACCAAAAACTTGCAAGTGGGTGATGTGCCATTGAACTGCAATTCTGAGGCCGGTGAGAAGGGCCTCATATTCAGAGATGTTGTTGGTGCAAGGAAAAGCTAGTCTGAATGATTTTGGTATGTAGTCGCCTTGGGGAGTGATAAGCAAGATTCCTGCCCCCGCTCCATTATGGGTGTGTGATCCATCAAAGTACAATGTCCAGGTGGTGGTTTCTGAGACTACAAATACTCCTTCATCTGGGAATTCAGTTTCTATGGGATAAGCATCCACTAATGGGGCATTTGCCAACTGATCAGCTATTATTTGTCCTTTAATGGCTTTTCTATCCACATATTCTATATCAAACTCACTGAGAAGCATGATCCATTTAGCCATTCGACCAGTCAGGGCTGTCTTGGATAGCAGGTACTTGAGGGGGTCGACTTTGGATATCAATTTTATAGGATGGATTAGCATATAGTGGTGTAGCTTTTGTGTGCTGAAAACTACAGCAAGACATGCCTTTTCCATTGGTGAATAGTTGAGTTCATACCCGACCAGGGTGTGACTAATGTAGTAGATTGCCCATTCCTTTGAAGATTCATCATGTTGTGCCAATAATGCCCCCAATGCTACTGACATGGCTGATATGTACAACAAGAGGGGATTGCCAGGGATAGGTGGCATCAAGATCGGCGGGTGGGCCAAATATCCTTTGAGCATGTCGAAACCCAACTGACATTGTTGAGTCCACTTGAAGCTAGTGTCTTTCTTGAGAAGGTGGACGAAGGACTGACATTTATCTGAAAGTTGGGCTATAAAGCGGTGGATGGATTGTAGTTTCCCTTGGAGACTCCTTAATTGTTTCAAGTTTCTTGGAGGAGGCATATCCACGATAGTTTTCACCTTAGCTGGGTCAACCTCGATGCCTCTGCGGGACACTATGAAGCCCAAGAGTTTCCCTGATGTGACACCAAATACACACTTTTTGGGATTTAATCTAAGCTTGTATTGTTCTAAGCGTTCAAAGATCCGTTTCAAAATGGTAGGGTGTTCTTCCCTGGTTTCAAATTTTTCCAGTAGGTCATCGACATAGTCTTCCATGATGATGTGAATGAGGTCATGGAATATGACTATCATTGCCCGTTGATATGTTGCCCCTGCATTTTTGAGACCAAAGGGCATGACATTATAACAGAACGTACCCCAAGGTGTTGTAAAAGCAGTTTTATGTTGATCGTCAGGGGCAATCCGAATCTGATTATAGCTAGAGAAGCCATCCATGAGGGATAGCATCTCATGTCCCACAGTGATGTCGACTAACATGTTCATGTTAGGCAAGGGGAAGTCGTCTTTTGGGCAAGCTTTGTTGAGATCCCAAAAATATATACAAATCCTGATGTCTCCATTGGGTTTAGCAACAGGTACAATATTAGAGATCCAATTAGAGTAGTCAATAGGCCTGATAAAACCAGCATCCAGTAACTTCTCCAGTTCTTTCTTAACCAATAATGCCACTTGTGGGTGCATTTTTCAGAGCTTCTGCTTGACAGGTTTAGTTTCTGGACAGACATCCAAATGGTGGACAACAAGATTAGGATCCAAGCTAGGCATATCAGAGTAAGCCCATGCAAAGTTGATGATCCCTTCACGGAGAATTCGGACAATGGTGGTGTACTCTGCTTCAGATAAAGATTTAGCCACATAGGTTATTCTTGGAATCTCTATTGTCCCTAGGTTTACCTCTTGTGTTTCTTCAATGAGAATCGAAGATTGCTTGGATAGTCGTGTTCCTACAAGGGGAAGATGAACATCCCCATCTTCCAGTGCCATATCAAGGTTTTCACTGTTAGATACATCCTTTTTTTTTACTTTTTCATAGTCAAAAAGCGCCTCGATGAGGTTTTCACTTGATGACCCATTTTTCTTTTGTTTCTTTTTTCTTTTGCGGTTAGGGCGTTCATCTTCCCCCAATCCCATTAGATGTACATAGGTATCTTCTGAGGGAAAAGTGCTAACTGGTGTGCTATCTTATAGGTCATGATCAATAAGCTCAGGATGTTTAAGGGATGAAATTATGGTACAAATGGATAAGCATTCAAATATGGCGGGGAGGTCAATGTGATTCAAATCGTCATACGCGTGTATGATGGATTCCTCCTCCGGTATGATGGACCCTTTTGTTTGGTATCATAGCCCAAGCCCAAATTCCTTGGTCAGATGGTAGTTTCTTCGATGGGCAGACGTCTTCCTTGTTCCTCTGCACCAAGGCCTCCGCCTTGGTAATGGCATTTTTTGATAAATTTGGAGGCATGTGGATAGGCTTCATGAAAGTATTCAATAAGGGGCCTTGGTGGTTCAAGCTCTTCCCGATAAACCCATTGATTGATATCATCATCCATTAGATCTTGGAGGGATCCCAAATTATTGAATGTTGTGGACCCCACGTTCTTGGAAGTGAGGGTAAGTGTCTTTTCTTCTACTTTTGGCAATGGTAAAGTCGGTTGCCCATATGTGCAAGGAGAAGTTGGCATGGTTGCCACATTGAGTGCGGTGTGCATTTCGTATTCACCACATCCCTTATCTATGATCTGGTCCTTGGTGACGGTGGAAGGTGTGGATGATGGTGGAGATGATATGTTCAGAGTATTGGTGGATGGGATAGGATCGGATGTCGGCGGTGCCCCAATTTCAACCCTCGGGCAGTAATGTGAATGTGGAAAAGAGGCCTCCAAGGCACGAAAATATTCAAAGGGTTGAGCGTCGGCTTGTATGGTGACTTCTATTCCTTGGAATGGGAATTTTAGGCATTGGTGATAAGTGGATGGTATGGCTTGCATAGAGTGAATCCATGGACGACCAAGAAGGATGTTGTATGGGAGTTCAAGGTCCAAAACATGGCACATAGTGTATTGCACAATGGGGCCCACTTGTATAGGGAGGCAAATAATGCCTTCAGAATCTCGCTCTGCATTATCATAAGCTTTGATGGTGATCACTTGATTTCTTAGATCAGCTAGGGTGTATCCGACCTGTTGTATAAACTTTAACGTACATAGATTTAGGGCTGAACCATTATCTACTAATACCCTTTTTACTTTTTGACAGTTGACGCCAACCTCGAGATGGAGGGGGTGGTTGTGGTTTGAATCGAGATGTGACATGTCCTTTTGGCTAAAGGCTAGCTGATAGGTCGATGAAAGATTTCCTACCAATGCTTGAAATTGGGTAGGGTCAATATTATCAGGTACTTGTGTGTTTTGCAAAGCCTTAGTTAGGATATCTTGATGTATGGGAGATGACTTGAGGAAATCCAAAATGGATATTTGGGCTGTAGTTTTACCTAGATGGTCTAAGATATTGTACTAGGAATTGGTGGATGGTCGTTGGGTGGATGGAGATGCGGCTGGGATTGTGATGCGGTTTCGCTGAGTAGTAACAACACATTGTGGATCTTTTCCCTTAACATGTATCGTGGATACACAGGGTTCCACTTGTTCTACATATGAAACCACACCTTGATAATTGTATGGTACATTTTTTTAGTTGATATTATTGGTACTGTTCTCTGGCTTGTTGTTATTGCTAGGTCTAGGATTTGAGTTGGACGTACTAGGACCCTGATTATGATTAGGAAAGGCATTTTGGTATATTTGTAATTGAGCATTGGATGAAGATGCTATGTTATCATCTACATGTATTTCACCTCGATCAATGAGACCTTGGATGTAGGTTTTTAAGCCTTGACATTTATCCAAGGTATGTCCCTTAATTTTGTGGAATTCGCAGTATTCATTTTCTTTAAACCAAGCAGGCTTGGGTTTAGACGTATCGAGGGGTTTGGTGACAGGATATGTTATGGGGTACTTAGCTTGAAGAAGCTTATTAAACACTGTGCTAAGGGGTTCCCCCAACTGAGTGAATTGTCATTTATTCCCATCGTGGTTATTTTGATTAGCTTGTTGTCATGGTGCTCCTTGGGGAACGGATATGGTGTTTTGAATGAACGGTTGTTGCTGGGAAGGATATCTTTGTGTGGTGTTGGCCACTTGGACGTGTTTAGTATTAGTGACACCATCATTGACGACATTTTTGTTTCTATTCCAAAAATGAGGTTTATCCCCGAAGGACTTCTCTCTATCAGAATTGAAATGTTTGACCTGTCCTCTTGCGACAAGAGCTCGTTCTAAGATGGGGCCTTTCTCCACAAGTCCCACAAAAGTAGTTATGCAATGGAGTTGGAAATTGTGCGCCATATCCGGGTGAGAGTTTTTGATAAACAACGTTACCATGTCTTTTTCTGTTGGTGGGGATTTCATCCTGCTAGCCAAGGCACGCCATCTTTGCAAGTAGCTTGCAAAGGTCTCTCCATCATGTTGTTTTTCTTTGAGGAGATCAAGTGTGTCAATGTCTTTCTCTAAGTTAAAAGAGAAGTGTGTGACAAACTGTTCAGATAGCTATGCGAAGGTCTTGATAGATCCCTTTTCCAGACCCATAAACCAGTTGAGGGCGACCCCTTGCAAACTTTTAGGGAAAAGTCGGATGAGGTAATTGTCATTGTGCATGACTTCTTGGAAATGAGCGTAAAACTCTTGAAGGTGAGCTCTAGGATCCTTGGTTCCTTTGTATTTGTCAAATTTGGGTATCTCAAAATGTTTAGGAAAAGGAATCAAGGAAATGGAGGGATCAAACGGATAAGGGCATATGTCCTCAAACTTGAAGGATTGTTTTCCTATTCTAGCTTGTAAGTCCCTTAATGCGGCTTTTACTTCTTCCAAGTCTTTGTTGACAGGAGTCAAAGTGGATTGAGTGTATGGATAATGTGGTGGGTATGATGGAGGTGGCCCTCCCATTGTTGGATCATAAAGGGGCTGATTCGGATATGAATGTATTGATTGATTGTAAGAAGGTTGATGGTGGGATGATTGGTTGTGTTGAGTGGGAGCCAATTGTTGTTGATAGTAAGACACAAGAGAGGGGGCCTGTTGTTGCATAGTATTTTGATAATGCGTGGTGGTAGGGCCTCTTTGTTGGTGTGATGATGTTTGTTGATAATAGGGAGTGTAAGGTTCCCCATGTTGGTGAGCTAGTTGTTGTTGAAAATATTGTGGGTAGGATTGGTTTTGTTGTGCAAAGGTGGTTTGTTGCATGGCATATGGGTTTAACGTTTGTTGATGGGGATTGTGTTGAGGTTGTGTAGGGTTGGCGTAAGATGGTGCTTGGGTTTGTGTTTGGTTTTGCACATTCGAAAGAGGGTTTGTATGGGATGGAATAGTGTATGTGCTAGAGGGATGATAAAGGTATTCAGTGAGCGGGTTATGGCGTGTTTGCATAGGGATGGGCACATGTTGTTGTGGAGGTTGTTGTTGTTGTTGTGGAGGTTGTTGTTGTTGTTGTTGATGAGGTGGATGAGGTAAGGCTTGTTGGTGTTGAGGCGGATGAGATGGGATGTATTGTTGTTGTTGAGATGGGTTAGGTTGGATGTGTTGTTGTTGTTGTGATGGGTTAGGTGGGATGTGCTATTGTTGTTGAGATATATGTTGCACCACTTTATGTGGTGGTTGTGTGAGAACGGAAGGATGTTGCGGATGTTGTTGATGTAAGTGTTGAGATGAAGCTATTGTAGTAGCAACATATTGTGGTGGTGCTGGTGGTGTGGTGGATTGGTGTGGGTTATTTGGAGGTTGTTGTAATGCAGGCAGTAGTGTGTTGGTAAGTGGAGGTGTGCCCCCAATATTAGAATATGGGGGAGGAGGCGACGGAGTAGACGGGATGTATGACAGCATGCCATAGATGTGGGGGTCATTAGGATCGGGTGGTGGAATAGTAGATGTTGTGGTTGGAAGGCGAGGATATTCTTGGACTTGATGGGTGACAGCGTTTCCAAGTACGGGGTGGTACCAATTTTTAGTGGGTGCACCCTCAGGAACATAGGAGCTTTCTGGAACATTTTGTGAGGTTTGCGGGTCGATAAATGGGGGAAGGTCATATTGTGATGTATCGAAACCGGATGTTGGCTTGACTCCCTTCATGAGTAAGGTGGCAAGGATCTTATCCCCACGTTCGTTTAGGAGGCGATTCTTCATTTGGACATTAGCAGGATTACTAAGATATTCATCCATAGTGACTTCAGGTTGATTGACCATGTTTTCGTCACTAGGCAATGTGGTATTCTGGATGTCAGTGTTTGATTGGGATGAAACGCCATTATGGGGATCATGTGGAATGTTATTAGGATCTTGAGGGGCATTTGGTTGGGAACCTTGTGTTTGTTGATCTGCCATTTGCTTTTTTGTTTGTGAGCGGGTTTGAACGGGCATGAACATGCAAAATGACCAAGTAGTTTCAAGATTCAACTTCTAGATGATGACTTAGACAATGATGATTGATGTTGGCTTGATGATGTATCACTATTGATGCTTGGATAATGATGTATCAACTTGATGAGATTGGATGATGATTGGATTTGATTTGGGTCAAGTGATGATGTATCACTTGATGATTGGATTTGATTTGGGTCAAGTGATGATGTATCACTTGATAGTTGGATGATGATTGGATTTGGTGATTGGATTGGATTGGACCAAATGGTGATGTATCACTTGATAGTTGGATGATGATTGGATTCAAACCAAGTGGTGATGTATCACTTGATAGTTGGATGATGATTGGATTTGGTGATTGGATGATGAAAGGGATCCTAAAACCTGATTTGGAGATCACCCTAGGTGACTTGTAACGTTGGTTGATCGGATTAAATCAATGATTATGACACCTAATCCACCTTGAGATGGAAGGGGATTGATTTGGGCCAATGATGTTGACTTACAACACAAATCCATTTCAAGATAAGAGCGGATTGATTAGGTTGAAGACAAAGATTGATTATGTAGGATAACGATCAATTTGATGCCTTGGTCAATTTGGGAGAATAACTCCTAAAACAAGGTTTTAATGGTGGACACAAAGGGGAGATATGTTGTTGAAGATGTTTAGGTCTTGTGATAAGGCGGATGTTCCAAATGGTGGAATGGTTAATGCGAATGTGGTAAATGGACGTTTTTGGAGGGGTTAAATGGAGGTTTGGAATGATCAAATAGGTGTTTGAATTGGTCAAATGGAGGTTTCGGGGATTCAAATGGAGATTCAAAATGATAAAATGGGTGAAACTGTCTATTTAGGGAGCGTATTCGCACTTCTGCGAAAAATGGCTGAAACAAAGGGCAAGGTCGCCCCTCTGCAGAAAATGGCTGAAATAGAGGGCAAGGTCGCCCCTCTGCGAAAAATGGTTGAAACAGAGGGCAAGGTCGCCCCTCTGTGGAAAATGGCTGAAACAGAGGGCAAGGTCGCCCCTCTGCGAAAAATGGCTGAAACAGAGGGCAAGGTTGCCCCTCTGCAGAAAATGGCTGAAACAAAGGGCAAGGCCGCCCCTCTCCAGAAAATGGCTAAAAATAGAGGGCAAGGTCGCCCCTCTGCAGTGAAAACTTGAACTTGGTTTGTATAAGGGATTTTGGCAAGGACTTAAAATGGTTTAATGACAACTTCACTTACCAAAATTTACTAGTTTTTCACAAAAAGACACTTTGGACAAGCACAATCCTATGATTAATGTTTTAACGGGTATGGCCGGCAAAGGTCTTACTCTAGGATGAACAACGTTTCTAGGGAGTCCTCGATATACGCTCGGTATGTGAGGCACAACCGTGAACACCAGTCCGTCACAAACATGAGTTGGGAGCCCCAGCGAGATACTGAAAGGCTCGGACCAACTCTTCACATCTAGCTAGGTATCACCCTAGCTTCGACGTTCCGCCAATTACAACATAACTGGATTGAGGTACAGCTTTGGCTCTCCCCCCTTTATATACACCGCCGGTACGTGTGGTTGGGATCGTCCGTTGGGGTGATGAAATCCCCAAGCAAGTCCCGCTAAGAAGATGACACTAATCATTTCCAACTACCTCCTTCGGATCTGCACAACGTGCAAAGGAGGAAGGTGAAAACAAACTAATGCCCCCTTAGGGTAAAATAAGTAAAATAGACACAACAAACAACAAATATTACTTTCCCCTACTTATACTAAGTACCTAGATAAAGTAGCAAGGAAAGAGTTTTAAAAATCAGAATAAAAAAGAAGGTCCTGCAAGGAAACGTTAGTTGTTTATCTTCTCCCTTCTTTGTGATGTGCAGCAAATCTGACTTCCCGAATGTGCTGTTAAGGGCGGATTCGCCCCTCTGCAGAAAACAGTCAGAAATAGCCTAAAAGGGCAAGGCCGCCCCTCTGCAGAAAATAGTCAAAAATAGCCTAAAAGGGCAAGGTCGCCCCTCTACAGAAAACAGTCAGAAATAGCGTAAAAGGGCAAGGCCGCCCCTCTACAGAAAATAGTCAGAAATAGTCTAAAAGGGCAAGGCCGCCCCTCTGCAGAAAATAGTCAAAAGTAGCCTAAAAGGGCAGGGTCGCCCCTCTGCAGAAAACAGTTAGAAACTGAGGGCAAGGTCGCCCCTCTGCGACGTCCGGGAGGGCAAGTTCGCCCCTCTGTGACCTGAATCTACAAACAAGCAAACAACAAAAAACGTGAAAGAAAGAGACCCCTAAGTGGGTCCCACCGGGTGTGCCAGAAATGTGATCCTAATAAAATGCTGCTTCCTAAAGTGTGAGATGTTAGATAAAACTAATAGTGCAATAAAAAGAAACAACAAGATAATAGGGCACCTCAATGATTAGCCTAAGAAGATGAACAATATGAAAGCAAGATAAACAAATAAATTGCTATTATACCTTCATGTTGTTGCTTCCTTGGTTGGCCCTTGATGTTGAAGTCTTATGTGCTCCTTGGATGGCAATGAAAATGAAGTGGATGCAAGATGAATTGATGCAATATGGATGCTAAAATAGATGAGAGATTGAATGGAAATTTTTCAAGAGTTTATTTACAAAAGACTTGATCCTCTAAAATGAAGGAATTGAAGGGGTATTTATAGGCCAAATTGAATTCTCTAGAGAATTCAACGGTTGGGATTGATCCAACAAAGATCAAGATGAAGGGCTATGGTGAGTTGAGGACTCACAAGCCCTCACATCTTGACATGTGGAAGGTGAGATGTCCTAAGGTGGAGTGATGTGGAAATGAGGTGGAAGAGAAGGACAAGAGGTGGAAGGGAAGTACATGAGGTGGATGAAGGACAAGTACCTTTGAGGTACCTTAGGGAATGAGAAGATTTCCTCAAAAAGGAACTTCTTGTCCTCAAATGATGATGAAAGAGACTTTTGAGGAATTTTAGAATTCCTCAAAAATCTCCATGGGAAAAGGGGAAATGTGTGGGAAGAATAAATGTAAATTAAAAATTTACATTTAATGGAAGATTCATTGGATAAAAGGAGATCTCCAAAAAGCTGGAGATTTGTCACATGTGGGAGATGTGACAAGTCCAAGGTTCTAGAAGCCCTTGGCACATGTGAAGTGACAAGGCAAGGCTTCTAGAATCTTGCATGGAGATGGGAAAGACCTTGGAAGGATAAAAATGAATTAAAAATTCACATAGGGAAGAGAGGAACTTTGGGCAAATAAGTGTGAATTAAAAATTCACATGGGGAAGGGAGTCTAGGCTAAAAATGGTAAGTGGGAAAGTTGACCAAAAAAGGTAAGCCAAAAGTGGCTAATGATTCTGATTAAGGTTGTGCAAACACCTGATTAAGCTAATTAATGATGGATTAGAGGCAAGTGGGAGATTATGGAGGATGTGACACTTAATCAAGATTAAGTGGTGCACATCCTAATCACAGATTAATTAATTTAATCTAGATTAGAAGAGGGTTATGGAGAATGTGACAAGGAGAGAGAAAAAGGAGAATTAAAAATTGATTTTAATTGAAATGGGTTGAATGACTAGATTAAATAATTTGTCATGTTTATTTAATTTAGAGAAGACAAGGGGGTAAGGTAAAGTATTTAATTTATTTAATTAGATACTTTAGGAACCTTAGGCAGAAAATTAAATAATGATTAAATAAATTATTTAATCATTATTAATGAAATAGATGAATAAAGTAGACGATTTCGATCATATGAGAGTGATCAAATTTTGATGTCTACACTAACATTAGTGATTTCAAAATAAAGGAAACACCAAGAGAGATAAAAAGGTGTCCTACACCAATAGAAAATGAAATGTCAGGGTTGTCTTACAAGGATGGACTTTGGAAAATGTATTTTGATGGTGAAAGTTCCAAAGAAGTGTCAGGTGCAGGGTTATTGTTGGTAGCTCCTAATGGTAACACTTACAATTTTTCTTTCACATTATCTTTTATCTATACAAATAATATGGTAGAGTATAAAGCTTTGTTGTTGGGAGTGAGACAAGCTGAGAAACATAAAATTAAAATTTTATGATAATTGGTGATTATGAGCTCGTGATCTCCTAGGTAAGAGCCAAATATTCTTGTAAAAATAATAGGTTGAAGCACTAAATAATTTTTTGCTGGGACTCCATTGAGAAATTTGATTCTTTTGGAATTATCTAGATGGAAGGACGAGAAAATAGAGTTGTTGATTTAATTGCTAACATTGTACTAAGACCTGATGACATAAATTTTATATGAATTTCTAAAGTGGAAGTATAGGAAAGGCCTTCTATCCCTGATAATGTTTACAACTAGAATATTTTCAATCTTGATGAAGATATTCTCAATTTTTTTAATTGTATAGATAAATATTAAAGTCAGGAGATTGAATTTGATGGATTTGTTGAGAATATTTATGGAAAGGATACAGTGTTTGGAAAAGAGATCATCTAGTTAAAATAAGATAAATTCCTAAAGGCCTTGTAGCTCTTGAAAGAGTCTTTGATAATCAAAACCAAAGTAAGGTCAAAGCAACTTCTTCCCACCGAGAGGAATTGAAAGAAATAAATTTGGGGACTGAAAATGCTCCCAAGAAATTTTACATAGGAAAGAGGATGAAGCCAAAGGTTAAAGCAATGTGTATTTCCTTACTCAGAAAATACAGGCGTGTCTTTGATTGGTCATATGATGACCTTAAAGGTTAAATGGATGAATTATTTGAGCATGATATTCCTTTGAAAGAAGACGCTAAACCCTATAGGCGAAAGGAAAGACCAATAAATCCTACTGTAGCTCCCAATATATAGGAGGAATTGGTGAAACTAAGAGATGTAGACATTATAAAACTCATTATAAATTCTTCATGGGTATCCAATTTGGTTCTAGTAAGGAAAAATAATGGAGAAATAAGACTATGTGTTGATTTTAGGAACTTGAGTGTATCTTCACTAAAGGATAATTATCCACTGCCAAATATGGAAGTCATGTTACAAAAGGTAACTGGTTGTGAGTTACTGTCAATGATGGACAGTTTTTTAGGTTACAATCAATTGAAGGAAAAGGATTCTAATCAGTATAAGAATGCATTTACTACTCCTTGGGGCACTTATGTGTATGTCAAAATTCCTTTTGGCTTAAAAAATGCAGGTTCCACTTTCCAAAGAGCTATGGATGTAGCCTTTTCAAATTTTATTGATTTTTTATGGTAGTATATCAAGATGACTTAACTACTTACTCTAAAAAATAAGAAGACCATTGTATGCATTTAGAGAAGATTTTTCTTAGGTCCCTTGAGTATGGGATATCTTTGAACCCAAAGAAGTGTGCTTTTGGGGTAACTGAAGGGAAATTACTAGGACATATTGTTTCAAAATATGGAGTGAGAATAGATCAAGACTGAAAGAGTAGCAACCATAGACAAAATCCCTCAGCTAAAATATGTTAAGAGCATTCAGTCATTTTTTGGACAAATTAAATTCTTAAGAAGATTTTTGACTAACTTTGTAGAGATCACATGACCTATTTCCAAAATGCTTAAGAAGGGACAGGAGGTGCTTTTGAGTGATGATCCTAGTCAAGGATTCAAAAGGATTAAACAAGCTATCAAAGAAGCTCCAATTCTAAAGTCCATGGACTTCTCTAAACCAATGCACTTTTTCTCTTTTGCTTCTTTTCATACCATTGTTGATGTATTGCTACAGAAAAAATGAAGAAGGCTATGAACAACCAATTGCATTTTTAGTAAGTCATTGCAAGCTGTGAAGATGAAGTATGTGATCCGTATAGCGGAAGGGATCTATGACAAATGTTGCTTAAGTGATTATGAACAAAGGAATAAAGACATCAACAATGAAGTAGCAGGAACATTAATCAGAAGGAATTCAAAACATAGAATCAAGAGAGAGACAAGAAGACACCAATTTGATTACGGAGTTCGCCACAACGTGACTACATCTCCGGGTCGAGCTCAATCGAGTGACCAATGTATTGAAATGTTCTGAAACGTAGTACAATCTCCACGAGCCTCTTGTAACACTGCTTTACAATATCTTGTAGCCTTTCCACAAAGTCATATAAAAAGTCTCTCACTCACACCCCTCTCAAAAGCTCTCAAGGCTAGGGATGACTAACAAAGAGGAAGAAAACTGACTTTGCCTAATAGGATCTACTACAAGACTCAAAACATCAATAATACATCACAACTCAAATATTCCCCTAATTCCCTCTAAAAATTCTCTCACAAAAGCCTCTCAAAGACCAAGAGAATGGAATACAATGGAGAATGATCAACTAATGGATCTTTCACTAATGGATGATCCCCACTAATGGCTCCTTTTTAAAACACTCCAAGACTCCTCCCTTTTATACTTGGAGTTTACCCGATATGGGGAATAACCACAAAGTTATAAAATCCTCCATATTTACATATAAATCAAAATAAACAACCCCTTAATCTTTCAAATTAATTTAGAGCCCTTCGTTCAATTTATTTTTGGGCTTTTAGTTTGATGGGTTTGTTTTGATTTAAAACCAATAACCATTAGTTGGTTATTCTGTTTTAGGCATTCAGGCCTAACAACTAACAAAATAAAACTGAGCCCCTCATATATATGAATGAGTTTCCTGGCTCAACGGTGAGCACACCTTTTGGGAGCCCGGTGGTTCCGGGTTCAACTCCCGGCCGTCGGTTCTTTTAAAACCATTTTAAACCAAATTTATAACAAAACAAATGCACGGCTATATATAGTAGCAAACCCGTCGGTGGTGTAACGGTCCAACAGTGGGCTGTTTCGGGTGAAGTCAAAGGGTCGAGCCCCACAAAATTTTTTTTAAAACAAACCGACGAAATCACCGACCACCGACAAGTCATGTGTCAACCAGGGATTCGCCGGACAAACACAGTCAACTGCCACGTCATCAGGACACGTGTCATCGCCCAATTCACAGACTTTGTTGACGTCATCAGACATGTCACCACGCCACATCATGTGTATGGATCGTACAGACTGCCACATGTCAAGCCCCCATTGGTCCACATCATCATCCGTATGATGACCCTGCTGCCAAGTCAGCAGGATGACATCATGCTAACGTCAGCAACCATACCACTTGTACCTTGATCAACCGGAAACTTTGACTGGCTCTAACTTGCGCACACGACGTCCGATTTGCACAAAACGAACACCATTGGAATCGTGACGACGAGCTCTTCGCGATGACACCACTTTCACCAAATTCTGTGATGATGAATTTTCCACCTTTTTTCTCGTCCCTGATAGCTGAGTTGACCAACCTTTGACCGAACTTTGACTGCGCGTAACTTGAGCAAATAGACTCCTTTTTCGCCCGTTCAAGTTGCGCCGGATTCAAAATTTTGTGCTCTACGCAATGGCACTACTTCCGAGAGAAACTGGAACACTTCAATTTCAGGTCCTAAAGATCCACCTGGATCAAACCTCCCCACTGAAGAACTTTTGGTCCTCCAAAAGTGTATAGTTCCTTCTAAACATCTCGCATTTAGCATCTTGCCATTCGCCACAATCTGAATACACTAAAATACACTGCCACATCTACCTGCTAGGGTCTTACACTTCGGCAATGCAGGAATTCACAACTCGTCATGATGTAGTTCAAAAATGGAACTTAAAACACCCAAAGCAAGAAGTAAAAACTGAGTATGATAAACCTATCCCCCAGTGCTTCTTATAGGTAGTTCGCATTCTACATCTCTCGCCATTCTTTCTGGCATGCTTCTGTTGCTCCTCCAACTGCTCGAGCATGGATTTGCACCTCAGCCTGACATATTCCTTCACCTTTGTACTTCGGAACAACTGATTCAAGGCTCCACCATACAGCTCGGGTCCAGCAACAAGGTCATCGATAAATCCTTCAAGAACTCCATTTGAGTTCAGACTTATCCTCCAAATGGCCTCAACTGAGTCTTCAAGCTGAGAACATGCAAGGTCACTGTTGACCGTTCTCAACAACTCTGTCTGAAAAAGTGCTCTTCAACTGAAGCTTCGCACTAAAAGAAACTGCAAGAAACTATCAGCAACAAATTGCTATCCTGCAGTAAGAAGTTACAAAGTATTCTCTTTCCAGATTACAAGACATGGCTTCCAAGAGCCTTACAAATTCTCAATCTCTAGAGAAATACAACTTCATAAAAATTATTACAACAAGTTTATTCAGAGCTCACAAAACAATACTAGCTTATCAACATATTCATCACACTACAAAAGATGTAATAAACACACACAAGCTGATATACTAGTTTGATGAGCGTTGTTCCCAGCTCTTACGAAGCTGTTCAAAGGAACTCTCTTTCACAGGTTGCTCAGGCTGTGGTTGAATTTCTCCTGGGACTGCCTCAGAAGTGGTAGCTACTGCTAGCTCTGCTTTCATCTCCTCAACTTTCTGGTGGTTGGGTCTCTCAGTAGACCTCGATTGACGATGAAGCTCTGGATGCAGCTTCCAACACTTTGCTTCCCAATGTCCACTGATGCCACAGTGGTTGCAGAAGTTCTGAGCTTTAGAGGATTGTCCATCTCCTCCTCTAAATCCCAATCCTTGGTATCGTGGTCGCTTCTTCGCCTCGATCAGATTGGTGATGCCTTGCTCAGAAATACCAAAGCCTTTCCCTTTGAAGCCCATCTTCCTGAGTAGCTTCGATCCTATGCCTCTTGTGTGCTTCTCGAAGTGTGCAAAAGAGTCTTGCTCATCCTCTGTTGACTTCTTCTATTTGATGGAAGAAGAGGCTTCGAGATAATTACTGTCACTATCAGGCAGATTTAGAGTCTGGAGGTACTCCTTCTGTCGACAGTAAGCACACTCTACTGTACCAGGAGAGTTAGCCCAATCATGGCCACAAGCAAATCTAGCCACGGGCCTCATCGCTGAAGAAGCTCCCATACTATCAGGCGGTGTAAGCGGGGAGTATGAGGATGATGTATCCGTGGAATGCGGACAGAAACCACATATGTGTCCACTCCCTGATACAGGAGGACTTCTCCTGTTCTGCTCCTCTAAGATGTCCTGCAACAACTTTTGCAGTCTTTCCTTCTCCATGTTGGATTCCTCCAACATCCGCTGAAGTTCTGCATTCTCTCTCTGCAAGCGTCGATTGGCTTCTTCCAATTCTTGCATCCTATCAGCCTTCTCTCGATGGTCTCGATAGAGTTCTTCAACCATGCCTTTCATTGACAAGAGATCATCCACCATGGATGGGGTCAATGTCAGCCTGGAAGATTCACCCTTTTCTGATGCCATCTTTGCTCCAAACTCCAAATGTCCACTAATAGAAAAATGAATCACAATCACTCCTGCAAACTAGCCAAGCAAAGCTCTGATACCACTTGATCCGTATAGCGGAAGGGATCTATGACAAATGTTGCTTAAGTGATTATGAACAAAGGAATAAAGACATCAACAATGAAGTAGCAGGAACATTAATCAGAAGGAATTCAAAACATAGAATCAAGAGAGAGACAAGAAGACACCAATTTGATTACGGAGTTCGCCACAACGTGACTACGTCTCCGGGTCGAGCTCAATCGAGTGACCAATGTATTGAAATGTTCTGAAACGCAGTACAATCTCCACGAGCCTCTTGTAACACTGCTTTACAATATCTTGTAGCCTTTCCACAAAGTCATATAAAAAGTCTCTCACTCACACCCCTCTCAAAAGCTCTCAAGGCTAGGGATGACTAACAAAGAGGAAGAAAACTGACTTTGCCTAATAGGATCTACTACAAGACTCAAAACATCAATAATACATCACAACTCAAATATTCCCCTAATTCCCTCTAAAAATTCTCTCACAAAAGCCTCTCAAAGACCAAGAGAATGGAATACAATGGAGAATGATCAACTAATGGATCTTTCACTAATGGCTCCTTTTTAAAACACTCCAAGACTCCTCCCTTTTATACTTGAAGTTTACCCGATATGGGGAATAACCACAAAGTTATAAAATCCTCCATATTTACATATAAATCAAAATAAACAACCCCTTAATCTTTCAAATTAATTTAGAGCCCTTCGTTCAATTTATTTTTGGGCTTTTAGTTTGATGGGTTTGTTTTGATTTAAAACCAATAACCATTAGTTGGTTATTTTGTTTTAGGCATTCGGGCCTAACAACTAACAAAATAAAACTGAGCCCCTCATATATATGAATGAGTTTCATGGCTCAACGGTGAGCACACCTTTTGGGAGCCCGGCGGTTCCGGGTTCAACTCCCGCCGTCGGTTCTTTTAAAACCGTTTTAAACCAAATTTATAACAAAACAAATGCGCAGCTATATATAGTAGCAAACCTGTCGGTGGTGTAACGGTCCAACAGTGGGCTGTTTCGGGTGAAGTCGAAGGGTCGAGCCCCACAAAAATTTTGTTAAAACAAACCGATGAAATCGCCGACCACCGACAAGCCGTGTGTCAACCAGGGATTTGCCAGACAAACATAGTCAACTGCCACATCATCAGGACACGTGTCATCGCCCAATTCACATACTTTGTTGACGTCATCAGACATGTCACCACGCCACATCATGTGTATGGATCATACAGACTGCCACATGTCAAGCCCCCATTGGTCCACATCATCATCCGTATGATGACCCTACTGCCAAGTCAGCAGGATGACGTCATGCTGACGTCAGCAACCATACCACTTGTACCTTGATCAACCAGAAACTTTGACTGGCTCTAACTTGCGCACACGATGTCCGATTTGCACAAAACGAACACCATTGGAATCGTGACGACGAGCTCTTCGCGATGACACCACTTTCACCAAATTCTGTGATGATGAATTTTCCACCTTTTTTCTCGTCCCTGATAGCTGAGTTGACCAACCTTTGACCGAACTTTGACTGTGCGTAACTTGAGCAAACGGACTCCTTTTTCGCCCGTTCAAGTTGTGCCGGATTCAGAATTCTGTGCTCTACGCAATGGCACTACTTCTGAGAGAAACTAGAACACTTCAATTTCAGGTCCTAAAGATCCACCTAGATCAGTATGACATGTCTGAGAAACAAGATTATGCTCTGGTTAAGGTGGTAAATAATTTTGGGACTTACTTACATGGAGCTACCATCATAGAATTTGTACCAAGTGTTTCTTTGAAATATATTTTCACTCAGCAAGAGACTACAGGTAGGAGGTGTAGATGGATCAATAGGATCCAAGAGTTTAATATTGAGGTTAAAATCACCAAATTTGTAAGAGGTCAGGGTCTCGATAAGTTCATGGAAAAAGAAAATTTGGATGCAAATAAGATTAGTGGAACAAAAGTAATTGATGCTGCACCTATCTGTGATATGAAGACATGTGGGTGGTACAAAAGAATTGTCCAATATTTACAAACTTTGCAATGTCCTACAAACATGACTGATAATGAAAAAAGGACACTAAAATTGCATACAATAAAATATGTAATTATTGACAATAAGTTATGGTGGAAAAAATTAGATGGTGTACTTCTTAAATGTGTGGATGGGAAGTAGGCACTAGAACTCTTACAAGAAATGCACAATGGGGTGTGTGGAGATCACTACATGGAAAATACCACCACTCACAAGGTTTGAAGATTAGAATTTTGGTGGCCTACAGTTTTCAAAGATGCTCACAAGTTTGTTAAAACTTGTGATGCTTGCCAAAGATTTTCTAAAAATTTGAAGTTCTTAGGAAGTTTACCACTTAGGCCCATAGTCGTTTCAGCTCCTTTCCAACAATGACGGATTGATTTCATTAGAGAAATATTAGAAAAGTCAAGTGGAGGCCATGTTTGGATCCTCTTTTCTACTAATTACTTCACGAAGCGGGTAGAAGTAATACCCACAAAAAATGCCACAAGCAAGGTGGTAGTGGATTTCTTATAAATAATATTCTCATAAGATTTTGAGTTCCTAAGAATATTTTCTTAGATAATGCTATGTGTTTCAGCACCAGCTCAATGGGAAAACCTCCTAAAACTCTCATACATTGTCCACAATCTAACATATGGACTTAAAAACTCTAGGTCCTGATCCATGATGGGTGGGGGAACATAGTCTGAGTCTATGGCCTCCTTATTTACTGATGGGGGCACTATCTCTTTAACAAGCTAACGATAGAGATATTAAGTATCTCTCATAGATCTTGCAAGATAGAAAACACAAAAATAATCACTAAACATCATGATATATATGGATTAAATAAGCAAACATGAACATAAGCATAAAGCATACCAGTAAATAAAATATAATCATCTATCTCTTTGATATGTTGTGCGAAGTCAATTTCATCGAGTGCAGGGGGCATGGAGGATGTGCTAGCCTCTCCATGACTATGGGTACTGGTGCCTACTACAGCTGCTACTCATGATCTAGTAATGTGAATGGGAGATGGCTCTCCCCACTCATGACCCACTAGATCCTTATTTGGTGCCTCACCACTCTCACTCATGGGTTGCTCCTCCTCCGTGTCCTCCTCACCCCTCCCATCCTAGCTATCATGGTCAAGATCTACAGTCTCATTATACTCCTTACCTATGACATCTATAAATATTTTTTAGCCTTGTAGTGCATCTCCTTGGTCTTGTCCTTTACCTCATCTCCCACATATAGGAGTGGTCTTGGATCAGCTATCAAATTGTCCATCAAATAGATGGGGGCTAGTCGTGATACATTCCATCACTGCTGATAATCATTTGTCACGCTGATGTTATTAGCATCAAAGACCGAAGGCACATCATGATATGAATGCTTAGAGTCACTATAGATAACATCCTCCATAGTTAACCATCTCAAATCATTTTGTCTTTGAGCGCTCCATATTGACCTCCTAAAAAAGGGTTGTGCCTTGGGCACTATCTGAACCTGACCAAACTGTCTCATGAAATGATCATAGTAGAAAGGTCATACAATGTAATCATGCCTACCAATCAAGAAATTTTCCAATTGTAATATCATTCTCTTTCTAGTGTGATCTAGCCAAAACCATCATAAAGGATAGCTGAAGACTCGAGGAAACCCCAAGGTTGTTAGAAACGTGAAGCTAGTAGGTATGGTACAAGTAATATGCTCAAGGCACCAAATTTGTAGAAGTGTACAATGTACCATGATGTCCACCTCCCAAAAGAGGAATTCCTAGTATAATCATATAGTCTAGAAGAGCTCTATATCATCCACTAAAAGACTGGGGGTTAAATATGAAAGAAGACTAATCTTCCTGCCACCCAAATGTTGATGCGAATGGGTGGGAACCTAACATAAAAGAGAAAATATGTCCTAATAAGGAGTATAAAAATTTAAATATTTACATCAACAATAATAATATTTTACTAAAGTTATTATAGTGTGTTTTCCTATAGGCCCTAGACACTTTGAACCCCTTTTCGGATACTTCATGAAGAAATAGGACACCTTGTGAAAAAGTGGGACACTTGACGAACAAAAGGGACACTTTGCAAAAAAAGGGGACACTTTTTGAACTTTTTTTTCCAAGGCCCTATATTAACCAATAAATGTGTAAAAATCATTAAATAACTACGTAAGGACAAAGACAAGGTAAAAAAATCAACTCACCTCATGATGGTGCTCGCCACATGCCACCTATTATTGCAAGACATCTAGTCTCATCGGCTTGGCATTCTCAATCACTCTTAAATAAATTTCAAGCTACAAAAGTGTAAATGAATAAATAGTTACAGTTTTCTTCACTTTTTTCTCTTATATAAGTCAAAATTAGGGTTTTTTCTATAAAAGGGTTAAAAAGTGCATTTCATTCAAATCAGTATAATAGGTGCTAGAGAGCTTCATTTTTTACATCATTTGTTGTGTTGGAATTGTGATTATACTCTTCTCCTAATCAAATGTTTATCATTATATGGTATGGTACTTGAAAACACCCTATGATACAACATACCTTATTCGACATGGCTAGATTGCTAGTTTGATTCCATCTCCATAAAGAAAGCATAATCAAGGGGGACATACATCTACTCTTGAATGTGATTTCTAAAAAGAAGTTGGAGGATTTTAGGACAACTAACGAATTCATATTGCAGGATGTGGTTCCTAATTTTTTTGGTTTTCCAGATAACTACACTAGGGATTCATTCTCCCATTTTGTTAATGAACATATATGAGTATCCTTTTATAAGATAAAGTGTACCATTTAGATTCCTTTAGCTTACATATGCATGTAGAGTCATATGGGTGCTAAAGTGGGGCCTAAATGTGACCACCAGAATTGTACTCCCTTCTTGGAGATAATATAATCCTTGGTATAATTTGGACCTATCTTGGGTACCCTTGCATTAACTATCCTTTAAATCATCATTTATAGCCCCTAAGACCCATTATTTCAGATCTCGGGGCTTATTTAACCTAAAAATCCCATAAAATCATCCAAAAAACTAGAAATCTCAGAAAGGTAAGGTGGTAATCATTCATCACCTTGGTTGAATGAGTCCCCTTAGGTGACACCCATGTGCCAATGGTGGCGAATGAGTCTCATTTGGGGTCTTTCAATTTTGAGTGGGAAATTCACCATTTTAACTCAATTTTTTGGTGGATATCAGCTTTTGAGATCTAAATAACAGTCAATTAGGTGTTAATGCCTATATAAAAAAGTTTATAAGTAATTTTTATCATCTCTAAGTGTAAGTGTGAATAAGGTATAAAGAAATAAAAAAACTTCTTAATGAAAAATTATATCAAAGATTAAGTTAATTAATGAATTGAAAGCGTCTCATTGTCTCCTATCTTTAAAGATTTATTAAGCTATTGTGCTCTTAGATTTAAATAAAACTACAATTGTTAAAATGACAATAAAAAGAATGGAATAATGCTGATGCAATGATATGAAACTAATATGATAATACTAAATGATAAAAGAAACTACGATGAAATGAAAATAAATAAATGCAACTATAGGAGGCAACCATGATTGTCAAAGCTTGATGTTGGATGCTAGATGCTGGATGCTGGATGCTTGATGCTTGATGCTTGATGCTTGATGCTTGATGCTTGATGCTTGATGCATGATGAATTCGTGTAGAGTAAGAGTGTATAATCTAGATAGTCTTGATCCTTTTCTTGGTCGAATGAAGCTTTATTTATAGATTTATTGGTTGTAGAAATGCAGAGGGATGGAAAAAAGAGGCTTGGATTCAATCTAGAGGATTGAATGGTGAGAGATGGAGGAGATTGAGATAATTTTGGAAATTGTTTCTACCCATGAAAACACCAAGCAAGAGAAGAGGAAATATTGATGGAGGAGGACTGAGAGATAAATTTGCAATTTGCCTCCAATTATTCTCGTGAAGTTTCAATCAATTAATTTTGTCATGACTTTGAAATAAATTAGACATAGGATATATAATTTTATTTTGAGGAAATATAGAGGAATATTCCTTATGCCTTAATTCAAATATTTTTTCTTTATTAAAATTATCAAAAGAGGGATAAATAATTTAATAAAAAAAACTATAGAAGTTGTTTATTAAATTAAACAGAAGAATAATGGCAATTAATTAATAAAAGTATATGACCTTTATTTAATTAATTTAAGATTGATGTGATAGAATAAAATAGGGAAATGATAATTAAATCAAAAAAAGTATTTAATTTTTTTTATTTAATTAAGATTAGAAGAATTTAAATGTGAATGTGAATGTGAACTATATAAATAAATATTTCTATCTAATCAAAAAATTAGAGGAAATAGGATAATTAATCAAATAATTCATATTTAATTAATCATAATTCTCAAAACCAATTTTAGGTGTATACATTTTCCCCTCTTTGAAGTGATGTGTTTACGGGTTGCTCGAAGAAAATTTGGCTGCTACTTCGAGTATCGATGATAAAAAAAAAAATTAGTGTGCCCCAAACATGCCCCAGATATTGATTTTCAAATGATTGCCGATAATATGCACCCTTAGGAGATAAATTAATGATTTGATGATTTATTAGAAATTTTGAATTTTCATGATGATCTGATGATGATTTGATGAAAACATAATTTATCTCCTGACATTGCTGAATAAAATATAGCCCATGGCTGAATTTCAATTGATTCCATGAATAAAATTAATTAAAATAAAATAAAACCCATCAAAATCCCTTTTCAAAAATCTATATAAAATCCAAAAGATCATTTTCAAAGTCATTTGCACCTTTTGACTTTAAAATTCCAGTGAGAGATATTTTAGCCAGATGGAGCAAGATGCCAATCCCTTACCACACTCATCATTTCAAGCGTGTGTGACATCACCAGTGGCCAACCACCTATGGACCTTCGATATGTACCCATAATCCACCTCATTTTTCATGCATTTTTGCTTTTTATGTATTTTATATGTTTTTGCGTTTTTGTCTAGTTTAGCACATCCAAGTCACATTGTAGCACTTCACACTTCGGTGTAGCGCATCTATTGTCTATTTTAGCACTTTGATATTTTACGCTTGCATTATTTTCTCTAACACTTCCATAGGATAGTTTAGCGCTTTCATGATTTAATGCTTAGGTAGTTAAGTTTAGCGCTTTAATGCTGGATCTTAATGCCTAGAATGTTCTAGCACTTTGATGTGGTTAATTAGTGCATCAACAGTCTATTATAGTGGTTCTGGTAAAGTAGATCTTTGATGGAATTTTTTAGTGCATCGATGTAGTAAAACAATGCTTAGGATGCCTATTTTAGTGCATCCATGTGCAAAAATAATGCTTCTGATAAAGTAGTGTGTTGGGTGCCTGTTTTAGCACATCCACATGATAAAGTGGCACTTTTAATTTTTAGCAGTTTGGATGCCTATTTTAGCGCATCCATGACAAATTTCTAAATTTTGACATAGACAACTTTAATTTTTTCTGATTTCGATCATGTCCATTTTTTGGTTTTGTATGATTTGAATTATCCTAATTCCGTTAATGGCTGATTTTGATGATTTAGATAAGACTTACTCTCATGCTAGGTGAGAAGTAATCCTATTTGTGATGATCCTCATGATAGGTAAGGAAATGATTCAACATCTGATAAACCTCATGATAGGTGAGGTTTCTTGATGTTTTCTTATGAATTTTGATCAAAAATTCATACCAAATTTTTATTGGATCTGATAGTAGAATGACTTTTGATTTCTTGACATAGTGCGCTGATTGTAGATATTTTATGATGATAGGAGGATCTAGGTACTCTCCAGATGTGAGAGCGATTTCCCTGGATTGCCGATTTGATTCCTTATCTGACTCCGGATGAGACTCAGATCATTGGTCAATGTGGCCTTACTAGTTTACTTGGCATGCCACAGATTAGGATTAATTGGGGTCTCCTTTCTACTTTGGCCAAGCGGTGGCATAGTGACCATAACAGTTTCCATTTACCCACTGGTGAGATGCCAATCACACCTGAGGATGTGTGGTAGATTCTATGGATTCCATTGATGGGAGAGATTGTGGTCTATGATTCACATGAGGCTAGTGCGAGAGATTCTCTCTACAGAGTGTTTCAGGATTAGCACATTGCAAGTCCGAGCATCTGAAGGACGATGATTTTTGATGTGTATGCTTCACTACTAGTAGTGCTTGCTAGATTCATTGGAGGTTTCCTCTATCCAGATTACAGGTCAAAGGGAGGCCCTGTGGGCTGGGGCCAGATTTTGGAGAGCATGGTCGTACATGGTACAAGATATGCATGGGGGATATGCATGTTGGTACATCTCTACGATGGCTTACATTTAGTAGTGTATTTGGGAGCACATAGTTTATCATTTGGGATGACACTTCTAAAGGTGTGGGCATGGGAGAATTTTTCCATTGCTCGACCATTTTTAGTTTTGGATAGACCAATAGGCAGACCGTATGTTTTCAGATACAGAGGTTGACTTACCTAGGCTCAAATGGATAAGTTGGAGCATTGGAGATGAGTGTTGGATGATACGAAGAGTGTTGTCTGGTAGTTGTATCTAGAGTGCTAGTATTGGGATGAGGATGACATTGTGCTTGGTTATCTTTTTGATTCTATGTACCTGATTGGCAAGACACCTTTTGTTTTTGGAGAGAATTTTATTATGGCGGGTGTATAGATAGTATGACATTGTAAAGTGTATGCCTTAGGGGGTAGCCCATTATGCTAAGAAACGTAGTGATGTAGCTGATTGGGGGCCATTCTTGTCAAATGAGACCATAGTAGAGGGGTACAAGGCTCTGCAACCATCTTCTTGGGATATGCGTAGGGATATTGCTGAGGCACTTGTGATAGAGGAGTATGCAAATTTTTTGGCATTGAATCCACATCCTTGCATCACGATTCCTAATGAGCCAGCACCGTTACTTGTGGAGGACAATGTTGCTGAGGGTTCTGAGGAGAGAAGTAGGGGTGATACTGCATCAAGCAGCAGTAGTGATGAAAGTGATGGTTGTGGTAGAGGTGGCAGCGGGGCGGGTCCAATCAATGTTGGACCATCATTGAGCAGGCCTTGCAAGAGGAAAGCAATGGCAGTACCATCGGTTGACCATCAGAGGTAGATTGCCAGTCTGCAAACATAGGTATAGACTTTGTAGGGGTAGTTTGTACCAGCATAGGGTTTGTTGGTTTAGACATAGACACAAATGTCAAGCACATGCCCATGCTTAGGAATTAGTGCAAGTATAGGGACAGTTAGCTATTGTTTAGACTCAAGTGGCTACTTTGTCAGGTGAGAGAGACAGTGCCAAATAGATTGTTGAGAGGGAATAGGAGACGACCGAGACACTACAAAGAGTAGCCGATGGTACCTCTATGGAAGATTATATGAGAGAGGTTTTGCGGGTTGGTCAAGAGGTAGAGTTCTACAGGGGTAGATATCATGATGCAGTGCCTATTGATTGCAGAGTCAGCTATGCCTCATCGAGATCTCGTCAGACTCATACCTGTACAGTCAGTGAGGGTGTGACACAACCTCCTCAAGGAGATCCCAAAGATCTTGGTCCTTTTGGGGGTGGTGGTGGTACTTGTCCTATTGGACCTACACATTCTGGCAGTAGAAGATCATAGATGTTATTTTGTGATTTTGAGACATTCCTTTTGAGATATGATGTATACTCTGATTTAGCTCATTTTATATGATGTATCTTTTCTTATTTCCAGACTTCATTGTATACTTGACATTGATGATATATATGAGATGTAGTTGATTCAATCTTATGATGGTTTTTGATTTCTATGATGGATGCATTTATTATGTGATGATGTATCATGTGATGTTTCTATAATGAACACCTTTATTTGTTGTAATGATTCTATGATGAATGCATGTGCAGAATATATGATGTAATGTATGAAGTTCTAAATGATGAATGCATTCTATTTTAAATGTGATAAAATGTATGGATGTATGGATGTATGATGTAATGATAATAATGACACAACTTGCATTTATTTTAATGTTATAAAGGGTATGGATGTATGTTGTAATGATAATAACTTCATGACTTGCATTTATTTTAATGTGATAAAATCTATGGATGTATGGATGTATGGATAATAATATGATGAATGTTATGGTAAAATGAACATGATGTATTTATTTATGATTTGATGTGAAAAATAATGGTACGGTTAATGCATAATTTATTTGATGTAAAATGCATGAATTATGAAATGATGAAAACTTAATGATGAGATGATGACTTCTACATGTTTTTGATGATTTTTTATTTATGTCAAGTATACTCAGTCATATAAAATAATCATTAATTGGATCCCTTTATGCAACAAATACTCTGCAGATAATGAATTTATGATGAATGCAGTCAAATTTTAACATGCAACTATATGCAAACCATTTTCATTTTAATAGTACTTTGTGTTTGGTATCATCATAGAGATTTTATTGGATGTTGAAAGTAAGTACAAGCATTAATGGTATGGTTTAGACCAATGACGACCTGAGTACTTCTTTCATGATTTTTGATATTGCAAGCGAACAAAAGAATCTAGGTATAATTGAATCGAGATGACCTAAGCATTCATTGCGTAAATAAGCAGAGATTAATCATTTTAGTGTGTGAATTATGAAATGTCATATGTGATACATCCCTTGATAATTCACACATTTATATGATTAAATTACAGACAACAGACAATAGAAATATCATTCTTCTTCCTTGTTTCTCTAGTGCAATACATCATCAAGTTTACTCCAAAGAAATAATAATATTTTAAAAAAACACAAATTTTCCACCTTTTACTTATAGTATTTCAATCATTATTCATAGTTAGATCATCCATCCTAAATTTTTGATGTTTTTGTGATTTTCTGATATTTTTCCTAAAGACCTAACTTACTAACCTATCCTAGGGGTCTCAGGGGCTGATCAAAGATTAGCCTTGCCTACATTACACACATAGAGACCACATAGTTTGACTAACACAAAATTTTGATTTTCTTTTTTCTTTTCTAGACCGAATTTTTGACATATTTTTGGATTTTATGATATAGTACGAATGTTTAATGCTTTTCTAATGTTGCTTGATGTTGTGCTTTGATCATTGTTTTTGTTTTTTGTCATACTCTTGTCTTCCCATTTGGCAAGATCAATTTTTTTGTTGCCCCCAATGATATCCCAATGTTTCCCCCAAGCTAGAGTGAGACATGACCATGTGACATGATTTGATAATGGATGTAAAGATGGAAAGACTAATGACATGATATGAAATAGTAATGACTTCCTGACTAATGATGCCAATATATTTCAAAATAGATGGGAAAGCTGATTTAGAATCACATATGACGCCTGTTTCCAGGATTTCACCATATTTTTTTATTACACTCTTTGTTTTGTATATTTTTTTCTTTTTCTTTTTTCATTTTTTGTTGCCAAGACGCCTGTTTGTTGAGTTTTCATCAAGGAAACCCTCTTTCAAAATTTTAACCTCTGCACTAGGAATTCAGGTGTAGAACTTTCTTAGATGGATACTATTGATAGGTTCATAAACAGATCCCCTTCTGACATTGATAGTTGATAAGCCCCTAATCTATACACTGATATGACGACAAAAAGACCTAGCCAATTAGGCTCAGATTTCCCTTTGTTTTCCCTATCTTGTTGATTTCTAAGGTTTTTTTTAGTACCAAATCACCAACTTGAAAAATCCTAGGTTTTACCCTATGATTGTAACTCCTTGATATTTGTTGTTGATATGCTATGAGATGATTCAAAACTTGTTGATGATGCTCATCCAACAATTCTAGTTCTTCCAGTTTTGATACCCTATAGTCTTCATCTGAAATGATTCCTCTGTGCGATACATGAAGTGATGGAATCTCAACTTCATTAGGTAGTATGGCCTTTGATCCATACACCAAGGTGTATGGTGTTGCTCCTATTGGTGTTATGATACTAGTTTTGTAGGCCCACAATGAAGATTGAGTTGAACATGCCAATCACGTCCAACATCGTTTACCATCTTCTTGAGGATCTTTAGAATTATTTTGTTAGAGGCCTCTGCTTGGCCATTTCCCTGTGGATAGTATGGTGTTGAGAAACAATGTTGGATGTGGAAATTTTCACACAATTCTTTAACATCTTGATTTTTGAAAGGCCATCCATTATCAATTATCATAGATTTAGGAATGCCATACTGACATCTTAAGTAATTCAAGATGAAAGATGATATCTTCTTCCCTGTGATTTTTTTAAGGGGTATTGCTTCTATCCATTTTGTGAAATATTTTGTGGTTGTTATAATGAACTTGTGTCCATTTGATGAAGATGGATTTATTTTTCCTACAAGATCTATGCCCCATTCACCAAAGGGCCATCTTTATGTGAAGGGATGTCGTTCCTTTGTTGGTGCATGAATCAGATTACTATGAATCTGACACTTTTGACATTTCTTTACAAACCGATAATATTCTTTCTCTGTGCATGGCAAATAATATCCCAAATGAAGGAGTTTCTTAGCTAGAGTTATCCCACTCAAATGAGTGCCACAAATACCCTCGTGAACTTTGTGTAGGGCCATCTCAGATTATTCATGTTCTAAACATTTGAGTAAGGTACCATCAAGACCTTGACGATAAAGGATGTTAGCAATTAAAGTATGTCGGGTAGATGGGTGGATAAAATTATGTTTTTGGTACCTGGAAAGATCGAGAGGAAGGATATTGTCTTTCAGGTACACATAGTTTTTTTCATAGATGGAGGTTTCAATGGTCTCTAGATGGCATATGGTATTGGATTCCAAATTATTGTGAGAAGGACATGGTACTTGTTCCACCATAAACCCATAACAACCTCATTTCTCTGAAAATTGTAAAAGTGAAGCGATTGTGGCCATGACATCCACACCTTTGTTCTCTACCCTTGGAATTTGACCAAATTTGATGTTGACAAAAAACTACTTTAGATCATCTATTTTCTGCTTGTAAGGCATCAAATTTTCATCCTTGGTCTAATACTCATCATTTACTAGATAAATAACTAGTTGAGAGTCTCCATATACTTGTATGTTTGTGGTTCTCCATTCAATTTCTATCTTGACCCCAATGATCAATGCTTCATATCCTGCCACATTATTTCTATATTGAAACATCAGTCTATATGATTTTGGAATGGTGTGTCTTGGGGGAGTGGTGAAAAAAATTCCTTCTCTAGTTTCTCCCTGTGTGTATGATCCATCAAAATATAATATCCATTATTGTGGCATCACTGTCATGATGTCCACATCTGGAAAATCCATGGTCATGGGTCGGTTATCTGGTAAAGGAGCCTCCACCAATTGTTCAGAGATTGCTTGACCCTTAATGGATTTTCTATCCACATATTGAATATCAAATTCACTTAATAGCATGACCCACTTGGCTAGTCTACTTGTTAAGGAAGCTTTACTAAGTAAACATTTTAAGTGGTCAATATTTTCTATTAACCTGATTGTATGGGTCAACATATAATGTCTCAATTGTTGAGTAGAAAACACCACCACTAAGCATGATTTCTTTATGAAAGTGTAGTTTATTTCATAGCCATTTAACATCCTACTAATATAGTAGATGGTGTGTTCCTTTCCTTCATAATCCTCTTGTGCCAATAATTCTCCTAAAGATATATCTATTGTTGCAATGTACAATATTAGAGGCCTTCCTTCAGTTGGTGGCATGAGAATAGGTGGTGACATTAGATACTATTTTATTTGATCAAACGTTGTCTCACACCCCTCATCCCATTTGAAAATTACGTTTTTATGTAACAAATGATTAAAAGGATGACTCTTGTCCGCAAGCTGGGAGATAAATCTCCTGATCGATTGGAGCCTTCCTTGTAGTGATCTGTGTTGACTGATATTTCTGGGAGGTGGCATTTCCATTATTTCCTTTACTTTTTCTGGATCTACTTCAATGCCCTTTTCTGAGACAATGTACCCTAACAGTTTTAGTGATGTGACCCCAAAGACACACTTCTTGGGGTTTAGCCTGACATTGAATTTCTCTATCCATGTGAAGAATTTGTTCAAGATATGTAGGTGTCCTTCCCTTGTACAATATTTTTCTAGAATATCATCCACGTAATCCTCCATGAAGGTGTGCATCATATCATGAAATATTGTTGTCATCTCTCTTTGATAGGTGGATCCTACATTTTTTAGACCAAATGGCATGACATTCCAGCAGAAGGTTCCCCATGGACATGTAAATGCCGTCTTTTCCTAATCTTCTAGAGCGATTTTTATTTTATTAAATCCATAAAAGTCATCCATGATTGACAACATGGCATGCCTTGTCGTCAATTCCACAATGATGTCTATATTTGGTAATGGAAAATCATCCTTTGGGCATGTTTTATTTAGGTCTCTAAAATCCGTACATATTGTGATGCTATTTTCCGCCTTTGAAATAGGTACAATGTTTGATATCCACTCTATGTAGTTGATAGACCTTATGAATCCAACATCTAGCAATTTCTTTAACTCAATCTTTACCATTAATGCAATATGAGGATGCATTTTTCTCAATTTTTGCTTCACAGGCTTGATTCCTGCAGGCAAAGACAAATGATGTATGAGCAGATTTGTATCCAAGCCTAGCATATCAAAATATGACCAAGAAAATTTTATTCTTCTTTCCTTAAAGAACTTGATGAATTCTGGTCTCTCTTGATCTATCATGGATTTTGCTAGATGTAGGATTTTTTGCATTCTCTTCAGTGTCGATGTTAACAGACTGTGTTAGTTCTACCAGAAATGATGACCGCTCATGATAATGTTCTTGAAGAGTGTTAAATCTTCCATCTTTCGATGCCTCAAAGAGGTTTTCACTGTTAGATACATTCTTTATTTTATCTTTTTCCAGATCTAATGCCGCTATAGAATGGTTTTCACCATTAGATCTATTATCCTTGTTTTCACTTTTGCAACTGGAAGATTTCACACCCTCCCACTGATTTGTGTTGTTATGAGTATTATAGATATAACTCATACTAGGTTTGTCATGACATAGGAAATTCACAATGGTATCATCTTCTACAAATATTGGTACAGTTAGAGGCTTGACAGGTTCCCAGTCAATAAGTTTTGGATGTATTAATGGCATGAGGTCATCAGATTCATTTAGGTTGATGGATGTAAGGGTTTGGACAACCATTTCATCATAGTTTTTAATTGGAATATCGAGGTCAATGATGGTACCTTCTTCAAGATCATCTAGTTCACTTGATTTTTGTTCCCACTTGAGTCATCGATATTTAGTGATCTTGATACAAATGGTCTAGACCCAAAGCTTTTTCCCTCCTCACGTGTAGTTGCATATTGTTTTATTACATCAATTTGAATATTGGTGTAAGATACATCGAAATATAGATCCCACTCATATTCATTTGAATCTATTTTAGAGCTATCTCTAAGCTAAAGGATTCTTTCTACAACCTTGTCATCACATTTTTTTCTTCTTTAGAGTATCCCAGTCCCGTCTTCTCTTTTGATTGTAGAGTGAGAGGCTGAATTGGCTCAATTATTCCTTCCTTTCTTAAACCAACAGGTCCTTGTCCCTCGTAACCCATTTTTCTAGGATAGCTTTCCCTTTTCCATATCTGTCTATATTGATATTGATGTTCTTGATACTGCTATTTGATGTCGACGATTCTTCATCTTTGTATAACCAATCAAGGATTTATTTATTGTTTGCTTCATCCTCTATGGTACTGGCATTTACAAACCTTTCTTATAGAACTGTGACAGGTAGTGATGTTTGATGTTTGATCATTGATGGTTGGCCATATGTCTTTGGAGATGACATTAGCTGTGAAAGATTAAGCGATTTCTCCATAGAATATTGCCCCATTCCCTTATCTGTCAACTGGACCTGCTCTTGAGAGTTTTTTGATAAAGAAGTTTGGGGATCTGAATTATCTATTACTTGAGTGTCAAAAAGACTTGTATCTTTTTCTTTATCCATCTTCTCTACCCATTTGGTGATGATATTTGGACTTTTTCTTCATTTGATGACTTTGAACTGAATGTTTCCTGATTGTGAGGCACAAAGGTATCTTGAGATTTTCTAAGTGTGTAACAATGTTGAGGATGATTATAATCGACATATATAGTCACCTCTTGTCCATTTATAGGGAATTTTAAGCATTGATGATATGTGGAAGGTACTACTTGCATTTCATGGATCTAGGGACATCCTAAGAGTATGTTGTAAGTCAACTCTTTTTCCAATACTTGACATGCTATGTGTTTCATCATTGGTCCCACTTGAATTGGTAACACAGTTAGTCCCTTTGAAGATCTCTCTTGGTCATCATATGATTTCATGGTCATTTTCCTTTGGGCATCAATAGCAGCATTGGAATCCCCTAGTGCATAAACTAACTTTAGAGTGAAAATGTTCAAACCTGTGCCCCCATCTATTAAGACTCTTTTGAAACGACGTTTGTGGATTAAGAATTTGATATGGAGTGTGGTGTTATGGGGATGGTTGAGTGAGACATCATCATGTCTAGAGAATGATAGACAATGTGCGGTAGTCAAATTCCCCACAATAGCTTGGAATTGGCAAACATCTAGATATTTTGGTACTATAGTGCCAACTAGTGCTTGTTCTAGAACCTCTTTATGTGATGGAGATAGTTTGAGGAGTTCTAGTATTGATATCTGTGCTAGAATCTATTGAAGTTGATTGACAATGTTGTAATGAGATGGAGGTGGATATGCATTTTTAGATGCAATTTCCTTTAACACTACCTTGGATTGCCCCCTTGTCATTACATGTGTTGGTTGATAGTCTTGTTGTTCTCTGATTTTTATGACGTTTATTTGATTTTTAGGAACTTGTATGCTTGGGAGAAAATCCAAAGGGGTAGTGTCATTTGTTTCATGTTCATTTATGTTATGACCAATGGTATGATCACTCTCTACTTCAGTAAGACAAAGGATCATTTTATCATAGATATGATAGATATTTTTACCTTTTTTGTTCATTGAAGATGATGCTCCTTTGTCATAGTTTGGTAAAGGGTCCTTGAAGGCTGAATGATCATTATTGTTTTGGGGTCCCTCTATATACACCTTGTTATTTTCAATTAGATCTTGAACTATGTGTTTTAACTCCATAAAATTATTAGTTTTGTGGCCTTTATTGTTGTGGAAGTTGCAGTAATCTAAGTCATTCCGCCAAGGTGGTTTGACCTTTGGATCTGGGAATCTTTCTTCTCACATAGTGATAAGACCACTAGTGACTAGTTCTTTCATTGTTGATTCCAATGTTTGGCCTAAAGGTGTAAACCTACGCCAGTTTGATGGTTTTTGGTATGATTGCGATTTTGTGATTTCGTTGTTCTGAATGATATTTGAATTGATGATTTGATCGTTATTTTGATTTTTTTTTTAAGTAGATGTTGTCAAGTTGAAGATTAGTTTAGCATTTTGTAAATCACTTATCATTTTGTTTGTAGTCATATTTCATTTTTTTTTCCAAAATTTTGGTTTATCACTACTGGGGTACTGATTTGAGGAGTTTGTGTTATTTGATTTGTCATTGAAATGTTTAATAACCCCTCTTTTGACTAGTGCTTCTTCAATATTAAGGCCATTTTCTATTACTTTTTTGAAAGTAGGAGGACATTGTAATTCCAGCCTATAACTCATCTCCTCCATTAAGTTATCAATGAAAAACTCCATTTTATCTTCTTCAGGAATGGATCAAGGATATCTAGCGAACAATCGTCGCCATCTTTGTAGAAAGGACAAGAATGTCTTCCCTTTATTTTGTTTTAGGTTATATAGATCATTTATCATAACATCGTCCAGGATGTTAAAAGAATACTAGGAGATGAACCTGTTGACAAGTTCCTCAAAAGTCCAGATACTTGGTTGTAATTTTGAAAACCATCCCATACATGCACCTCCCAAGCTTCTTGGGAATAATCTCATTAGGTAAGTTTCCTCTTGGGAAAAATCTAAGCTCACGGTTTTAAATTCCTGGATATGATCGATTGGATTTGTTCATCCATTGTACTTGTCATACTTGGGGAATTCAGAGTGTCTAGGAAAAGGCATCATGCTGACTGTTGCATCGAAAGGATAAGGACAAATGTCCTGTATTGCATACCTCTTAGTGTTCCCTTTTGTCATATCATGTATTTGGGATGTCAAAGTAGCAACTAGATCTATACCTTGTGTGGCTTGCAGTATTTCAGTTTCACCCATTCTAGGTGCTTCTTTTAGATGATTTACGTTAAATTCCTTAGGAAGCTTAGCACCTGATTCAACCAACATCAAGAGGTATTTCTTCATGTCTTGTTCTAAGATCTTTTCCATAAATTAATGGAATTTGGGTTCTTTTTGGGTTGTTTGAATTTCCTCTGGAGTTATTTCATTCTTGTCACTTTGATGTAGATCATTCCAGGGATTTTCTTCTGCCATTGTATGTTATGTTTCCAGTTATTGTTCTAAGAGTCTCTGTTTTTGCGATCTAGTGAAGATTGGCATACAAGTTTTTGTTCCTTCTTCCAAAATTTTGATCTTCTATGCTAGAAATGTCAAGTGAATTTTTAACAAAGTTGAATAAGATGACTGATCTAATTGATAAGACTAGGTTAAAAAATGGATTACTATATGTTGTTTTGTGATAAAGGATGATAATATTTAGATGATGAAAGTTCAGTGTAGTAATTGATTGTGTTTTGATTTGACACTTTTAATGTGCAAGATCTGTGTTTTAGCTAATAAGATTGGGAACTTGTATGAACTTATCTGATTTCAGTTTCTAGACAGTGATTCTGATAAAAAGATACTTGTGTTCTGATAAAAACTATGGATAAATGATAGACAAACTGACTGGTATGATTTGGAACTCTCTGTCTTGAAAGCGCTAAAATAGAGTTCAAAAGAGATATTTCACATAAGTGCTAGAATAGAGTTCAAAAGCACTAAAACAAGAAATGAAAGTGCTATCTTTACAAATATGCTAAAACAATGCTCGAAAGTGCTATAGAAAGTGATGGAAGTGCTATCTTGACAGATTTGCTAAAACAGTGCTCGAAAGTGATGAAAAATATGATGAAAGCACTTGAACAATGACTGTAAGCTCTAAATGAGTGCTCGAAAGTGCTATTTTATGAAAGCGCTAAAATAGTGACCCGAAGCGCTGAAATAGGTTTCCAGAGTGCTAAAAACAAGACTTTTAAGACTCTCTATTGTAAAACTTGATCTGGCCTTGTGGCATATTCTATCATGGGTTGTGGAAAATAGGACTGACATATGCATTGACTCTCTAAAGAATGGAATAATGTTGATGCAATGAAATGAAACTAATATGATAATACTAAATGATAAAAGAAACTAAGATGACATGAATTGACATGAAAACTTATAAATGCAGCTACAGGAGGCAGCCATGATTGTGAAAGCTTGATGTTGGATGTTGGATGCTTGATGAATTCCTCTAGAGTAAGAGTGCATAAGTTAGATAATCATGATCATTTTCTTGGTTGAATGAAGCTTTATTTATAGATTTATTGGTTGTAGAAATTCCCAAGAATGGCAAAGAGAGGCTTGGATTCAATGTGGAGGATTGAATTGTGAGAGATGGTGGAGATTGAGAGAATTTTGGAGATTGTCTCTACCCATGAAAGAACCAAGCAAGAGAAGAGGAAAGATTGATGGAGGAGGATTGAGAGATAAATTTGCAATTTGTCTCCAATACTTCCCGTGAAGTTTCAATCAATTAATTTTGACATGATTTTGACATAAATTAGACATATGATGTCTAATTTTATTTTGAGGAAATATAGAGGAATATTCCTTATGCCTTAATTCAAATATTTTTGATTTATTTAAATTAGCAAAAGAGGGATGAATAATTTAATAAAATAAACTATAGAAGTTATTTATTAAATTAAACATAAGAATAATGACAATTAATCAATAAAGTGTATGACCTTTATTTAATTAATTTAAGATTGATGTGATAGAATAAAATAGGGAAATGATAATTAAATCAAACAAAGTATTTAATTTTGTTTATTTAATTACGATTAGAAGAATTTAAATGTGAATGTGAACGTGAACTATATAAATAAATATTTCTATTCATTCAAAATAGTAGAGGAAATATGATAATTAATCAGATTTCTCTAGACCAATTTTAGGTATATACACTAAGCACTTTGAGGAAGAAATTTTCAAGAGTCTTCAAGCAATATTTCACAAGAGCATTCAAGAGCAAGTAATCAACAAAGTTAAAGCTTTGGATCATCATCAAATTCTTTTTGCAAGTCTTCAAGCTCATTTTCATTCAAGATCTAGCATTGCCAAGGGTTGATCATGGTTATCTATGGTGAATCATGATGGATTCTAGGTTGGGGAGATGAAACTAGCCATTAAACCACTCCTATAGACTTGTTTCCTAAGTGATTCCATCCTCCATTATCACTCCACATTTAGCCTAAGGAAGGTACAAGCATCATTAGGGTTCATTTGGGGTGATTAGAGATCTCCTCAAGTGAGTCATTTGTCTTAACATTTCCATTATTGCATCATATTCTTATATACTAGAATAGGATTGCATCATGTTTTAAATTTCCATTAGGGCATAATATTTGTCATTAGAATATTATTATTTGATGGTTTTTTTAATGGTGAGGAAACAAATTAAAAGAAAGGCATGAATATTGTGATTTTATGCATCCAATATAAAAGTTTAAAGCCTTCATCAATAATAACTTTTAGTGTTGAGAAATAATAAAAAACTCGATAAAAGAAAGATGGCCTTCATAAATAAATAATTTTCCAGCTATGGTGAAAGCAAAAGTTTATATGTTGGGAAATAAAATTTAAAGCTCACAAGTAAATGGGGATTTTCATTTCCATACAAAATGTGAATGTTTGTCACCATGAAAATAAAAAGATTTCAACTATAGATAAAAGTAAAAGGTAAATAAATAGGGCAGATGTTTCGTTCTTTTCACAACTAGATAAAGATGAATAAAGGGGATTTTCATAGTAAAAAATATATATATATTCAGATGTGGATAAAAATGGAAGGGGGAAGAAAGTCTTCCTAGTAAATGAATAGTTTATGATATTTCTATCAGGATTCAACCGTGTAGTTTTCGAGTCAAAATCATTGACCCATGATTCATGAGTAGTGGTTCACAAGAACCCATCTCTCATGATAATGAATGGTCCACTTAACACTCATTGCATCTAGGTGATGCTAACAGAGGTGAAGCATTGGTCCATCTCGAGAGGTCACCTATCCGAATACTGCTCTAGCTCAAGCATGCTTAACCATGAAGTTTCCCCCAAGGTTACACCCACTTAGCTTGCTACCTCATTTGCAAAACCTTCAACAAGTGTTATGCCTTATGAACCATTCATCATAGAGCCCCTTTAGCTCATCAATTGATAAGTAGGAGGTTTCTTCCATAGCCTGTCATCATTTTGGAGCAGTACTGGGATGGGTGACCTCTTGGGATGAACCAATGCTTCACCTTTGTGAGCATCACCTAGATGCAATGAGTGATAAGTGGACCATTCATTATCATGAGAGATGGGTTCTTGTGAACCACTACTCATGAATCATGGGTCAATGAGTTTGACTCGAAAACTACACACTTGAATCTTGATAGCAATATCATAATTTGACATGCTATGGAAGAAAACTCCTACTTATCAATTGATGAGCTAAAGGGGCTCTATAATGAATGGTTCATAAGGCATAAAACTTGCTAAAAGTTTTGCAAATGAGGTAGCAAGCTAAGTGGGATTAACCTTGGGGGAAACTCCATGGTTAAGCGTGCTTGAGTTGGAGCAGTACTGGGATGAGTGACCTCCCAAGATGGACCAATGCTTCACCTTTATGAGCATCACCTAGATGTAATGAGTGCTAAGAGGACCATTCATTATCATGAGAGATGGGTTCTTGTGAGCCACTACTCATGAATCATGGGTCAATGAGTTTGACTCAAAAACTACAAGGTTGAATCCTGATAGAAATATCATAATTTTACACACTGTGGAAGAAACCTCCTACTTATCAAATGAATAGTTTTCTGATGCAGTGCAAGTGAATGAAGAAGCAGTAAAATAAACTGCAAAATGGGATTTTTTGAGTGTAAGCAGTTATTGATCAATGGGACTTGAGTGTGCTAGATGTCTATTCTTGATATCCATTTAGGGTTTTTTCTTTTCATTTAAGTAATTTTTTTTGCTTCATATGAAGAGGTTCATTGTTTTGTAATTGATCACAGAGAACATTGTAATGAGAATACAAAGAATTTCAGAGTTAAGTCTTAGGGTCTGAGTCTATCAATGTATACGTAATTTTGATAACAATACAAGAAAAATAATACTAAATGGTGCAAATTCAAGGTCATTTTCTCTCCTATGTACTTTTTTCATAAACTATGAATAATATAATCAAGGATTGTCTTATTTATCTCCATTGATTTTGAGTGTATGTTTAGTTTTATCCTTTCTTATTAATTTAAATAATTAATATAAATTCTTGAGTGAAGTTACTGGTTTATGTTAAAATGAGTGCTAGTATTCTGATAAGAAGTGGGGGTCGAGATATAATGTTGAAATATTATAATGCAGTTGCTTCAAAGCTTAATTGATTTCATGTATGAAATTTTTATAAGGTTGTGTAGGTATTTGAATTGACTTTTTTCCAAGGATGAGGCATTGATCTAAGTGTGTTATTCATGTTACATTTTGTTGGTTAACTCAACAAAAAATCATAAAATAAAACAAATTTTCCTAATCAATCTCTGTATGTTTTTGTGTGGAGTTTAATGAACTATATCTCTCATGTTTAAATTAGACATTTCCATGAAGGTCAACTAAACCTTTAGGGTAGTATGTCCATTAAACAATTAAAGGAGATCTATTTAGTTTTTGTTTGATACTTTGGCACATGATTTTCTACAAGCACACTATTGGGATCACCCTCTCGGGTTTTAGAGAGCCTGATGTGCAGGGGTGAAAGTGTTTTAATTCAATCTCCCATTTATTGGCCAAATATCTCCTTGAATCTTACAACTAGGAATGAAAACCCTTTAGGATTCACTTCGATCACAAATTTGAGTATCAACACTCCCAACTTGGTTTCCTCCTCTCATTCATGGTCCTACCATATCTCCTCTTGAAGTTGTTGCACTTGGGGATTATTCATCAACCTTACTATATATTCCTACCTAATGAGGCCATCGAGTTGGATCTACAAGACATCATGGGCCACTATGGCACTCTCTACCTATGTCAGTACCTTGTCTTTATCGGTTAGCATGGCATGGAGATCTGTTGATTGTTAATCCCATTTCTTAGTCATCATGGTGAGGTCAACCACCCCCTAAAAGATATCCACACATTCATCCCCATAAATGGTCCTTAGATGCATAAAAAACTCAAAAATATAAGTGTTCTATCCTATTGATGTTGGCCTATACACGTCTAGGACACTTCCCTAGATAGGCATAGATGGGGAAACCTCAACAATGCACCACCCGATGAACACAATCACTCACGTGTGTCAATTGCAACCACATAGAAGTAGATGCTATCAATATCGGATTGTATAAAGTATGTGCATATATATATGAGATAAATTGAGATGAAAAATACTAAAAGGAAATAACATTAACCACTCTCGTACCTAGATAACCAACCTACTAGTATGGATCAAGGGAGGTATAATATTGGGTCCTGTTTCTATCATAGGAGAGGGTGAGTGTCACTAAAGGTGGAACCGATGAGACTAGGACCATATGTAAAGGTGATGATACTCATCGCTATTGTCTGAATCTCTCTGTTGTTATACACATTGTTGCCTCACTCTCCTCTCCATCAATGTTTTGATCCTCTACACCCAACCCCTATGCATTGGCATTGCCCCTAGGGGCATGTTTTAGGAAAATTAGTGTCAAATCGATTGTAACCAACTTTGCTCTCAATCCATGGGAAACATTGACATTGTCGATTGTCAAGACTAGATATTTCTCATCATTGTCTGACCCACTGTTTCTAATAGTGATATCCACAATGGTTGGATGATGATGATCACTTGCTTGGATAGTACTATTTTTTGATCAAACATATGTGCGACACACTAGAGGGATTTTTTGCACCTGACAAAACTGCTGCATCACCAAATTCTAGTAATAAAAAAAAATAATTTAATTTGATCACCCCATAAGGAGTCAATCATATTGCAAGTGCACCATCTAATATCTTGTGCTTGTATAGAATCAAACTATAATTTATAAAAAACTAAGCTCCTCATACCTCTAGCTGCACAACAATGGGTATGTGTGAGTCATCGATGTACCAAGTGTTATGCCATCTAGAAACTTGACTGCTTGGGTACACCTAATATGTTTGAACACCCAAACCTATATAATTGTGTAGGATATGAGACTATAATACTCGTAATATACATAACACCCGAGGTATTGATATAAATTAAAAAGAATGCTCTGACCACAAGTGAAGATAGTCTAATGCTCCTCCATCTCTTAGATGCAATGGACAAGGCCCCCATGTAGGTGAGAGCCTCACCCATCCATAATGACATGGAGGGTGACTGCAACAACCATCACTCTTTGGATGAGTGGAATGGCCAATCCCCCCTACTCCAACCACCGCATGTAGATGTGGTCGGTGGTATATGTTAGTTCCACCCACCCAACATAGTATTGTTGGCCCTATGTAGTGTCGTGTGTTGTCTTGTTCTCATCATATGCCACCCATCATTTGCAAGTGGTTACTTCAATGATCCAATACACATCCTCCAATGTGATGGACATATCTCCCATCAATAGATGTAAGGTGGAAGTGTCTGCATCCCAACGCTCCATGAGTACCATAAGCATCAAATTTGGATACCAGATCTTCACCATCCTGTACACCCACCACAAGCCCACATGCCATAGTAGGCCCTGGTCATTTGGATGCATCTGGTTTATTCAATAGGTGTTCACGCCATTCTCTCTAATCTCTAGAACTCTTGTAATGCAAATAAATTCCATGTCACTTTCATCTACATATAAGTAAAAAAAAAATTCTATCTTAATCAAAAAAATTATAAGTTTACCTCTAGAATAGAGGTGCTTTGTGTAGACATTTACGTGTCATGCCAATGGTCAAGGCTGAATACCTCCCTGATACTAGAGTGGCTATAGTACTCTAATGTGTTTTCTAGATGACAATGTGCCATCCAAATTCCTTTACACTAGTTGGATTCCTATAGTGCTCGAGGAGAATAAAAATTTTAAAAAATACACTAAAACTTTTTTATGTCAAATTCCTAATACCTAATCGATCTCGCCTCCCTTGGCTACTATTGTGTGGAGATGCTCAATCTATGGGGCCATGTAGTTGACCATCTATGAGGCATTTTTCTGAATTCTATCTAACCAAAGTCAACAATCTCTTCATCATAAATAATGAAAATGATCCTTTGATGGGCCCAACAAGGTATATATCAATCATTTTTGGTCCATTTTTCTTAGAAAAAGTGGTTGTTCCATAATTCCTATTTTTACCTAACCTAGCTAGGGGTAAAAGTAGGAGGGGGCATATATTAACCTATTCACCATATTTTTCTTTCAAACCATTAATTTTTTCTTAACCACTCTTCTCATTGTGGTAGCTTCTTTTTATTTTGGAAACTAACATAAATTTGAGCTATGCAAAATGGAACTTCAAATCTGGCATTATAGTTTCTCGCTAAGATCAAATGTTGGGGGTATTTTCAGTATCCGCTTAGTCGACCTCTATGGCCACTACAATATATTTTTTGCATGTAAATGTATACAAAATTTTTAATTTTCAACCCTACAAAGTAATTTCTTTTTTCCTACTTTAGTATAGATGATTTTTTGCAAAAAATTAACTCAAAAAGGTGGCAAAAAATTACTGTTGAAAATTGTACCTTGTGGCAATTTTACACTTGTGCACTTGGCCTACCCCATTTATGGTGCCTAGCCGCATTTATGATAAAATCCTTATGAGTTAGAATTTGATGATTTCAAGTTCATATTAAGAGACGATGATGACTCATTAGCTATATTCTACCTCATTTCTTATAAATTTTTGAGTTGGACACTTGCATGACACACAAATGTCTATGTAACATGCAAGTGCCCCCATACTTTCTAAGTTCAAATGATGGAATCTCACAAAATTTTCCCATAACATGTGTCATCACAATAGAATCATGGGTGTAATGACTCTTCCGACGCATGCAGCCTCACAAAACTCTATTTTTCATTTATATTCTCATTCATTCTCACTCTCTTGCAATTCATTCTCTCTTCTTCTTATTCCAACTTTCTCTCTTGATCTCTTCTCTTCTACATCTCTTTTCTAGAACAAAGTTCTACTAGATTCACGTCTCATTAATAGTCAAGGCTCTCTTGCAAGAATTCAAACATCATGTCTATCAAGTCAAGAGGGAGCGATGAACTATTGGTAACACACTCTTTTCACTTTGTCTCATCTTGCCTATTTGAAAATATACTTGTCTTATCTATTTTATTGGTGATAAGAGTTCTCCTTCATAGCAAGGTTTCTTTATCACACATGCCATCTATTTCAATACAAGTCTCATCTATTTTCTATCTATCTAGTTGTTTGTAGAGGTGGAAACACCAAAATGGGGGTTTGACTTAAGAAAGTCACAAAATAACACCAACATTTTTCCTCATCTCAATTGTGTGTAGGTTTCCAAATTCAAAGAGTTGGGTATTTGTTGGTTTCTAGTTTTTAGCACCTACTTTAACAAGGACAATATGTGACACATAGACATCCATGTGATGCGTTGGTGTTCATTGGTCATGACTTTGTCCTTGTTAAGGTAGATTCTATAAGTTTTCCTATTTCTATTTTTGTAGTTAGTATTCTTTAATTTGCTACAAGTTTTTGTTAATTGACATTTTTATCTTCTTAGCTTAGTATTTCCTTTCATTACATTTTTACAATCTCTTTCATTTTGTTCCTTCGTCACTTGAGCTTTTTTACTTGAGGTAAACAAGGGCCATCTACTCCCTATAGACATGAGAGTAGAGGATCTTCTCCAATATAATATAAAAGTGTCAACTTGAAAAAGATAGAGAAACAAATTGAATTAAGAAAATAAATAACAATTATATATTTTTTCAAAAAATAAATTTACATTTATAATCTAATCTAATTTTTGAAAATAAATAATTTATAAATTTTAATTAAAACTACTAAAAATTAAACTAATCTATGAATTAACAAATTTAAAATATCAAAGAATATATTTGTAACAATGTTAAAAACAAAACATAATGGCGCTTCTTCTCTTTGGCTCCTCTTGCTACCTTGCTCATTTAAAATATTTTTTACCACTCATTGTATATATTTCTAGATCTAATACTCCCTCTTTTTGGTGTAGCTTCTCTAGCTTGGCTCTCTCTTTTGGTGTTGGGTTTTTCTCTACCATAGCTTCCTATAGTGGTGGTATTTGTACCTTATGCTCTGGATGTGTTTTCTTCTCTTTCAACCACTCCTTTGGTTGGATCCTTTCCTATTGTAGTGATGTGAAAAAAGGTGGAGTTCATTTTTTTTTTTGTGCATGCACAGGTGCCTCTCAACTCTGCCAAGGCTACCCTTATGATTTCCCTTCAACAAGATATTACCAACTATATTAATTTCTTCTCTCGAAAGGGGTTGATCTGCAACCTTTTTATTTATGGCCTTCTCTTCCTTACCTACATATTTAGATCTTAGACTAATGGATGCCTTTAGTGGAGGGTAAGATTGAGATTTACCCTTCTACTAGCAATTTTGTCGTTGTCTATTTTGATTCTTCTGAGGATAGGTAAGATTTTTTGGATTATGGATTTTGGGAATTGGATTCTCACCCTCTTTTAATTCAGCCTTAGGCTTCTTCCTTTAACCCTTTGAATGATTCCATTAATATTCTACCTGTTTGGATGAGATTGCCTTATCTCCCCTTATCATTCTAGTGTTCCTGTTTATTTGAAGTCATTGGTAATGCTCTTGGTAGGTTTTTTATAGTAGATCTTCCTTCTAAGAACATTACCCACACCTCATATGCACATTTTTTGATGGAGATTATTTTTTCTAAGGAATTACTTAGTGAGGTTGTGCTTCAAGTTAAGGGTTGGTCTTGATCTCATCTTCTAGATTATGAGGGAGTATCGTTTCATTGCAAATTTTGTTTTGCTACTAGGCACTTGGCTTATGACTGTCACCATGGTTCCTGTAAATAATCTTCCTCCACTTGGTGGAAGAATTCTCTTCCTCCCCATCATATTGTGTGCCCTAATGATTCTATTGTTGCTAGTGAGGATTTGGAGCTTCACTCACCTTTTGTGTCTCCTCCTCCTACTCAGACGACTCATAATCTTGTTGCTAAAGCTTTGTTTCTCCTATGGTTCTTGATGCTCTAGTTTTGGACATGGTTGTTTCTTCTCCACCTTGTTATTTTGTTGGTATTGTTCTATTAGTTGGGCACTCTAAGGGGGTCTCTCTCCCTTGTCTAAAGGATACAAATTTGGTTGATGTCTCTTCTTGGATAGTTGTATAATGGAAGAAGAAATGCATTCCCAAGAAGGACCCCATATTCCATGTCAAGCCCTTGGAGGCAAGGATGGTAGATTCAAGCTATAGCATTGCTTGATCTATTTCTATTTGCTTTATTGTTTCTGTTTAGTTATGGATTCATAACCCTTCCCTGCTTTTTTAATCATAAGAAAATTGAAAAATAAATAATTATAAAAATAAGATGAAAAGGTAGGTATGCAGTTTTCTTCTCTCCTCTACACTTACAAATTCCTTTAATTCCTTTAAAACCATTCCTTTATTTTAGTGGTTGTTTCAACGACAATTTTATTTGTCATTTCCTTTATGGTTTCACTAACTCGCAATACAAGCTCATCTAGATACATGCATGTAAACAATTTCCTTTTTCTTTTCACTAGATCACAATACAAGCTCATCTAGATACATGCATATAAACAATTTCAGTTAAAAATAAACTTTCTTCTCGCTAAAATCTAAAATGGTGCCAGGAACTCCACGAGGGGAAAGAAAAAATGAGCTGCAAGAGACCTGTCCTTCGGAGGTCAAACACTGATTTCCATCACTAAAATGCAGTGCTCCTCCAGATGCCTATAAAACACATTAGAGATGTATGCAACATTGATACCTATGCAGAGGCTATTTGTTTATGATGTACACATAGCGTCACAAGGAAACTATTTTTAAAGCAGGCAAGTAAGCTATGTGCGTGAGCTGTGAATATAGCAACTTCTAAAATTCAGATCAATGAATGGGCAACTAGGTTTTAAGTTAAAATTCTATTTGTATGAAAATCAAGGATAGAAGTTGATAGTCACAGTGCTATCGACAATCTGAAGTTGTCTACAAGACACTTAAAACTGAACAGGAAGTTGCGTTATAAATCTGCAAATTAGACTAAATTATTAGTCTATTTAAAATATTAAGAACGGATCTCTACTGCTGTGATTTGGATTTGATTTGATATATAGATCGGATCTTTGCTGCTGTGATTTAGATTTGATTTGATATACAGCTTGATATTCTTAAATCTTAAGCTGTCCATTAAGTTGATTTAGTTGGCTGAGAGTTCCAAAAATTACAGTTGTCTGTTCAGTTTAAAACTCACATTAAATATGTTTTACACTTTTAAAATAAATGGGTATCAATCAGAAATACGATGGGTCAGTCCCATGGAATCAAACAAAAACCTTTTTTATCACCTGACACCATTTGGAGTGGTGAATGAATCTTGCAGCTTTGGTTGTACCATTTACTGTAGTTTTTTCGTCTCGAGTATTTTATTGGAGTATGATTGATAGCGGTGGGTAAGGTATGAGAGCAATTAGATTTCTATAACTTTAGATTTCATTTGATTGAAAGCAATGTTTGAGTGATCTTTATTTTATTCGTAGAGTTGCACAGCCGCCTAATTTTACCTATTAAATCGAAGGAAATCGATTATTAGTGTACTGAAGCACCGTCCCAATATCACCATCCTGCAAAAAGATTCAAAAGTTTATTAGATTTGATTAGGTTTTAAGTAGGTTTGGTTTTTTTTATTGATGTAATTCAACGCCGGTGTATATGAAAACAAGCAGATATTCCCTAGGGTTTGCTTTTCAGCTTATCTTTGCGTAAGCGACAAAGTACAGCATGGAACGAATCTTATGGGCCACTTGATTTTTATTTTATTCTTATCATATTAATTGCATTGTTTACTTGGGTCACCTCTTGGTCTGCAGCATGTTTATCACAATATATTCATCACAGTGGTGGGAGTTAAAGTTATTGGGCACAATGCGGATATGATTGTTTTCCTGATAAGCCAGTTACTCATTTTATTAAAATACTTGTCGAAGTGGGCATTATGTGGTAGTGTTGAAGTTTGTGAACTTACAGATGAAGATAAATTAACACGTTTTTTAAGTTTTGATAGTTTGATTCTAGTTTTAGTCTGTTTGGGTTTTGGTAGTGTGTTCGAACATGTTTTTGTTTTTTTAAAGTTTTGTTAAGGATTTGGTTGTATGCTTTAACATGTTTTAAAAGTTTGGTTAGTTTGATTTTTTAGGTGTGGTTTTATGTTATGCGTAGTTTTAGGATGTGATTGTATATTTTAATTTGGTTTTGGTAATTGATATTTTCATTAAAAGGGTGCAATAAAGTTGATTTGGATTTGGATTTGAATTTTTTTTTTTGATAATTTTTAATTATTAAGTATTTATTTTTATGCATCATCATTAAGTTAGCATCTTATTTTACATCAAGAAAATGAATTAAATATTTTATTTTTTCATTCTTCCATGCTCTTAATCTCCTTTGCTGACATTTTATCAATATTATCTAGTATATTTGTTGTCTTCATTTCTTATAGCCTATCTTTTTTTGCTTTGGAATCTTGTGTTTTTATCTAGTATGAAAAATTGTTACTTACCACAAACAACAACTGTGAAACCATAGTGGTAATTGTTTCATGATTATATTCATGTATTGATGCATGTATGCAAAACACACACAAATATATATTAGTGCAATGTCACTTTATGAATTATATGTATTTGATTAAAGCGTCACTTTCATACGGCTTGAGAAAATAATTTTAATTGGTACATTGTGTATTTTTGTAGCTAAGATTATGGATGCTAGAGATCATATGTGTGATTATAATACATTCATATGTTATTTGTTGCAAGTTCAATACATGTGAACATATTAGTTTATTGGCTAACTATGCTTCAACTATGATTTTCATTAGTTAATTGTATATCTCTTGGGCATGCAGATTACTTACATAATTTATTACGAATAGACAATATGTAAAGGAGAACATCATGGATAACATTGAATCCTCTGACTTTTCCTATTTGAAGGTTTAAGGTCTCTTTCCATATATCGATTGGGTTTCTTGATCTTCATGGATTAGTAGAAAATATTGTGGAAATAATTGCATTTTTAGCTCTTTTAAACTCATATTTTAATCCCTTTTAATGATTTTATTTTAACTATGAAGTTCTTAAATTAGAAATTGGGTTTCTTTTAAAGTGACAATGCTTAAAAAATATTGGGATTCCTTTTAATTTGTTTGATGCTAATCTAGTTTAATTTATAATACCCCTCTTTAATTAATTTAATGTAATAGAAAACTATCCCCTTCCTATACTTCTAGTGGGCTAAGGATAAGTTGCAAGTCAATTATTTACTAATTCTTGGTTTCAAAAAAATTAATATTCTCAATTTTGATAAAAGGGACCATGAAATTTGTAGATGCCTGAAATTGTCTTGATTGCGAACAACACTTTCTAAATAAAATGATTAAATAATGCATTATTATTTAATTATTATCATTTTTCATGTTCTACTATTAATTATGTAATTTGACATTATTTAATTAATTCATCCTCAATCATCATTTCTGACTAATTAAATAAATATTATTTATTTAATGAATTCTTGATCATCCTTATTCTACTTGACCAATTAAATAAATCTTCTTTATTTAATAATGTCCTAATTAAATATTATTATTTAGGATTAGTTTAAATAAACCATATTTATTTAATTATCTCACTAACTTCACTCATTCATCTGTTTTAATTAAATAGTTATCATTAATTATTTAATTAACATCAAACACCCTTCTCATATTAAATAATTGTTACAAATTATTTAATTAAACTTCTTTTCCACTTCTAAATTAAATAATTATTATTTTTATTTAATTCTTCAATATTCACTCAACATGATCAAAATTCAATTACATCTTGCACATTCCTCTCAAAATTAATTAATTAATTATCCTCACACATTTTGATTGATCAAATCACATCCACTGATTATTCAATCTAATTTGTTGATTGATCAATCATGTCCATTTATTTTTTTCCAATCCCACTAATTAATATATCCCTCTCGACCAATTATTCCAATTCCACTGATTATTCAATCTAATCTCATTGATGATCAAACCAATTCCCTTGATTGGATTAACTAGGCTAGTTAACTACTCAATCTATTTCCTCTGAACAGACATTGATCATTGATCTTGATCTCTAATCTTTTCATCTAGATTGCTCATTTGAAATAATAATCTCTATGAAAAAATCCTTCTTCTCATTTTTTGGGGTAACAATAAATTCTCAATATTTTACATTCTTCGTCATTCAATAGTGTTGTTGAGCTTGAAACAAAAGAACCACATACAAAATTTGAGAGCCACATTCAAGGAGAGAAATGGAGAGACAATGAAGGTGAATCTAAAATAGCTTGGAAAAGAAGGTGAATTGGTATCATTTGTTTACTTTTTTGTGTTTCTTTCATTCTTTGTTGAATAGATTTTATTTGAGCTTAAAATTTGAATTTATAATTTTAGTGGTTTTTTAGATTATATTCATGCTTAATGTTGTTAAAAACCTCATTTTTTTATCTTACAAATGGTGGGCCCAACGTGAAAAACCATGATTTTTAAAAATTTGTATGGAGTTTTGAGAAAATTATGTATTTACAAGAAATACATATAATTTATGGATTTTTTCAACGTATTCACATTATAGATCACTACAATCATAATTACATCCAATGTAGTTGCTAAAAAAAACACTACATGTGAAGATTTCCACATCATAGTCACTACTATTTTTAATTCTCTATTATAGGTTTTGGAAAGAGTGACGTATCCAAGTTTTAAAAAACTACCAAAATCACCTCGTAGTCCATCATAGTTGTTTGGTAATGCACTACAGTCACCTCACCGTCAGCTACAATTGCTATGTAGTGCACTGCATTCGGTGCGACGAACGTGCATTTCCTAGAACCACAATCAATTGGTGAAGAAAACATGAAGGTGGTATGATGGATTTTCTATTCATGTCTATTCTTTTCAAAAGTATGATAATATTTTTGGGTTACTAATATAATTTTTTGTGTAGCTTGTGGAAAAGTAGAGAATTAGCGGTCACAATTTATTTTTGGTGTTTTAAAATGAACAATACAACTTGCATATTTCATTTGGGATTAAAATCAACAAAGTAAACTCACACTTTGATTTGGATATTTCAAAATTGACATGAATGTCTCACATTTTGTTTTGGTTCATGTAAAAAGAACAACAAAAATTCACCATTTCTTTCTATGTTAAAATCCACAGTGTGTCAAAACGTGCCATTTTTCTTTGAGTACTAAAAAGAACAAACAAATTGCATCTTGTTTGGGCTTAAAAAAGAACCATTTGATTTCCATGATTGGTGCACTTATGCACAAAGAGATGTCTTGCATACATATCCTTTCCCCTTGCATCATTCGATGATCCTAGGTGAAGATAAATATCAAGACATCCAAGTCATCCTTTTTTTATTTATTAGAAGAGGCCTCCCTTTGTGACACATCCTTCAATGGAGAACTCATTGGGGTGACCTTAAAGAATGTATTCTCAAGCATGCTATATTAAATGGGTGAAGGAAATATCTAGTAACTCAATCTAGGGATGACATACCTTGCATGCCACTATTGGTGTGGAACAACTACCCACATTCAATTAAGTAGAAACTTAAGTGTTCACTGTGTCATTCAAAACCTTGTATTTATAGGCCAATCTAAGTTTTCTAAAATGTTTCATCTTTGTACTATACATGAATAGAATTGTTCCTAGAAGTTACTTACAAAGTCAAGTGTATGGTTGAAGCATAAGGCTTAAGGGTTAATTCTCTTGCAAAAGGTAAGAGTATGAAGGTGATAGATGACCTTGGTATGTACTATTCGACCCCTCCATTAGAAACATATTACATCATTCTTTTAGGGGTGAGGTAAGCCTACTAAGAAGAAACATACCTTTACTCCTTAGGTTGTAATTGATTGATATCTTGATTGGGTTAGACCAATAAGCTTTATGGGATAAATATTTCATAATATCCCCTTTTCCTATTGAGTTAGCTAAAATTCATTAAATGAATTCCTAAATTGACTATTTTTTGTGCTTGTATCATTGATCTACACTTTCAAAAATTAAAAAAAATTAAAAGATCAAGATTCCCTAGAGTCTATTTTTCTTGCTCAAACTATTGCACTACAATTTCTATCCTTTGCACCACAACTAAGTATTTGTGTTGCAAAACAATGTGATGCATCCATTGGTTTGTGTGACGTAGTCGTTAAGTAAAACATTGTAGCTCTGGCAATCAACATTTTCTTTAGAAAAACAAAATTGTAAACCGCAATTATGTGCAATGCAAGTGATGAAAAATACAATGCACTTGTGCCTAACTTCACTCTAGTCACAAGCTCTCACATCGTAGTCAAAAAAATCAAGAAACATTGAGCACTACATTTTCTTGGTAATAAAAATATATTCAAAAATTCACAGATTTTAAAAAATCAAAAATTCATTAGTCTAGTTGAGGAATATTTTTATCAAAAAAACCCATACATCATTCCACTTGAAGGATTTCATAATTTTTGCAAATGGTCACAATAGTCTTCACAAATAGGAAACTTGCCAAAATATTGTCATTTTTCAAGATCATAGGTCAAGGTAACAACAAAATATTTTGTATTTAGTAAAAAAAAAATGAAGGAAAATATCACAAAAACATAGTCTTGCATCATGTCCAAAAAATCCACAAAAAAAGAAAAGTACCATAAACATAAAGTAGACTCATTTTAGGTGCATTTATATCAGAAAATTAAAAAAATTAAAAATAAAACAAAATTAGTAAAATAAGGTGGACTTAAAAAATAAACATCACTTTTTTGGTTCTTCATGATCCCAAATCAAGAGGAAAAAGATGGATTCATCTTCCCATCCCTTGTACTATAATCACACTAGTGATTTGAAGTTAGGAGAATTTTTTTGTGGTTAGTTCCATGTACACAAAATTAAAACTCTAACCCTCTTGGTGACTACACTATAGAGGAAATAAATAATAATCTTACACAAGAATAAATTGAGTCTGCATGTCAAGATCCTAGGATCTTGAGGATTATCGAAGAAATGGTCAAAGAAGACCCAAATAAGTACTTCTTAGCATTGGCACAACATGGAGATAAGCTCCCCTCTTACTTTAATGTGTCCATAGTCATTGAGGAATTTCCAAATATACCATCAAAATGGTTAAAAACACCATCATCATTAGCCCCTAGTCCTAGACTCACATATCACAATGGAATATAGTCATATCGTCTACAAAAAAAACACACACAACATCCACTAGGAACTAAAACATTAGAAAATAGGGTTGTTCGAGGTTCGGAAAGGGGGGTTCACAATTTTTTTGCAATAAATAGAACTATTTCCCTTTATTTCATTAGGAAATGAGATCCACATAATGAATTGATTATCAACCATTAGGTGAATCAAATCAAAGTGGGAATCTATAGATTTCCTTATGCTTGAAGGATGGGGATCAAGGTCAAACAACAATTTGGGGAGAAGAAATAAAAATAGAAAATCAACACAAAAATGCAATCTAACACTTGAAACAACAATATTAAACTTAATACTGATAGAACCATAAACTACATTGTTGATCTAAGAAGGGAAAAGAATTGTTTACCAGTCACCAAAAGTACATTTTGAAAGCTGATCTAGGACTCATTTTCCCATGGGTGAATGTGTCCAAGTGTAGGGTTTATTTGTAGCTTATAGGAGCCTCTCATATAGATTTGAATCTTCCACTTTGCCCAGGTTTCATAGTCGAAATGTTAGAAACAACTCTGGGATCTTAGTTTTCATGAGATAACAATAATTTTAAAAACTTTGTAACTATTTAGATTTTGTAAATCTTTCACTTTAGAAAGCCTGCAAGTCTTCTTTAACCTAAAATTGAAATCACACACACTAATTTTTTTTTTTTGTTTTTTGTTTTTGGGTGAATGGGGGTTTTGCTTGGTCAAAACACTTTTTGGTAATCAAACCTTGAATTGAAATAAAGAAATGGAAGAGGGAATGAAGAATTAGTAAAGCTATGTTACCACTCAACAAAATCTTGTATGTGAAACGTTGAGAATTATCGCTCTATGTTTTGGGAGATAGAGCTACCAATTTCCTCCAAGTTTCATTCAAGGAAACCGTAGAGATCTCAATCTAGGGATGGAAATGGGAGAAAGAGATCTACAGTAAGTTATCCTAGGGGTGTGATTGTAGACTAAAAAGGGGTTCACCAACAAGCAAGGGATTGGAAAGAAAGAAATGAAATGATATGTAAACCTAACTATGCAACTCTAGATATGAAACTGTAAATCGAAAGAATGAACTGAGAAAGGATAGAGGAGTATCTAGAAAATTGAAGAAGCTTAGAAAAATGTCTATACTCCTAAAAATATTAATTTTAATGCACATTGTGACACATATGCTAGTAGGGGCGATTTAGTCTGAGTTTAGGATTTCAAGCTATAACTAGAATCTAGACTGTTAAACCAAGATCTACAGAAAAATATTTAAATCTGGTATACAAGGACTCATATTCCACAAGTGGTGATTTATCCTTAGTATGAGGGTTGATTTAAAACTCCTATATCCTCTAATTTTCTCTTATAGCTTCTCTACTATCAAATATCTAAGTCTGAAACATTGAATTGCAACTTGTAGGTGACTTTTTGTGATCTTGAAATATAGATGACAACTTGATAACCTTTATTTCTCTTTAATGGATCTTAAACCTAGATCTACAAGTCACTCATAAAAGAGAGGGAAATTTTTTCTTTGTTAGTGGATAGGGGTTTTCCTTAGTCAAACCCCATTTTGGTAATCAAACCTTGCAATGAAATAAAATAGAATGAAGGAATGGTGAATGAACAAATATGCAATGTTAAAACTCACCAAAACCTTGGAACAATGGTTTCAATCTTGTATGTAATGGCTAGGATGAATTTAGATCTTGAATTTTGATTGTAACTTATGGATCTTGACTTCAATTCTTGCTTGAATCATAGGATAACTACATCACAAATGTTAGCTAAAAAAAAAACATGATGCATGTTGACTTTGCCATGATGCTTGATACTTGAATAGTTCTCCAAAATGCTTGATAATCACTCTTGAATGTTGTTTTAATCATAAAATTTCTAGAATGATTGATCTCAAAAAGGTGCTAGATTATTTGTAAGCTTTCTAGGATAAAATGAGTGAACTAACCTTGTATTTATACTTGTTTATGCTAGATTTCCTGAAATCACAACACTACAAGCTGACATCAAATCTACGAGAATAAAATATTTCCAAGAATTGAATTCAAAATTAGGTTGATTCTATGTGGGAATCATATGCCAGTTGGGGCGTATGATTCCTAGCAAGCTAAGCTCGGGACACAAATTTCAAGAAATGTTTATTTTTGTGCCAAATTTAGGATTAGGCCCCAAAACATTGGTGGTACCCATAAAAACAAGGTAGCGTATGAGTTCTAGATCACTAATATAGGCCATACAATCCAAAATCACTAAATTTTGATTGGTTATTTGATATATGTAAGGATTATGCTCAGAAAGATGTGTTGAATAAGGATTGTGGATGCAAAATAGGACTAAATAAGGCATAAAGAAGCCCAATTTTAGTAGGGAGGGCACAAAAAAGTGTGAAAATGTAGAGGGCTACATTTTTTTGCAAAACATTTAGCCCTCACTTTATTGAGAGGAGTAACTTTCTTCAAACTCAAACTAAAGTAGAAAAACTCACATTAAGAGGGGTCCAAATGTACAAATGCTAGTGAGATAGGACACCAACATTCAAGAGGGATGCTCAAGCCCCTAGGATCAAGATATTATGGAAAACCAAAATAGGCACAAAATAACACACATAAAAATAATATAAGGAGAAATAATAAGGAACAAGCATACACTACCAAAGACAAAGAGAAAGAAAAAAAAAAAACTAAAGGGGTGGATCGAGCTTCAATCACTTGTCCTGCATGTTGTGGATTAGATCTAGGCTATTTATTCATAATTCTTACAAATGGAACACAATTTACATTATGCAAACCAATACACACCCACAAGCACTAGTGGAACCTCAGGTCATCCACTAGGTGAGTCCCCAATGAGACACATATGCATGCGACCGATATGCGCTCACATAGACAAGCATGTGGCTATGGAAAATTCATGACTAACTTTGGCTCCAATATGTACAACCATACAAAATATATACCTCTTGATAGCTTCGATAAGATCCCACATAATAATGATCTTCGAGCTCAATGAGGAAAGAAAAGATTCATATGCTTGATACTCATGAACAAACAAAATGGATCCATAGGCAATAAAAGTGTGTTATGTAAGGTGGCCATATAACCAAAATTATAAATGCAAAATAGTGTATAAGGTACACTCAAAGGAGTTTTTCTTTGTTCATGTAAGGTCTTAACTTAGGGAACATTGTGCCTAATGTATCTATAGACATCCAAATTTGATCACTCCCATATGATCAAAATCATCTATTATATTCATCTGTTTCATTAATAATGATTAAATAATTTATTTAACCATTATTTCATTTTCTACCTAAGGTTCCTAAAGTATCTAATTAAATAAATTAAATACTTTACCTTACCCCCTTTCCTTCTCTAAATTAAATAAACATGAAAAATTATTTAATTTGGTCATTTAACCTATTTGGATTAAAAACCAATTTTTAATTCTTCTTTTCTCTCTGCTTGTCACATTCTCCATAACCCTCTTCTAATCCGGATTAAATTAATTAATCTGTGATTAGGATGTGCACCACTTAATCTTAATTAAGTGTCACATCCTCCATAATCTCCAATTTATTAATTTAATCCTGTGTTTGCACAACCTTAATCAAAATTATTAACCATATTTAGCTTACCTTTTCTGCTCAACCTTCCCACTTATCATTTTTGGTATGGACTCCCTTCTCCATGTGAATTTTAATTCACATTTATTCAACCAAGATTCCCCTCTTCCCCATGTGAATTTTTAATTCACTTTTATCTTCCCTAGGTCTTCTTCATCCCCCATGCAAATGTGAAATGTCATTTTACATGTGGCCAAGGTTTCTAGAACCTTGGACTTGTCATATCTCCCACATGTGACAAATCTTCAGCATTTTGGAGACCTCATTTTATCCAATGAATCCTCCATTAAATGTAAATTTTTAATTTACATTTATTCTTCCCACACACTTCCCTTTTCCCATGGAGATTTTTGAGGAATTCTAAAATTCCTCAAAAGTCTCTTTCATCCTCATTTGGGGACAAGAAGTTCCTTTTTGAGGAAATCTTCTCATCCCCCAAGGTACCTTAAAGGTACTTGTGCTTCATCCACCTCATGTACTTCCTTTCCACCTCTTGTCCTTCTCTTTCACCTCATTTCCACATCACTCCACCCTAAGACATCTCACCTTCCACATGTCAAGATGTGAGGACTTGTGAGTCATCAACTCACCATAGCCCTTCATCTTGATCTTTATTGGATCCATCCCAACCATTGAATTCTCTAGAGAATTCAATTTAGCCTATAAATACCCCTTCAATTCCCTCATTTTGGGGATCAAGTCTTTTGCAACAAAACTCTTGCAAAATTGTCATTCAAGCTCTCATCTACGATAGCATTTAGCATCATCAATTCATCTTGCATCCATTCAAATCCATTGCCATCCAAGGACCACACAATCCTTGAAGCATCAAAGGGCCAACCAAGGAAGGAGCAACAAAGGAAAGGTATAACACACTTAAATCAATATTTGTTTTAAATCATCTCCTTTGTTTCAATTTTTCTTAAGCTAATCTTATTGAGGTGCCCTTTTATCTTGTTACTTCTCTCCACATGGTACCTACCAGGATTCTTTTCGGACCCCGTGTTATGTGGGGGAATCTCTTTGTGCTTGTGGTTATTCCAATACCTGGCTCGACCAACATCATCGTGACTTTGGGGTATTGGGATATCCTTCTTGTTTTTCATGTTTGTTTTATGCATTAGACATTAATCCATATTTGTTTGCATTCCGTGACATTCAATGTCTTATGCTATAGAAAAAATCAGTGCTCTAAAGGATGGCAAATTGCATTCATGTTGAATTTCATCTCATTGCATATTCCCCCCCCCTCATCCTATCTTACTCCTATGTCTGTGACTTGTGATTTTGGTTGTGCAAACTCTCATCCACTTCTACTAAATTTTCTTCTCAGGATCCTTACGGTCTTTGGCAGGTACTGCACCTCACACATCCTCCACATATCACCTACCCATTGACACTTAAGTCTACATTCATTAAAATCATTTTGCATCCATCCATTTATCTATTTTACATCCATTTCCATTACAATTATGCATACATTCATTACATCCATTCATTTAATCATTTTACATCCATTAATTTACCCATTTTGCATACATTCATTTATCCATTCATTTATCGTTTTACATCCATTTCCATTACGATTATGCATACATTCAATTATCCATTCATTTATCATTTTACATCCATCCATTTATCCATTTTGCATACATTCATTACATCCATTCATTTAATCGTTTTACATCCATTCATTTATCCATTTTGCATACATTTATTTATCGTTTTACATACATTCATTTATCCATTCATTTAATCATTTTCCATCCATCCATTTATCTAATTTGCATCCATTTACATTACGATTACTCATACATTCATTACATTCATTTAATAATTTTACATTCATTTATTTCATCCATACATTCCCATATCCATCTATACATCATTAATACAATTACATTACCATTTCTCAATCATTAACATAAGACATAAATCACACATGCATAAGTAAAATAATCATAGCATAACACAACATTTACATCCACACCAAACATCATATACATATGCATCACATACATCCACTCTCATAGGAACATCACCAAAATATGTGACATACTATCAATGGAACCATCATATATCATCATCACAATAATACACTATCCATATCCAAAATATGGTCACCACATAATCACCTCCATATCATGCTCAAAATAAGGTGCATCTAAAAATATGCACTACACTACCATCTGGTACCTATCAAAAGCAATTGCATCATGTCACCTCCCCTCTGCATGTCCTGAGCTACCCAAATTTGACCTCTGTGGAGACTCGAGTACTGGTCCCCTATGTGTCGGAGTCCCCTACGACTCACGCCCTGGGGTCCCAAACTGAGAAGGAGCTGACTGGAAATCACTGAACCCTCTGGTCCCTGTCCCTACTAACTGAGATGGTGCCGACATCTTGGGTGTCTGCCTAACATACCACACTATACGTTGTGCCGAATCTAGTGCTACTTGCTTATATAGACATCTCTAGTACACTGCCTCCTGCATATAGTCATCTCTTTGTCCAACCTGGTACTGAGCAACATTCTGCTCATGGCCCGTCGCTCCTGCTCCCATGCCTCCTATGCTGCTATCAGTATCCATATATGCTCTACGGATGTCTCCCTCTCTGACCACATAGTCTCCAGCACTACCTCGTCACCCTACCCTCGACGTGCCTGCATCTGTGCTATGTCTCTCTCAACATTCTTTGCCCAGCCTACTACTGAGTCTCTCTGAAACTGCAGGATCTGGACCTGTCTCCATAAAATATCCCTCTCCCCCTACAATGCTTGCATCTGAACCTGTAAACCATCCCTCTCCCCCTGTAGAGTCTGCACCTGTCCTTGTGCACTCTCTCTCTCCTGCCGTATCATCTCTAATATGCCCTCTGCAACCTCGAGTCTCACCCTCATCTCCTCTGCAGATGCCTCTACTGAAGATACCCTCTCCTGCAGTGCTATCCTCTCCTCCTGAAACCCTGCCACCTGAAGTCTCAATGCCTCGATCTCTCCCCCTCCTGTTGACTCTGGCTGACCTCACATCTTCGCAACTATCATCACCACCTCTAGCTTGTCTCGGTCCCATTTCACCTGAGCCAGCTCCCCCCGTGTTCTCTCCCTCCCTACTCGCATCTCATCCCTCTTTGTCTCCACCACCTATATATCTGTCGTCAGCCAACCAACAACCCGCTCAAACACTATCAACTCTATCTCCTTCACCCTCTCCACCTTCGCCTCTTCCCTCCTCACCTCCTCCTCTAACATGGATATCCTCGCCTGGGCCCTTCTCGGTAACCCCATCAGATCCTCAACTGCAGCTGCTAGTACTATGGCTAAGGGCTCCATCACTTGTACATCTAGGTCCATCACCTCCTCCTCTCTCTCCTCCTCCATCGACTCTACCTAGTGTGCCACCCGAATCCTCCGCGGCTGTCCTCTCCTCCCCACTCTCATCAATCTCTGCGGCTTTCCTCTAGACTGCCTCTCCCCCATCTCCTGATCAACTGGTTGTACTCTCCTCCACCAACTACTCTCAAGCCTCTCCATGGGCTGTCCTCTAACATCCATCACCCTATCTCCCATCTCCTGATCAACTGGTTGGACTCTCCTCCGCGGACTACTCCCAGGTCTCTCCACGGGCTGTCCTCTAACCTCCTCCTACAAATCTCTTGCTCTCGCATCCACCTACGGCTCTGGGACTCTCCCCTCCTCCTGCTCTGCTCTCACCTGCACCCGCCTCTGCCATACTCTCCTGCCAATCCCTGGCTGAGTTGTCCTCCCCTCAACCACCTGAAGTATCTCAACCTCTGGCTCGCTCTCCAATCTCACCACCTCTATCTCCTCTCCTCAACTACCCGCTCCTCCTACCTCCATGTCCTCTACCACGGCTCTCCTCGCCCTCCTCGGCCATCGTCTCCTCCTGACCCTACCCACCCTTGCTGACTGATCTCCCATGACACCCTCCTCTGCAATACCACTCCCATGTCCCTCCCCCTCATGACCACCCTGCTCTGGCTCCTCCTCATATCCCTCCCCTTGCTCATCCTCTGACCCCCCCTCAGTGGCTCCCACGGTTAGCACCCCTGGTGTAACCCTCTCCCATCAATGGTTACGAAACCACCGATTGTATTGATCTATCATCCCCGCATCCTTTGGACCCTCCCACCTCCCTAGATAGGGCACCCCACCTACCATCCCCCACTCCTCCCTCATGCTCCTTGCTGCCAATGGCGCCCCCCAGCATACCTCTCTGGTAAGCTGATGGAACATAATCGGTGCTCCCGGAATATCTTGCACCAGAGCAAACTATCATGCCACTCGATCTGGCCGATGCATCTCCATTATGTGCCCTGGGCTCCTAATCACAAAACATCTATAGATAAAGAATCCTTGCTGTCTATCCTCCTCGGGCCTCCATCCTCTAAACCGCCAAAACATGTATGGCCTCCATATAATGTCCTCTCCCCGTAAATCATCGAATGTCCTCTTCCATTGCTCCACCTCTCCCTATGTCTCATACCAAAGGAGACAACACCTAGGTACCCCAAACTGCCATGCCACTGGCTCTCTGTCATCCAAATCCCCTCCCCTGATCACTATGGGCCTCATCACCATGATGTGCGTCCATCCCCATACCTTCAATATCATCTGGTGTGTCAAGCTCTGCCCCCCCGATAGCAAATCACGTGCATGTCCCGATATAACTGGGCCAATACACATGAACCCCCAACAAACTGCCCAACCCCCCACTTGACAATATGCCGAATCACCCCCATATACTGTAAGTTGCAGAAATGCCTACTCCGGTCTGGTAACAGAATCCCACTGATCAAGCAACATAGAAATAATGGCAATGTCAGCACCCCCAGGGATAGGCACCTATCTACATCCAACCTCCCCTCTCTATTGGCAAGTCATCTAACTGATCTCCTCCTCGCACACTAACCGTCCTACGATTGGTAACCTCAGGATCCGCCACACATACTCCAGTGTCAAGGTCATCTCTCTAGTCTGCAAATGAAACGTTGATGTGTTCGAGCTCCACCTCTCTATCAGGGCTGTCAACATAGCCCGATGGGCCCTCATCTCGGGAAACTGCACCAAGTACAGTGACCTCACCCACTCCAAAGCTGCATGATCTCCTTCAGTCATCGCCTCAATTGATGACGCCAACACCTCTGGCCTCCACTCGTGAGTCCGCACTCTACCAAAATCCTGCAAAACAAAACAATTTTTTTTCCTTTTATTAACAAAATTTTTCATCTCAAAAAATCCTCTTCCTCCCTCTTTTTTCTCTCTTTCTCTATTTTCTTCTTTCACCCCTGCAGTAGGGCTTACCTGCCCTCGGACTGTAGGGGTGTATCCGCCCATGGCCGATTGGATCAGATACACCCCCTACAATGGGGCGAATCCACCCTCGGTCGGCCAAGGCGGATCCGCCCCTATAGTGGGGCGTATGTGCCCTCAGTCGGCCAGGGCAGACCCCCCCCTACAGCAAGGTAGACACGCCCCGAGCGACGCCCCCCGCACTGAGCGTCATCGCCGGGTCGACCCACCACCACCGCTAAACGCGGTGGCGCTAGGCAGGCCCGTCGTGGGGCAGACCTACCCCCGCAGTGGGGCGAATACGCCCCACTGTGGGCGCCTACGCCCTCGCGGCGGCACTAGGCTGGCCTGCTGTGGGGTGGACCCGCCCCTGCAGCGGGGCGAGTCCACCCCGTTGTGGGCACCTCGGCCCCCACCTGCGACATGGTAGAGGCAACACTGCTGCTAGTCACTGCGGCACTGTTTGCCATGTCTAGGGGTAGACATGCCCCTGCAACAAGGCATATCCACCCCCGTCCAGGGCGTACTTGCCCCGTAGCAAGGCTCCTCCACCTGCTCATGACTTTTTTCTTCCCCGCTCTAAAAGACTTTTGTTTCAAAAAAAATTCTATTCCTCGTCCTACCCATTTTTTCATTTTTTCCCGCCGACAAAACCCATGTTTTACATTTTCGATAAAATTGTGACAAATGCATTAAAATTTTAAATTAATGCATGAGGGGTTTTGTCACCTACCTAGCGGGGCCCATCCTGCTGCCTGTATGACTGTCGAACTTCATGTATCCAGTCCATGATCTCGGTGTCATTATCTCCCGGCATCCTCACTCCTCGTCTGCTTGCTATCTCTCTTCTTCTCTCAACTGCTACAGTGCAAATGAAGTGAGGTAATTTTCAAAATTACCTTATATTCACTTGTAAAAGGTATTTTTACCTTTTATTTACCCTTTTATTCCTTTATTAATCTCTTCTCTTTCTGGGGCCGCTATTCGCACCCCGTTTTTCCGATTGACTTTGTTGAAAAGGAAAACTTACCTAATTTTTCACCCTCTTTCCAAATATCCCATCTGTTTCTTCTTATCGAGATGTTGCCCGAGACCCTTCTTTTTGCCTCATCACCCTCTCGAGGGGGCATACCCTTCATATTCATCATTTTTCTCAGTCGTAATTAACTCATTCCTATATTGGGGCATATCCATCCATTACTCCACTAATTTTGTCTCAAATCCTCTTCCCCACGCTAGAGCATCATTTTCACCTTAATTCCTCTATAGAGTCATCTGCACTTTATTTTCTTCAAAGCACAATTATTCTAACAATACTTCGAAGAGGTGCAAAATGTAGACATCCAAATTTGTTCACTCCCATATGATCAAAATCGTCTATTATATTCATCTGTTTCATTAATAATGATTAAATAATTTATTTAACCATTATTTCATTTTCTACCTAAGGTTCCTAAAGTATCTAATTAAATAAATTAAATACTTTACCTTACCCCCTTTCCTTCTCTAAATTAAATAAACATGAAAAATTATTTAATTTGGTCATTTAACCTATTTGGATTAAAAACCAATTTTTAATTCCTCTTTTCTCTCTCCTTGTCACATTCTCCATAACCCTCTTCTAATCCAGATTAAATTAATTAATCTATGATTAGCATGTGCACCACTTAATCTTAATTAAGTGTCACATCCTCCATAATCTCCCACTTGCCTCTAATCTCCCATTTATTACCTTAATCCTGTGTTTGCACAACCTTACTCAAAATCATTAACCATGTTTAGCTTACCTTTTCTGGTCAACCTTCCCACTTACCATTTTTGGTATGGACTCCGTTCCCCATGTGAATTTTTAATTCATATTTATTCAACCAAGGTTCCCCTCTTCCCCAGGTGAATTTTTAATTCACATTTATTCAACCAAGGTTCCCCTCTTCCCCAGGTGAATTTTTAATTCACTTTTATCTTCCCTAGGTCTTCTTCATCCCCCATGCAAATGTGATATGTCATTTTACATGTGCCCAAGGTTTCTAGAACCTTGGACTTGTCACATCTCCCACATGTGACAAATCTTCAGCTTTTTAGAGACCTCCTTTTATCCAATGAATCCTCCATTAAATGTAAATTTTTAATTTACATTTATTCTTCCCGCACATTTCCCCTTTTCCCATGGATATTTTTGAGGAATTCTAAAATTTCTCAAAAATCTCTTTCATCCTCATTTGGGGACAAGAAGTTCCTTTTTGAGGAAATCTTCTCATCCCCCAAGGTACCTCAAAGGTACTTGTCTTTCATCCACCTCATTTACTTCCCTTCCACCTTTTGTGCTTCTCCTCCACCTCATTTCCACATCACTCCACCCTAAGACATCTCACCTTCCACATGTCAAGATGTGAGGGCTTGTGAGTCCTCAACTCACTATAGCCCTTCACCTTGATCTTTTTTGGATCAATCCCAACTGTTGAATTCTCTAGAGAATTCAATTTAGTCTATAAATACCCCTTCAATTCCCTTATTTTGGGGATCAAGTCTTTTGCAACAAAACTCTTGCAAAATTTCCATTCAAGCTCTCATCTACCATAGCATTTAGCATCATCAATTCATCTTTCATCCATTCAAATCCATTGCCATCTAAGGACCACACAATCCTTGAAGCATCAAAGGGCCAACCAAGGAAGGAGCAGCAAAGGAAAGGTATAACACACTTAAATCAATATTTGTTTTAAATCATCTCCTTTGTTTCAATTTTTCTTAAGCTAATCTTATTGAGGTGCCCTTTTATCTTGTTACTTCTCTTCACATTGCATTATTAGTTATTCATCTAGCATCTCACATTAGGAGTGACATTTTATTAGGATCACAGTATCCAAGAGAGGACCAATAGGAGATTCACAACTTAGGGGATGCAATATGTTCCATCAAGCCATTAAGAGGAATATAATATGCTAAGAGAGATCATGCTCTTGAGGGACATCACACCCAATGTCACCACAAAGTGAAAGACACGTCACATGAAGTAAGAATACTAGACAATGAAATATGAGATCAATGCAAAAGAATAATGTCAATGTATGTCCCCACTTTAAATAAATTGTTAAACAACATGATGTGAGCAATTACTTTAAAGTAGAAAATGACAAATGCTAACAATAAAGAGGACGTGATAGCTTATTCAAAAAGCCCTATACCAAGTCATATATTTCCAAATGAAGCTATGTCATGAAAATGGGTTTCCCCCTCAATGAAATCCCAAACACATGAGGGATCCATGGATTTAGGGTTAGTATGTATTTGCTATTGAACTACAAAGAAAATAGAGGTGGGTAATGGTGCCCACTTATTCTCCTTAGGGATTTCAGTAATGTTTGAGGGATCCAAATTTGATTGACTATCAATCTTGAAGGTGAGTCAATTCTCAACAAGGAAGACCTAGGAGGGGTTCTTTTAGGCTTTGAGGGGTTCACTACCAAATAGAAGCTTGGAAAAGAAAACTTAACATTCAACTCACAAAACCTAGTTATGCAAACTAAATGAAGGATGTAAATGATGAAATTATGACACAACAAGTTAGGGTATGTGTGCTTGGGAAGTTTGGAAATGTGTCAAGTATTCTAGAAATGAAAAGAAGTTGTCAAAATATTTTATGGAGAACAAATATTCCCTTCTGATCTATTAGTCACATTGCTAATTTTTAGGGAAGATAGAAAATCGGCAGATGCCAAAACTAGATCTGAAAGAATCTCTACAAAATTCCACTTGGAGGAATAAGATAACCCTTGCTACCATCTTAATCCAGATTTGAATTTCTAAAATCTCTAAAATATTTCCTAAGGTTGATGTGTGTACTTCCTTCTTCTGTGATCTCAGGTCCCAAATCATCCAGATTTATCATGTAGGTGAGTTTTCATGAAGATGACAAATTTGCAATGCAACTTTGGAATTTTGTAACTTTGCACTCCAAATGATCTTCAAGCCTTCAACCTAAATCTATAATTATAAGAATTCAAGGAAAAAATTGTTGATTGTTAGTAAATGGGGGTTTGGCTTGGTCAAACCCCTTGTTGGTAATTTTAAACCTTGAAATGAAATAGAAATGATGAAAGGGAATGATGAATGAACAAAATTATATGTTGCAACTCAGCACACCCTTGTTATGAATTCTGTAAATATGTTTAAAATGGCTGCAATGGAAGTGGCTCTTGAATATTACTTGAAGGATGTTGATCTTGCAGAAAACACTTGCTTGAATCATGTTTTCCCCCAAATCTAATCATCAAAAATTTTAAATTTTATCCATGACGATACATTTTTCAATTTAGTGGTGTTTGACAATAATGTTTCTTTGCTAACTATGAGCCATTTTGATCATGAATAATATTTGTGGAATATTCCTGTTGGGGATGTATAATAATTTTTATCGTGCAACAACATCAAAAGCATTACAACACATTTCAAGTTGGGGTTTTAGGGATCCTCTATTTATGTCAGTTTCAAAATCATAAATCCTAAAATATGCTGACAATGTTTGTGATCGAAGACTTACTACAACACAATATTTTGGCAAAAAATTAATAACATGGAAAGATGGTTTTCCAAGTGCTCTCGAAGTTGGATATCGACTATATTATAGGTGAAAGTCACCAAGATATTATGCCTCACTCGACTAGACAATCTATAATTATGAGGATTTTTGGCATTACATAGGAATGTCAGAGTACATGATACACTACGAGGGGGGTGAATCAGTGTCTAGACAAATTAATCCAATTTGATGATATTTAAAAATACTTTTTAAAAACTTTGAGAATAATATGAATTATGTTTCAAGAGCTAACATGTGTTCTAATCTGAATTGTTGATTCTTAATTACATAAATGTAAGTGCAAAAATATATAACTAGGAAATAGTAAGATAAAAAATGAAACCAAATAAAGACCCATAACATAGTGAATTCCTTGAGTGGAAAACCCTCTTGGGGTGGAAAAACTACTCATAAAATTGCCTCATTGGCTTAATGAACCTCACTGGAAAAAATGGCCCCATTGACCAACGAACCTCACTAGTTACAAGAATGCCTCACTGGCAATAAACCAATGCCTCACTAGCAATGTGTCTCACTAACATTATATGTGCCTCACTACAAATGATCAATTTGTCTCATCGACTTGATCATTTTAACTTCACTAAATATTTCCTAATAAATAATAATTCATCTACATAGGATCACTATGTTTATCTACAAATGATATTTTACCTCCAATCTAATACACTTAATATCAAAGATTCATTTTTCTAGAATAATTAAAATTTAAAATATATTAATGATACAATACGTTTTGCATCATGTTTTCAAAACTTCTTTGTAGAATTATGTCTATACATTTAGCATGATAATACTATGAAAAGCACCAAACATCAAATAGTGATAAATCACTGTATATATAAACATTCAAAGAATGGTAATTGCTATAAACTGCCTTCAAAATAAGGCCACATGTAACTTGTTAACTGTCTTCAAAATTTCCCATGCATAGAGATAGATAAAATGAATGATCAAAAAATTGTTTCTTTAGAACTATAACCCGTTCCTTCAACCTTTAACCAACACAAATCACACTAAAAAAATGTTCGTTCAAAATGACATTGTCATTTACCCATTGTAAAAATAAAACACCTTTACCCACATGGATAAAGTAAACCAAAACCCCATAAACCTAGACAAGGATTTCAAAGAATTAGACAACAATAACCATTGAATCAAAAGTCCATTTCCCTTAACAAATAAAAAAAAAAGATCCAAATATTTTGATATTTTAGGTACGATTATTCACCAAAAAAAAACCCATTTTCTCTTAACAAACATAAACACGATACTCAAGAAACCCTTAACAAATAGCTGAAAAACTTAAGCAAATTTGTTTGAATACTCACATAGTTGACAACGAATACAACCTTATCTCCAAGTTTTAATCAAACAAATAGCTACCAGTCAACAAATACAACTGGAGAATATTACCCAAGAAAAATGCATCTTGTAAACCATTCTTCTGTCACTGAAAACCAGTCAAGCATTGTCTTGTCCAAGAAAAAGAAGCATCATCATCCGCAAACCCTAACTCCTCGTGATTTTTCTTCAGAATGATAACCAACACAAAAATTTGTGTTTGAGAAGTTTCACATGTTAAACATTATTTTCATCGATCCCTAGATCATTTTTCCATGTGATCAAAAACATGTGTCAACACCTTTATCACTGTGCCTTTTTAATATCATTATGTCCCCTATGAAACATCTTTTCCATCGAAACTAAACCATTACCATTTTCTTGCAAATCAACATATGCAAGTATTTTATGTTTTAAAGAACCTGTGACCTCTAGGAAGGTCTACCAAAAATATGGCATTTATGGAGTGCTAAGTGCTTCTATCTTATGCCTTGTAAAGGATGCTATGGCTGAAAGCATAAAATATAAGAAAAATAAAAAAACTCATTTTTCCATAGAAACTGTATTAATGCCAATGTGTCACTTGCATAGGAATTTCATACAATGTCAAACAAAATGCCGTTGTGATAAACAATATCACAATATTCGTATCAAGGGTATGTTACCATAAATCATGCCAAGAATAAAACCACTATATCAATCACTGAATCTAACCATCACCAATGAAGAATAAACAAAACATATCAGAGTAGGCATTGTTGGAAATAGGTGCTTCAACTTTTGGCTTGGAACCTTTGTCTAAGACTTGGCAGATTTCCTTCATTTCTAGCCTTTACCACTCTACCACTTGGGGCATCTCTTGGAGGCACAGTTGTGTAGTTTATCACCTTACTGCATGCCTCTTTCATTCGATCTTTGGTTGGGCAGTGCTGCCACCATACCATGGAGTCACTATCCTTCCTTGGCAGTGACATGGTGGACTGAGTGATCGATTGAGACTCTTATCTCCCTACCACGAGGGTCTCTTGGAGAAGGCACAATGGCACGATAGACCATGGCAGTTAGTAAGAACATTTACTACCACATTGCGATGGCCTTTTGGCCAAGCCACGGTGGTCTGATAAGCTATGGAGGTCGGTGGGGATGATTACCACCCTACCACGGAGGGCTGTGCAAGGCTCGACGGTGGCACTACGAAGGTGGAAAACTAGTAGTTGAGTGCCTACCACCATACATCGGTGGTCTCATCGCTTAGTTATTGATGGTGTGGTGTGTATATCACTAGACTACGAAGGCCTTAACTGAGATGCACGGTAGAATAGTACACCACACTACCATGAGGATCGATCGACTAGCTTGCGGTGGCATGGTAAGAGAAGCTCCATGCTTAGATGGAAGGTCTAAACTCATGGTCAAAGTAATGGATGAGTAGAATTATGACACGTGGTGCAATAACACTTATTGAATTTACATCATTTTTATAGATCAAAAACTAATTGGTCGATTTCTTTAAGTGGTGAATGCATTAACTGCTAGACCTGATTCAACGGGTGACAAGATTTGATTATACGAAACACAATTAATTTTGAGGTGGCCCGATGTGTGATTGCATGGTGACTTGGATAGGAAGTGATTGGATATTTATGTTAGTGAGAAGGTGTATAGTTAAGACACCTAACTGGTTGGTTGATAAGAAGATAGTTTGAATAGATAAGAAAGGTGCAACAAGTTAGAGAGTGTGTTTCATTGTATGTTGTAAGAGCATTGTAGCAATGGGTGTGGTCAAATTGAAGTTTTCTATTGTGAGCTAAATATTAGAGAGTGAGGTCTATGAACTTTGTATGTAATATTTTAATTGTAATACAAAGTGACTTCTCTTTGTGTGGTGCGTTTTTCTCCCGAAAAGGTTTTCCCATGTATATTTGGTGTTATCTCTATGTATGTTTTATTTATGTTTTTCTTGTTATACTATGTTTGTGCATCTTAAATGAAAGAAAGTTATAAATGATAGTTTTTTAACCTCTCCTATGAGGTTCTAATGTTAGGAAAGTGTATTCTGCACCTCTTCTTTTCCTTTCAAGTGGTATCAGAGCCTGACTAGTTGTGTTATCCTTGTTAGTAGGGTTTGTTTTTTGTGCTAATCTTATTTTAGTTGGATTTTTGCAAAGTGAGAACCATTTTTTGTTTGAGATGGCTAGTACTTTAGGGAGAGTAAAAATTGAAAAATTCAATGGCAAAAATTTTGAGTTGTGGAAACTCAAAATGGAAGACTTGTTGGTGGATAGAGACCTCTAGATTGTTGTCTCTAGAACTATGCCACAAAATATGAAATAAGAAGATTGGGATCTTGGAGATAGAAAAGATAGAGGGTTGATAAGACTTTTTCTGGCCGATTTTGTACTCCTGAATGTTCATGAGGAGAATTCTGCAACTTCATTGTGGAAGAAGCTTCGTGACATTTATCAGGGAAAAATCTTTGGTGAATAAGTTATTCTTGAGGAAGAAGTTGTACTCCTTGAAGAGGGAAGAAGGAGAATTTGTTGCAGACCATCTGAACTCATTTAGTATGAGTGTTGCTTGGTTGGCATCTATGGGTGTGAACATAGAGGAGGAGGATTCTTGCATTCTTTTGTTGTGTTTGTTATTTGACACTTGGGACCATCTTGTAATGGCTATTGGAAGTATTGTTGGGTCTCAAAAATGTTGGTTTGAAAGAACCACAAGAGATTGCCAAGCTCTCACAACGTTATTGTCCAACTAACAAGGCCAACCAATATGATCAAACCTTCTACTCTTACGGCTCTGTTAAACCTAGGTAGGTACACCTATATGAATGACACAAATTTAGAATAATGCTTCCTACTTGACCAAAATATCCACAAATTGCAACTTGATAGTGGAAAGATGTGATCCTAATTTGGTATAAATTGTATATGTAATATCAAGGTGAAAATTAATATATTTAGTTAAGAGATGTAAATAAAATGGATAAAAACTAAAAGGATAAATAAGACAAGTGCCTTGTTGGGTAAAATGGAATCAAGTGAAAGCCTTAGATGAATGACTTCTATCTGGTAGATATTCTAATTATTTGGCATATTACATTAGTCTACAACTTGTATAAACATGCAAGAATATAATTACTAAGCTCTTCTTAGTGTTCCAAATGATACTTCTAGATTACTGTGAATGACTTGAAGGATTTAATATTTACATGAAAGAACCAACCAATCACATCACACAAATACAACAAATGTCTATTGATAAACTGATAATATACTTGATATGTCAATTTAAATAACAAAGAAATATCAACCTTGGAGACAACTTGATAAAATTTTCAATTAATTTAACAAATAATTGATACCAGAAGGGTGCCAGAAAATCAAAGTTCTTTCATTGATCCTTCAAAACTTCATACATGCATCATGGTCCTTTGAAACATTATGAAAATATCATATTTCTTCCTATTTCTTTTTTTTTTTCTTACAAGTATTTATACAATAAAAATCAGGAGTCGTGACTCTTCTTTGTATGCTATAGTCATTTGAATATTTTGTCAGCCATAATTTAAAATATTTAATTAAGTTTCCCTTCGGAAAATTAAATAATTCTAACTACAATCAAGGTTTTAAATTTTCACTTTAATATTTTTCGTGCCTTTATATTTCTCTTTATATTTTATTCGCTTTCAATATCTCATCACTTTTATGCCTTTAACAGCAATATTGTGGGCCCATTCTTAACTGGTTGTGGTATAGTGGTAGCCATTTGCTAACCACCATCAACTGACACCTTACTTCTTACCTTCATTCTACCATGCTACCGTAGGTTTCAATTTTGTTGTTGGCAGTATGGCGATGTCTAGAATTCATTTTTATCTTCCTTGTTACTGCGGTTCCCGCGGTCTATAGTTTGACCACGCGTGGTACCATAGTATGCTCATTGTTGACCACTAGTGATTTACTACTATCACCACGGTCATTGTTTTAGCGACTACAGTATTGTGGTAACCTCTACCCGTTCGCCACTACTAGCTTGCTAACCATTCATCGTCTCCTTGTTGTCTTTGTTAATCACTTCCTCCATCCACTATAGTCACCATGGTCTATGAGATGACCCTCTGCGATACCCCAGTAAAGGTTACTTTGACTACTCCAAACCGCTACCGCTATACCGCGGGTATGGATTGAATTGTATGCAGTATAGTGGTAAAGAGAGAAAAATGAGAATTTCAAAAGGATTAAGGTAGTGATATGAAATGTAAGGTGTTTTTAGCATTTTGATGGGGTACGAAATGAATTTTTCATGAAAAGATAGGAAAATAAAGAAAAATCCTTTAGAGTTTTAATGGAAAAATAGGGTTTAAATGAGAATTTTTTTTAGGACTTTAGATAAGATTAGAGTTCTAATAGTGGCTCCTGTTGGGGATGAGTGATTGTACAATCACTATAAGAACCTAGAATTCTACTGGGAAAGAAGACCAAGTAAAGATATGAAAAATGAAAGCCATGACAGATGGAGGAAATGAACAAATGAATGATATGAAAGATGGATCAAATAGAGAATGATCCTAAGCTACTGTACATGGAAAGGAAAGCAGTGCTTTCAAAAAAGGGTCTCCTAAGAATGTCCATGTACTAGAAAACCTAAACCCTTAAATATTTTCTAAACTACTATGAATGGAAAAGAAGATTTTAAAAAAGGATTAAAATAAGAATTGTCCATGCACTGTAAATTCTTAATCCTCTACAACTGCTCAAGAGAAAAAATGCTTCAAGAACTATCCATGTATAGGCAGCTCCTGCTCCTCTTTAGACATGTTCTACAAGTAGTATGAATCTTCTCCCCTTTTACCAACAATGACAAAGGGCCCCAACCACAATGATTCAAATTTCCCATGTTTACCTTTCTTGTGGCATCTTGCATTCCATATCAGTACTAGATCATTTTCTTCAAATTTTCTATTTTTTTCTTTTTTATCAAACAAATACTTCATTTGTGCTTGCAATTTCATATTCTGGTTTTGAGCTATTCTTCTCATTTCATCAAGTTCTACAAGTTGCTCCATTTTGTCCTCCATTGGTGGAATATCTATATATTCTTGAAGGATAAATTTGTAAGCTAGCGACAAATTTTGTAAAGGCATCCTAGCTTGTGTTCCATACACTAATTCATATGGGGATTTTCCAACTTCCTTTTTTATAGTAATCCTATCTGACCATATAGCCAATCTTAACTTTGAATCCCAATATTTTATATTTTTAGTGAGCATTCTCCTTATGATTTTGAAAAGACTCTTGTTTCTAGATTCTGCTTGACCATTAGCTTGTGGGTGATATGGGGCAGAGTAAAAAATATTGATACCATGTGTACTACAAAAATCTCTAAACTCATCAAATCTAAAACACATCCCATTGTTTGTAATTAGTCTTAATGGCATACCAAACTTGGTAACAATGTTATCCATCAAAAAATTGACGACAACTTTACTTGTTGCTTGCTTGGATGGGATTTATCTACCCATTTGGTGAAGTAATTAGTGGCTACCAGTATCCATTTGTGCCCTCCACTTGACTTCTCTTGTATCTCCATAATAAAATCGATCCGCCATTAATGAAATGGAGCTTCAACCTGCACAGGTCTAAGTGGTAAAGCTCCCTAATATTTCATTTTGCCTAAAAACTTTTGACATGCCTCACACTTTCTTACATATGAAAAAGAATCATTAGAAACTTTTGGCTAGTAATAACTTGCCCTTAGTATCTCATGTGCAGTTATCTTTGCAGAATAATGGCCTCCATAGACCTCCTCATGCATTTATTTTAAAACATGTTCAACCTGTAACTCATCTAAACATAACAACAACATCCCATCCCTGTTCCTCCAAAATATATTGCCTTCTATGAATACATATTTAGATGCTTCAAGTTTCAAATTTCTTCTCTGGTTATCACTAAATCCTTTAGGGCACTTCATTTTTTTGAGGTAATACATGATGTCTGTATACCAAGGTGTATGCTCAATACTTGCAATTATGTTTCCTTCATCTTCCACACTGCAAATTTTATTTTTCTTTAATATTTTATTCTGCCATTAACTTGGCCAAACCTTGGCCTCTCACCAATTTGGTAATTTGTATTTCCATATCAAACTTTTGGATTTTATTAACCCACTTACATCTCTTCCCTATTTCCTCTAACTGTGTAAAGATATCTTTAATAGTTGTATGAGGAACATAAGCAATTACTTTGGCTCCAACTAGATATGGTCTAAAGTCCTTTGTGGCTTTTATTAATGCAAAGGCTTGTTTCTGCATTATATCATATTTCAATTCTGACCCTTGCACTGACTTACTAAAGAAGGACACAGGCTGCTCATATCCATCCTCATTTTTTTGTAACATAACAACAACTATAGTGTGTAAGGAAGCAAATGAAAATATCGGAAAAGGTTTTGAAAAATCAGGGGATTTGAGGACACAAAATTCCTTGATGGCCTTTTTGATGGATATAAAAACTTCCAATGCTTTTGGAGTCCATTGTATTTTTTGTCCCTTCTTTAGCATCTTTCATATGGGTTTAAGAATTTCAGCAAAGTTAGACACAAATCTCCTAACAAAGTTAATCTGCCCAAAAAATGACTGGATGGCTTTGACGGTTTTAGGGATAGGAACCTTATCTATAGCCTCAACCCTCTTAGGATCTATTATAACCCCTTCTTTTGACACAATATGTCCTAAGAGTTTTCCCTCTATGACAACAAAATGATATTTCTTAGGATTGAATGCCATACCCTAAAGCTCTAATGAATATTTTTTCAAGATGTTCTATATGATCTTCAACTCTTTTTGAGTAGGCAGTAAGGTCATCCTAATACACTACCATTATAGCATTAATCAATTCTACAAATGCTAAGTCCATAGCTCTTTGAAAGGTCGCTCCTACATTTGTGAGACCAAATGGCATTCTTACCGAGACATATGTTCCCCATGGAGTTGTAAAAGTTGTTTTGTAATACTCAGATTCTCTGACCTTAACCTGATTATAACCGGAGAAACCATCCATCATAGATAACAACTCACACCCTATTACTTTATGCAGTATCGCCTCCATGTTAGGGAGAGGGTAATTATCTTGGAGGGATGCCACATTTAAATTTCTGAAGTCCACACACAGTTTGATCTCTCCGTTCTTCTTTCTTACAGGAACTAGGTTTGACATCCATGTTGAATGCCTGATCAATTTGATGATACCTCCATCTCTAAGCTTTGCCAATTCCTCTTGCATCTTAGGCTCTAGAGTTGGATTTATAGGCCTCTACCTCTTTCTAAATGGCTTTTCATCTTGATTCAGTGGAATTTCATGTTGAAAAATATCCTCTCTATACGCCTTCAAATCCTCATAAGACCAAGAAAACACATGCTTGTACTTTCTTACCAATGTAATCAACATTCTTTTGATGGTTAGGCTTATCATTTTTCCAATATAAACCATTTTAGGTGCTAATTCAGTTCCCATATTTATTTCTTCAATGTCCTCTTTTCTAACAGGTGTCTGCTTTATAAGAGAACGATCATTTCCATCTATAGACACAAAATATACATGCACCTGATTTTGATCCTACTAACATCATTTCGCCTTGAATCATACTCTCAGCTTATCAACACCTTTCATCCCTTAATTAAATAAATCATTATTTATTTAATAAGGTCTTTCTCCTCTATTGATTAAATTAATCAATTTAATTTAATTAATCATCTTTCTCTGTTCATTTAAATAATTCATTTTATTTAAATTAAATCTCTAAAGTTCGCTTATTAAATTGAATAAATTAAAACATTATTTAATTTAATCTAACATATTCCTCCTTGGTTAAATAAATCAAAATCATTTATCTAATTAATCATTTCCTCTCAATTTGATTTAAATCAATTCATAAATTTAAGTCTAAATTGTCACATCTCCTAATTCCTCATTAAACTAATCAAAACCATGATTAAGTTAATCCCTCTTATTAAAATCCTCTAGAGAATGCAAGTTGCACAATAAATCAATTACTTTGATTTATTCAAATTCTCTATTTTCTCTCAACATGGCATCAAAAGGGAATATTCCTTCAATTTGAATTCAAAATTCAAATGGGCTTGGTCTTTCCAAACAAGGCATTCAATGTCTCTTACATGTACTTGTGCATTGAGCCAAGCGACATCAACTCCATTCTTCTCTTCCCCCAACATGTCACATTCAAAATTAAAATTTGAAACCAATGGCATTTATCATGCACATTGACCAAAATGTGCTCACTCCTCAACCATTCACATCTTGACAAGTGGAACTTGGCCATTGGATGTTGAATGATCCCACATTGCTTATTTATACTCATTCTTCCAATTTTAAATCTATAAATGAGAGACTCTTCCTCTCATTCTAGTATCCACAATTTGAGTAAACTTACTATACTCAAATCCATCATCATCCACAATTGCATGCAAAGTTACTCTCTTCACATTGAGAGCTAATTTTTCCCATTTCACTCAACCATTCATCATATTCAAAATATTGTAACAAGGCTATGCTCAAATCTCTTTGGAGATTTGACCATTGCTCAATCAATCCACATTGCAACTTAGGAATTGGGAAAGGTCCAATTGCAACATTTCATTGGCACCAATTCCCTCATGGGATCATCAATCTATTGGCTTAATTAAGATTTAATTTAATTACTTGTTTTGTGTTCTTCATGTTTACTAAATTTGAGTTTCAATAGATGGATTTCATGGGGAATCTCTCACACTTGTTTGCATGCATATGATCTAACAACTAATGTCTTTTGTTGTTCTTGTGCATATGCAGGTTTAGGGGTTCACATTTTGGCGCTAGAAGGAGGGAAAAATCTAAAGATTTCATCACGTTTTTCATAAATTCCACGTTATTTTTTAAATTTTTGTGTAGATAGGAAACTGCACTACTAAGAGTTCATGTGGTGCTATATCACACCACCTTATTTCAAACTGCGTCGCACCTGCAAACTCCATCACGGATTTTAGTTACATACTACGCCACTTGCAAAACTCTACCGCAATTGCACTCTTTGTTCCTGGAGAACGCCACACCCAGTCAACCACGCGGTGCTATATAGTGCCACATTTGCAAATAGTGCCACTCCAAAGGGCGCCGCATTTGATTTTTTGTTTTTTCACCCAAACTTAAAATTGTCATATCTCGGTCAAATTTTGGTCTTTTTTAGAGCTTTTTTTTTAAAATGGGGTAGAATTTCATAAAATATCCAATGGTGTAGGTGTTTCTCAACTTTCATCGAGTTAAAATTTTCAAAATTTCACCTAATGTCAAAACACCATGAAACTTGGTCTAAATTTTAGGGTTTATATGATTAATCATTTATCTAACCCTTGTATCTTTTTGTTTCTTGATTTAATCTAATATTTTTTGTGTGTATTGTAGGTTTTAAAGGATCATGGAGCATGGAAACGAAAGAAAAAAAATTATCACATGATTGTAACAAGTGTTTTTAAACACTTTGGGAGAACTTATAATCCCCTTCTAAAGACTTTGTCACCTTCATGCTCTTTAGGACACTAAAATTTATTTTGGGCTCTAAAATAAACAATCAAATTTCTTTTCAAAAGTTGCCAAGGGGCTGAAAAGAACCTTAGACAAACATAGTAGATTTTGTTTAAAGTTTCAAAATTGAACAAAGCAATCTCACATTTCCTTTGGTGCTTAAAAAGAGTTCATTATTGTTTTGAGGGATTTAAAATGAACATGTGTTCTTGGTGTCTTGTAATCTTTTTACAAAGTAGTATCATTTGAAAAGGCATATGCGCTTGTCCTGCACCTCATGACGATCTTGAGAATCAAAAGTATTTTTGGTGACACTAAGTTGCATAAAATATTGCCTCCACATTTTAATTTGGGTACCTAATAATTGAACAAAACATGCGAGTGTGAGCATGACATACTGCAGAGGTTCTCCCCTTTGTTTTTCAACAAAGGTTGTGTGAACAACGGGATATATTAGCTCGCTTTTGTTTATCTTAGAAGGCCTGCCTTGTGGAAAAAAGTAATCACCCAAGGGAATGACCCATCTGGGAACATGCTAAAGCCAAGCAACTTGCACCCGGTATATAAGTGTGGATTCTTGCGGAAAGTTCAAGAATCATGAAGATTATTTTGATGAGATGGACAAAAATGGACTCTTTCCGATGTTGGATAATCCCCCATGAATTGAATGCCCTAGTTAGAACCCTTTGTTTAGAGAAAAGCCAAAACCTTGTCTATTTTGTTGGTGCAAGAGGTCATGTCCTTTGAAGCTACCTTGCATTATACATGCAGTTTTGTTGTAGAAATGGAAAGTATGCCATGGGAGATTCATGGGTACTAATGCTTGACTAACCCAAGAAGTGTGTGTCATGGAGGGGAGCCAGTGTGGTCAAGCATTTAGACATTCGCATAAAATATGCGCAGCTAGATTCGTCTAAGTGGGAACCCAACAAAATATTGTCTCATCAGCCTAGGGTTGTAAAAAATTGCTTGGTTGTTGAAAACATTTGCAAAATGAACATTCATAAAGAAATTTGAATTTCAAACCCCTTTGAGAAAACAAATAACTTTGACAAATTTAAGCACTCTTAATTTCCCTAGGGATCATATCCTTACAGGTTTCTAAGTGTCTGGATTCTATGATCATTTGTTTTCGATAAGGTTAAACATAGGAAACCTTTGCCTTGATTTCCTTGATTTCCACATAATACACTTTGTGGGATGAAAGAAAATTAGGACATTGGACATTCTATTTGAAAAGCTAATCAAGAAAGTGTTTGTGGTAAAAATGACCAAATGCAAACAAAATAATAGACAATTGAACCACACATGTGCTTGATCCCTTTTGAATCATTTGGTTTCCATGCAAACATTGGTCTTTGGATTTGAATTATTTCTAGGGAAAAACATGTTCTTCATCACCTTGGTCTTGTAAGTAAGTCCTCATAGGTTCATCTAGGATCAATTCAAAACACTTCATCCCCCTTCAAATATTTATCAAATCCCATCTCACCAACAACTTTTGGAACCTTGGAAACATCTTCTTGAACAAATTTGCCTCTAGGATAAAACAACTTCCTGAGGTCCACTAGTTCATGATCACTTTGATTGGCTTAACATACTTAGCCAATTCATTCTCTTGAGAAAGTTTCTCTAGGATAACATAGCTTCCTAGGGCTTACAAATTTCACTATCATCTTGTTTGACTTAACACAGTTAGTCAAATAATCCCAATCGAATCAAACCAACTCCTAAAGTCTAGCATTGATCCAAAGTTTATAAAATTTTCAAACAACCATATCACTCACACTTTCATCCTCAATCTCATCATTGGTCCTAAACCCCTCAGAGGTCAGCAAGGTCAAAACAATAGAAGAGTATGGAGTTTAAACTTCACTCATACATCATGAGTAATCCAAATCATCCAAACTATCCAAGTCTCATAATGCCAATTGATTATCAAAACCCACATTTAGGCAATCCAAACATGGCATCATTATCTTCAAACATCAATGGTACAACAAATGTGAGCATGCCCAATTTGAGTTGTGGAACACCTTTCCCAATGATAGATTCAGATCCAAGTCCAAATTTGCAAATCTATCAACCAAATTCTCAATGCATGAGTTTTCCAAACAAAATTATCCCACCAAATCCATACATGAAAAGTGAAACTTTACCAAACATGACCATTTCAAGTCCATAATTGGTAAAATTTGGGGTTAACATGTTCGCAAATCCCATCAATATTGTTTAAAATCCAATAAATATGTTGACGACTCTAGGTATTGATCCAAGTGAAGGTAACACCATGCAAAATCAAAGTTACCTAAATCAAGGCAATATGATTCTCAACCATAACAAAATTTAAAGTCAATCTATAATGCCAAATAAAAACATCACACCAAATCCCCCCTTTTTTCCATCAATATCGCAACAACAGATGGCAACCATTCAAGAACCCCAACAATCAAAACCATTCCCAATCCACCACTGCCACCGCAAAAACACAACATGCAAAATTCATTCTCCATCATATTGCAAGTTTCCCATCAAAAGGCACTCCAAAAAAAACAAGTTGAACATCTAGTAGCCCAACAAGCCCAAGCACAAGCTCAAGCCTAAGTGTAAGCACAAGCCCAAGCCCAAGCGCAAGCACAAGCTCAAGCCCAAGTGCAAGCACAAGCACAAGCAGAGGAGCAAGCACGATTCCGAGCACTATTGCAAGCAATCCATCAATAAGCAGATCAACAACAAGTCAAGCTAAAAGAATTGTTGGAACAACAACAACACAACCAACAACAAGCATTGTTGGCTCAGCAAAAAATGCAGGCCTTACTCCTATAGTAGAGCTTGCAACAAATTCCCATCACAATCATTAAAAATGATGATCAAGATCCTTCACCAAAGCAATTATCTACATCACCTAATGAGTTAGAAGACATATCTCAAGAATTTATTCCAAATCATGATCAACATCTTTCACCAAAGTCTAGCAATGGACCTTTCCAAGACATATTGACATCCTTTGACCTCATGGTTACATATATTGAAAAAATTCTCAACTCACCATTTGATCCAAGTAAACTCAAAGATCAAATTGAGCCACTTCTAATGCCTTATGATGATGTCCAAGAACCTTTTATAATAAATGCATCCTTTGAAAATGACCTATGTCAAGAACTTGATCTAGAGCATGCTTAAAGAAATTTTGACATTAACCAAGATCAAGAATTTTTATATTCAAGATACTACAATGAGGTAATGTACACTCTCCTATCTATACAAGATACTCTTCCATCTACCCATAAGATGCTTTCTTTGGATGGACACGTAGATGATCTTCATTCAAAACATGAGTCTCATACTCTTGACATCATTACCAAGGAAAAATAGTCTCTTACTCTTAACATTTGTACACATGATCAAGATATAGAGAAATCCAAATACATGTCAAAAGTGGGTCATGAAGAAGGCTTCTACAAAAGTTGTGAATTAGAAACATCATGTGAAATCATATCAAGCATGAATCTTGAGGAAGAATTTTACAAGGACAATGAAGCATCAACACCTCTTGAAGGAGAATTACAATCTGATATATCACAAGATCAAACCCAAGATATCAATCAAGCATTCATCCCACATGTGGAGGATCCTATCACTTATAAAATTGGATCACTCACCTTTGTAAGGGAAAATTATCTTATCAATAAAGCAACTAGCACTTTTTAAGATCTACGATAGAGCACAAAAGGATTAGCACCCTGCTTCCAAGATAAATCATATCCTATTGCAAATAAAATGTTTCAAAAAAATGAATTATCAAGGAAAAGGATTAGGCTTACATGAACAAGGTATCATAAAACCAGTGCAGAGTATTGGAAATCCTAAGCATCAAGGCCTTGGTTATTTGACAACCAAGGGATCTCAACAATTCAGCAATAAAATGCGAGAAAAGTGGTTCTATTGATTATAGGATGAAAGATAATGATGTATAGACAGTCATATGGGTAGCCTCGTGTATATTTTGATACAACACACTGATTTTATATAGAAATGTTAGTAAAGATAGAAGAATAAGAAGAGTAAGATGGATGGAAGGAGGATCCACACAAGTTTACATTATTACCGATGATGATGAGGTATTGCATTGCTAGGAATTGGGATTTTCAAAGGGCCAATTACAATCAAGGGATCTCAACAGTTTCGTATGGGGATCACAAGGCTGGATTCAAAATCACACTAGACACACAAGCATACTATGGGGAGACGATTGAGTCCTTCAGTCGCAAAAGAAAAATATCGAGAATAAGCTCGGAGTTATTAAGTTAAAACTACAATGTGGCACTCTCTAACCACAAAATACTAAAAATAAAGGACGCATCCAATGGTGAAAACCTCTCTGAGGCACTAGAGGATGAAGGATTCAATCTCCCCCCTACTGCTCTACATCAAGAGAAATCAGCAGTATTGGCAGAATAGTGCAATCCTATCAACTTAGGAATAGAAACAGAGTCGTAAATCACATTCTATACTCAAACACTTCAAACAAAAGAACAAGAACTATTGGCATCATTCTTAAGAGAAAGAAAGGTAAACTTTGCATGGACTTATGTCGACATGCGAGGGCTAGATCCAAAAGTAGTAATTCATCATTTGGCTATTTATCCCAGAGCAAAACCAGTCAGACAAAAGCTAAGGAATATGCACCCACAAATAGCTTTGCTCATCAAGATTGAGCTATAGAAACTTATGGATGTTGGCTTCATATTCCTGATCGACTATCTAGAATGGGTATCAAATCTTGTACCTATCTCAAAACTAAAAGGGGGCATCCGCATCTACAGTGATTTCAGAGACCTAAACAAAGCATGTCCTAAGGATGATTTTCCACTTCCCAACATTGACATGATAGTGGATATGATGGTCGGACATGAGATGGATTCTCGGGGTACAATCAAATAATGATAGAAAAGGAAGACCAACATAAGACAACCTTTACATGTCCTTGGGGCACTTATTGCTACAATATAATGCCATTTGGATTGAAGAATGTAGGAGCTACATACCAAAGAGCCATGATGTTGATCTTCCACAACATGATCCATAAAATAGTGAAAGATTATGTGGATGACATATTAGCTAAATAAAAAAAGACAGGACCATGTAGCAACTCTAAGTGCTATCTTTGATAGGCGGCTAGAACAATACAAGGTTAGACTCAATCTGAAGAAATGTGTATTTGTAGTATAATCAAGAAAGCTATTGGGATACATAGCTTCGATGAGAGGGATAGAGGTGGACCCTGCAAAGGTAAAATCAATCCTTGAAATGGAAGCAACAAGAACATTAAAATGACTTAGAGGATTGCAAGGTAGACTCCAGTCCATCCAAAGATTCATAGCACAACTGGCAGATAAATAGATCGCCTATTCACAGCTGCTTCACAAGGGAGTAGCATTCAAATGGGATGAAAAATGCGAGAAAGCATTTAGTAAAATAAAATAATATCTACTTACACCACCTATGTTGATTCCACCAATTGTATGGAAACCATTGATTATGTATATCTCAGCAACAATAGCTGCCCTTGGTGCCCTTTTAGCCCAACATGATGAAAAGGGACCTGAGGGGGCCATCTACTATATCAGCAGAACAATGGTGGGGCATGAGCTCAATTACACATCAATAGAAAAGGCTTGCCTACCACTGGTATTTGCAACTCAAAAATTTAGACACTACATGCTAGCTCATCAAATCAAGCTGATTGCCAAGATAGACCCTCTAAAATATCTATTATCAAAAGCAATTCTTACAGGTAGAATGGCTAAGTGGGTAATGATATTGTCTAAGCATGATATTGAGTATGTAGAACAAAAAGCCATAAAAGGAAAATTCATTGCAGATCAGCTAGCAGAAGCTCCCCTCTACACAAACAACCCGCTCGTATCAAAATTTCTAGATGAGTCCATTTTCAATCTCAATGTAGCCAACCATTGGAAATTGTACTTTGATGGCTCTCACACACAACATGGATCAGGAGCCAGTGAGTTTTTCATCACCCTGCAAGGAGACTGCATACCTAGATCATATAAACTAGCATTCCCCTGTACGAACAATATTGTAGAATACGAGGCTTTAACCATAGGCCTCAAGATTGCAGCACAGTGGTGAATCATGACATTAAAGTTCTATGGGGACTTGCAACTTATCATAAACCAAGTCAACGGTGAATACCAAACTAAGGATGATAAGCTCGCACCGTACAAAAAGATGGTAGAAAGCCTCAAGGAATCATACATCGACATCATCTTTGAGCAGATACCAAGGACAAACAACAGAGTAGCCGATGCAATGGCAACAATTGGATCCTTGCTAGACATTCCTCGCAACGTCTTGAAACATGAATTCCTTGTAGAACAGCTTGTTGTACCCATGTTTGAGGTACCAGAGTTAGAATACACATGTGAACTCATTGGTCCCGGTGATCTTTCATACCATGAGATATACACCTACCTAAGATTAGGAATCCTCCCAATTGACATCACCCCAAACCTAAAACGAACCTTTGTCAAAAGGTCTGCATGATTCGTCATCCTAGGAGAGACCCTCTTCCATAGAATTATCGATGGAACCTTGTTAGGTTGTTTAAAACCTGAGGAGGCCATGACTGCTCTAACTGAGGTACACAATGGCACGTGTAGTTCACACTTGACTTGTATGACCTTGGCTAAGAAGTTGCTAAAAACTGGGTACTACTGGCCGACAATGGAGAGAGAGGCACATGACTGTGTCAAAAAGTGTCTAGAGTACCAACAACATGGAGACCTCATTCATGCATCAGCTCAAGAACTACATCCCATTGTTACACCTTGACCCTTTTCACAGTGGGGACTCGATCTCATTGGTAAAATCTCACCCACCTCATCCAATGGCCATAATTTCATTATCACCACCACTGAATATTTCACAAAGTGGGTTGAAGGAATTCCCACGACCAACATCATAGGAAAAAAAATATTCACATTTATCCTAAACTACCTCATTTTCCGATATGGTGTTCCACAATCAATTATCGCTGATAATGGGACACCCTTCAAAAATCAGGATGTTCATGATTTATGTGAAAAATTCAAAATCAAGCACCACTTTTCCACCCCATACTATCCACAAGGCAATGGCCAAGCAAAAGCTACCAATAAAACCATTCTGATAATCCTGAAGAAAATAGTTAATGACTCTAGTCGTGACTAGCATCTACAGCTAAATCCCACCTTATGGGCCTACCAGACCAGTGTCCATACGCAAACAGGTGCCACCCCATTCTCCCTATTGAGATTGAGCTCCTATCATTGAGGATATCACTGCAAAACATCATCACAAATGAGGAATATAGGGTTACAAGACTGAATGAGCTAGAATCACTAGAATGGTGCATGGATGCCTTGAATCATCTACAGGTCTACCAAAATCACCTGAAACAGAGGTACAACAAGAAGATCAGGTAACGAACTTTCCAAGTTGGTGACCTGGTGCTGAAAGAAAACCAAAATAATGTGCCAAACCGAGATACAAAAGGAGAGTTTGAACCCAACTGGTTGGGACCCTTCATCATCACTGCAAGTTACAAATCGGAGGCATATCAGCTATTGACACCAGAAGGCGAGCCTCTGCAGGAGCCCATGAATAGTTTTCACCTCAAAAAGTTTTATGCCTAAGAACTTGCAAGGTATGGAACCAGAAAATACAAAAAAAAATAGAAAATGTCCTGAAAATATGGTTACCTTGATGAAAACCTAGCAAACAGGCATCTTGGCGACAACAAAAAGATAAAAAATAAGTGCAAAAATTAAAAAAAAATCAGAAAAAGGATTCAAAATAGTAAAGAGAAAAAATTCGTCCTCTAGTGAAAACCACTTTGGTGGTGCTTTGGGCAAGTACCTTGGTTAAAACCTGGAAAATAGGCACCAAGTGTAAATAAAGCACCCCCATCTACCAGGATTTGCATGACTCACTCATTCCATCACATCTCAAATCATCCATCCACCCATCCGCTCGCATCCATACCATAGCCTAAGCTGATGCCCACATCATAGTCCATCATAGTACTAATTGGCATATTCCTAGGGTCAGTTTGTCCAACCTTCATTGAAGTAGTCTATCACACTACGCTGGGGGCATGTTCCTATATCAACATCGGATTGGACTCGTGTATATTCTCGTGATCTTCTTCGAATTCATCGAAAATCCAAAAAGATGTCGAAATATCAAAAAATCTTCAAAAATTCATCATTGAGTCTTATTAGTTTTTTTTCACCTTGTCAAACTACGTCATCTCTGAGCTTGAACGTAGGAAAAAGTTGATCTTTAATCATCCCTTGAGACATCTAGGTCAGTCATTTAGGCATCCGTCGCATTGGAAATCTGTTTGCCCATCTAGTCCGCATCTTAAGTCAGTCCTTTAAGCAATAAAATGGCAATCCGTTTGTCCATCTTATCATTGAGTCAAGTTTGTTGATAGTCAAACTACGTGGTCTCTGAATGTATAATGTAGGCAAGGCTAATCTATGGATCAGCTCTCGAGACCCCTAGGATAGGTCTTTAAGTTAGTCTATTTGACATAAATCGTGAAAATACCAAAAACATTGAAAAATGCAAAAATTCCAAAAACAGCCTCAAAATATCGGAAAACCCAAACTGGTGCATCCATTTCACCTCGCTTTCACCCATGATTTTTCATCACTCATAATAAAATAAATCATCACTTTCACCCTTTGGTGATTTATTCAAAAGCAAGTTTAGTAGGTTCTAAAGTGAATGCCTAATCGTCAAAAGTCTTGGAAGTCTAAGTCAGTAAGCAAGCAAGTTGGTCAACTCGAAGTATCAATAGCTTATCACCCAATCAATCCCATCAAAACCCTGATCACTACATGTCCTAGGATGAAGCTTTCCTGCGATGGACATAAGCATCAGGTACTCCTCATAGTAGTTAGCCTTGGCTAGCGGTACGAAGAACATTAGCTTGTTTGGTTTTCTCTATTTGGTCTTTTATTGACTTATCTTATGCTCATTTCAAGGACCTCTCGATGATGCTTAAAAAAACCAAGTTTAGAGAGAAAGGAATGGGGTAGTGATCATTATCTTTTTTATCTACTATGCTTGTAAAATAACTTAGTTGTGCATGTTTTGTTTGGTTTGTAGGGAAGATATTTTAGGTATCTTGTTGAACACATAGGAAAGCTTGCTTTTCTGTGTTTTGGTCCGAGATGTTTAGAATGTCTGAACTACATTCCAAATGAAGTATGTATGTTAAAGTGTGAACAAGAATACTCCTATATGATTGTCGAGTCGAAGTCCATCACACTAGGTACCACACCATCCTGGTCCTTTATACCTTGATGCATCATACCTATGTGTGTTATCAAACATAACGCAATTGAGTCTTTGAAAATCCCAATTCCTAGCAATGCAAATTATGATCATCATTCTAACTAATTCATTAATTCTACATTTCTTCTACCTTCTTTCCACACTAACATGGTATCATAATAGTAATCAAGGTATCACCCATGCATACACCCTACATCCACATGACCATCATCATTAAAACACATGGCATCATAGCACTATCTTAAGTTACAAAGAATAATATAAAGTTGTTATTCTAAACATCTTAAAACAAAATTACATCATACATAATCATTTGCATCCATTATAATTTGCAACCATTACCATTTGCATCCATTACCATCATTAATATGCATTACATCATTAAAACACGAAAAATATACAAAAAGAAATGCATCCATCAAATACATCACATCACATAAGCATAAGAATAGGAAACATCTCATAGCATCATACATTTTCATCTACATATCATGCATGTGCACCATACATATCATAAAAGGGTGAATCATCTCATATATATCATCAGAAAATACTGTTATGATACAAATCGGATCATATGTGCATCAAATAAATAATACAATAAGCCCAAAATACTGCAGCCCATATATCAAAAATGAAGCAAACTATCCTATGATCATGAAGGGGGAGGGCTCTACTGGCTACTGCCCTCCCCAACCTATCTCTCACCATGGGTCTCTGTCGATCACCTTCCTATCTATTGGGAAAATTCTGGCACTCTGCTGCCTGATGGTAGTACCTATCGGTAATGCTACCGATAGTACTTGGCTTCTCTGATGGCCTCTCTATAATCATGAATATCAACCGATCAACCCTAAGATGAGGATGTTGCACTCTCTAATAGTCTCCATCGGCCTATCTCCTGATCCCTCTTAGATCGTGCCTAGTCTCTCTTCGTAGTTAGAGCCTATACCTGCCCGTATAGCTGCTGAATCAACACATCTCGATGATCAAGTTATCTCGTAGGCTATCCCGCTGGCTGTCCCCTTGGTTGCCCTGTTGGGTGCTACTGAGGATCTACCCTTGGATGAGCATCATGTTCCCCTACTCAGGGAGGTGACTGTTGTGTCACATCCCTGGGAGGTGTTTGATGAGGAGGTGGCCAACCTCATCCTTTGCCCCGCCCTCTGCCAACTGTTTGACCCCTGCGTCTGCGTCATGGGACAACTACACCTGGAACTGTCAATTTGAGTGGAGGTGTGAACCATGCCCTATAAGCTAGAGTAACCCTTGCATTTGTTGGCCCCTGATCATATGGCCATGGTCGAGCCACTAACTGCCTAAATGAGGACACCGCCTTGGCTGCTGGGATGGGCTGGCCCACGCTATCTCTCTGGTCATGTGTGCAAAGATGGACACATACTAGTCATCAGACTTGTCTTGTACCTCCCTAAACTAATGAGCAACCCTATCTGGAAGATACCTCTCAATCATGGTGTGCACTCAGCCCTGCATCAACCTATCCTTCTAAGTGAAGAAGATTTGTTGATCATTATCTCACCACGGAAAAATCCACGATCTCTAGATGAACTCTCTCATCTCATTGAGAACTCACTGCTAGTGCAGAATACCACCTGGGCCAGTGAAAGAAAAGTGCATCGTTGCCCTGCCATACTGCCAAACAAGGGGATCATCTATCTCCAGGACAATTGGTGTGATATCTAGGTGAAGCACTGGGATCCTCTCCCATGCCCAGATGTGTAGTAAGGTACCTCCAGCCTTGATGGACCTACTACCCAAATAAGAAAACTAATGAATATCTCTATAGAGGGACGCCAGTAATACCAGTCACCAAGCAAAGCACTCCCTATGGTGCACCGTCTAATCCCATGCTAGTCCCCATCCTAGACTAAAGTATCGACCCCGTCGATCAGGTACTACAAGGCCTGAGATGATTGCAGAAATAATCAATCTGTACATGTGCACACGGCCGCGATATATCTCTAAGTCGATCTGACCATCAAAAAACTCAATCTCATCCAACTCCATAACCCCATAACAAGCCTCTCTGCCAACATTTAGATCATAGATGACTTAGCTCCCATGAATAGGAAATTGGAGGATGCACCATACATCCTCAAGAGTGATGGTGGCCTCACTAGTAGAAAGATGGAAGGAGGAAGTCTCACTATGCCATCGCTCTGCCAGAGCCATAAGCATACCTAAGTGAGCCCGAACGGGAGGGATGTATGCAACATACCAGAGACCAAGGGCACCAAGGTGCTCCTAGACCAACTCATGCATATCCCCAAGTCTGCTAAGCACTGCCCATCGGTGCTCCCACAAGTAAAGTACACCAGGCTCCTTATGCACAAGGAAGGCCATCAGATCAAAAAAAGAGTTTCATTTGCATCTCACATTAAATTTCGCCCTAAATTGGCAAATGTGGCATTGTTTACGGGTGTGGCCCAATTTGGAAAGTTCCAAACTGCACCGCCGTGATGGAGTTTGACATTTTAACAGTCTCAAAGTGGCCTGCACGGCACACTTTGCATATGCGGTCCTACTTAAGGCAAACCCTAATTTCCTAACTACACTATGCAATGGAGTAAGGGTGCATGACGGACTTTTGGTCAACTAAATCCTAATTTACAAAGTGGCCCTCGTGGCATACTTCACATATGCAGTGCAAAAGGGGACTGCGCAGTTGTGATAAGGCACTTTTCGCAGTGCCATATAGCACCGTGCAGCTTGTACAGGACTTTGACGCTATTTAATGTACGTAAAACGATAAATTTGAAGGCTGGATATAGGTACATACCATGGGTCCTACGTCGGCTAGCCACTGGTGCATTCGAACCCTCTCCAACACGTGCCTAGGAAGCTATCGTTGTGCCATTTCAACCAGGAATCAGAGCTCAAATATGAAATTTTCCAAAGGCTAAGATTGCAAATCAAATGAAAATGACCCCCTAAGGTCTATTTAAGCCTAAAAATTAGGGTTTTTTGACCTAATTTGACCTTCCAGCTAGGGTTTTGGTTCCCCAAACCCGTTTTTGTCCAACCGAGAGTCATTCTACGTCCCTTCTGGCATTTAAATGTATTTTTCTAGCATTCTGGGATATTTCTGGCCTGTCGGGCACCTTGTCATCTTTTTCATGAGATCATCCAAAAAATCAAATTTTTTGTCCGATCTCTCGAGGGGGAAATATCCAACAATATCCTTCCACTGGGGCAGTAGTGGGGCATCTGAAAAAATTCAAAAAATCTCAGACCTCTGATCACAACAGTTTATTCTTTGAATCAATGCAACAAGTACATTGCTTCAAAGATGGGCAAAATGTAGACATAGAAAATGTGTAAATTCGTTTTGGCACACCTGATCTCGATTACTAACAACGTATCCTCTTAAATCACATTCTCAACATTTCATCACATTCTATCTTTTAATTTAATAAATCATTATTTATTGGATTAAATCTTCCTCTTTCAATGATTAAATTAATCAATTAATTTAATTAACCATTACATTCCTATTTAATTAAATAAATCATTTTATTTAATTAAAATCTCTAAAGTCCTATTAAATTAAATAAATTAAACCTTATTTGATTTAATCTAACATATTCATTCTTGATTAAATAAATCAAATCATTTATTTGATAGATCATTTCCTCTCAATTCTTGACTTAAATCAATCCATAAATCTAAGTCTAAAATTGTCACATCACCTAATTCTTCACTAAATTAATTAAATCCATGATTAACTTAATCCCTCTCACTAAAATCCTCTAGAGGATGCAAGTTTCACAATAAATCAATTACTTTGATTTATTTAATTCTCTATTTCCCCTAACAAAGCATCAAAAGGGAATATTCCCTCATTTGAGTTCAAAAGGCCAAGTGGACTTGGTCCTTCCAACAAGGCATTCAATGCCTCTTACATGTCCTTGACCTTGAGCCAAGTGACATTAACTTCACTTCTCTTCCCCCTTCAACAAGTCAACTCACCATTTCAAATTCAAATTTATGCATTTATCATGCACATTGGCCAAAATGTGTTCATTCCTCATCCAATCACATGTGGACAAGTGGAACAATGCCATTGGATTATCTTTTGTCCCACATTGCTCAATCTTGCTCACTTCTTCCAAATAGAAGTCTATAAATTGGAGACCTCTCTTCTCAATCTACATCCACAATTCACATGCAAAGTTACTCTCTCCAATTAAGAACTAATTTTGCTCATCATATCCAAGCATTCATCATTTTATCACATTTGATACCAAGGTTATTCTCAAATCTCTTTGGAGATTTGACCATTTCTAGATTCACATACCATTGCTACTTAGGAATTGGGAAAGGGCCAATTGCAACATTTCATTGGCACCAATTCCCCCATAAGATCATCATGCTATTAGTTAAATTAGGATTGCTTTCATTGTTATTTAAGTTTTTTTTTTTTCCTAATTTTAGCTTGAATAGATGGATTTTATGGGGAATCCCTCATATTTGCATGCATTTTGATCTAACATCTAACAATGTTTGTCATCTTTGTGCATTTGCAAGTTTAGGGGTTCACACCTTTTACTGCAATATCGTGTGCTCATTCTTAACTGGCTACGGTATAGCGGTAGATGTTTGCTAACCTCCATCCACTGATGCCTTACTACTTACCTCCATTATACCGTGCTACCGTAGGTTTCACTTTCGTTTTTGGTGGTATGGCGGTGTCTAGCATTCATTGTTATCTTCCATGTTACTGTGGTTACTGTGGTCTTTGGTTTGACCATGGGTGGTACCATGATACGCTCATTGTTGATCGCTAGCCATTTACCCCTATCAGTGTGGTCATGTTTTTGGCAGCTACGGTATCGCGGTAAGTGCTACCCGTTTGCCACTGTTAGCTCACTAACCATTCACCATCTCCTCACTATCTCTATTAACCACTCCCTCCATCCACCACAGTCGCTACAATCTATGAGATGATCCCTTGTGGTACTACGGTAAAGGTTACTTTGACTACTCCAAATTGCTACCACTATACTGTAGGTATGGATTGAATTGTATGCAGTATAGCGGTAAAGAGTAAAAATGAGAATTTCAAAAGGATTAAGGTAGCGATATGAAATATAAGGTATTTTTAGCATTTGGATAGGGGATGAAATGAATTTTTCATGAAAAGATAGGAAAATAAACAAAAATCCTTTATAGTTTTAACGGAAAAATAGAGTTTAAATGAGAAAAACTCTTAGGACTTTAGATAAAATTAGAGTTCTAACAAGTACAACAACTACTTTCAAGATGGAAGACATGGTTGCCTCACTACTATCAGAATAAATGTAGAGGAAGCATTCAGCGGTGGTGAAAGAGGTCCTTTTTGTTTGAGGTAGATCGAAGGAGAAAGATAAGAAGAAGGATGAGAATTTTAAATCCAAATCTGAAGGGAGATCAAAGTCTCCTAGTGAAAATTCCAAGGTGAAATACTCTAACTATGGGTAGCCTAGTCATATTTGAAAGGATTGTAATGAGAAGAAGAAGAATAAGAATAACTCTTCAGACAATAACACTTCACAAAGTGATGCAAATGCCTTCATTGCAGTCTTGGCAACTCAGGCATTGGATGATGTCTAGTTGGTTGACTCACGTGCATCTTTCCACATGACATCTCATAGAGAGTGGTTCAATAACTATGATTGTGGAAAGGTGTACCTAGAAATTGATTGAACATTGGAGATTGTTGGTCGTGGAAGAGTCAAAATACAATTCCCTGACAAAAGAATCAAAGGGATTGGTGATGTACTACACATACCAGGTTTGGCTCGTAACTTACATTCTATCAGTAAGCTTTATGATGTTGGTGTGGAAGTTTCTTTCTTGAGTAAAGGTTGTAAGATGGCTAGAGGTGCAATGGTGTTGGCTAAGGGTGTACTTACTGGCACTCTGTACAAGTTGGATTCACATCTTGTTTAGTGTGACAATGTCTCTATAAAGTCAAGCAAAAATTCTTGTGAAGAGAAAAATAATGACACTCCTCTTGATGCAAATTCCTTGGAGTTGAAACTCCTAGTAGAGAAGACCATGTTGTGGCATCATAGACTCGGTCGCATACGTGAGAAAGGTTTGAAAACCTTGAAAAAGAAAAATCTTGGTGAAGGGTTGGTTGATTATAACCATGAGTTCAATTTTTGTGAGCATTGAATTTATGGAGAGCAACACCATGTTTCATTTTATTAGAGTCCTCATAAATCTTCTAGTGTACTGGATAATGTTCATTCTAATGTGTTTGGTCCAATGAATGTTCCTTTGTTATCGAAGTCTACATATTATGTTTGTTTTATTGATGATTTTTTTGAGCAGGGCATTTTTATACATTCTTAAAAGTAAATCAAAAGTGTTCAATCATATTAAAGATTTTAAAAACTTGGCAGAGAATCAGACTGGAAGGAAAAAAAAAATTGAGGATGGATAATGGTAGTGAGATTTTTTTCTGCAGATTTTGAAAGGTAATAGAAAGACCATAGGATTAAAAGGCATAAAAATACACCTTATACTCGACAACATAATGGAGTTGCTAAAAGGTTGAACATGATGCTAATGGAAAGGGCAAGGAGTATGTTGAGCAGTGTTGGTCTAGAGCAGAAGTTTTGGGTTGAGGTTGTGGCTACAACATGTTACTTGGTAAATCATTCACCTTTCTCTGCTCTTGTTGATAAGACACCTTTGGAAGCATGGTTTGGTAAGAAGCCCTCTCTGAGACATATTCGTGTCTTTGGTTGTGAGGCATATGCATATGTACCAAATGAGAAGAGATATAAGTTTGATAACAAGGCTGGTAAATGTAGCTTCATCAGCTATGGCATTGGTGTGAAGCGATACAAGCTTTGTAATCATGATACTAAGAATGTTTTGTATAGCAAAAGTGTAATATTTCATGAGCTAAAACCTTCAATAGTTGATCCAAAGTTAAAGATAGATCAAAGAGAAAAGAAGAATGATGTAGTTGAAACTCCTCAAACTATAGAACAATAGGAACTACATGGTGTACCTTAAATCAAGGAGAGTTCTAGTAGCTCTGAGAGTTTTGAAGATGAATAAGCACAACCTCAGCTAGTGAGAAGATCTACATGTGAAATACATCAAGTAGATAGGTATGGTTTCTCTATATTTGATTTGAACTATGCCTATGCTTTGATTACTAGCACTGATGAGCCAAGGACTGTGAAAGAAGAAATTAGCATGTCTGATTCAAAGTCCTAGTTGGAAGCCATGAATGAAGAAATGGAATCATTAAAGAAGAATGAAACCTAGGATTTGGTACCTTTTCCTAAAGGGCGAAAGCCTGTTGGCTATAAATGGGTATTAGGAAGAAGATTGGTCTAGATGGGAGTGTTGAAAAGTACAAAGCGAGGTTTTTTGCAAAGGGGTATTCCCAGGTAGAGGGAATTGATTATGGAGAAATATTTTCCCTTGTAGCTAAGCTAACATCTATCAGGTCTTTTTTGTCACTTGCAGTTGTGTATGACTTAGAGATTGAACAGATGGATGTGAAAACAATGTTTCTCCATGGAGAGCTAGAAGAAGAAATTTATATGTCCTAGTCTGAGCACTTCATTGAGAAAGGTAATGAAAGTTTGGTCTGTAAGTTAAATAAATCTTTGTATGGTTTGAAACAATCGCCTAGAATGGGGTACTAGAAGTTTGACACTTTTGTGCTGACTATGGGGTTTGTGAGATCAAAATATTATCATTGTGTGTATCAAAAATCGAAAATGATCATGTGCTTATTATTACCCTGTATGTGGATGATATGTTGTTCATAGGAAATAGTAAGACTATGATTTATGATCTTAAGTTTTAGTTGTCTGCAAAGTTGAAAATGGAAGATCTAGGTGCAGTAAGTTATATTATAGGTATGGAAATAACCAGGGAAAAAATGATTAGAAAGATTTGGGTTAGCCAGAGTAAGTATGTTAACACTGTTCTTGAGAGATTCACTATCAATGATTGCAAGAAACTATGTGTTCCACTTTTTCAAGGAACAAAGCTATCTATTGAAGATTTTCCAAAATCTGCTTTTGAGATGGAGGACATGACTAGGGTGACCTATGCAAGTTTTGTTGGTAGTTTAGTGTATGAAATGGTCTGTACAAGGCTAGACATTTCCCAAGCAGTGGGAGTACTTTTTCAATTTATGGAAAATCCACGAAGGACACATTGGGATGCATTGAAAAAAGTGTTTAGATATTTAAAGGGAAATTCATAATATGCTCTATGCTACTATGGAAATTTGGTTGCATCATAGAAGACTCTCAAAATTCGATGATATGTAGATTTTGATTGGGCAAGGGACATTGACAATAGAAGGTCCACTAGTGGATATACTTTCATGTTGAATGGTGGTGCAATTAGCTGGATGAGCAAGTTGCAGGCTATAGTCACTTTGTCCACAACAGAGTTAGAATACATGGCAGCAACACATTCCTGCAAAGAAGTTGTTTGGCTGAGTCATTTGTGTTCTGATATTGGTTTTGATGTAGGGCTGATAAGTATTTGTTGTGACAGTCAGTGTGCCATTATTTTGGGAAAAAATCCAACTTTCCATTCTAGGAGGAAACATATCGATGTGTAGTATCACTTTGTTAGGGATATGGTGGAGGATGGAAAGGTCTCTTTAGAGACTGTGGATACTTTGTAAAATGTTGTTGATGCATTGACAAAGCTAGTGAACATGGAAAATTTCATATGGTGTGCAAGCTCGATGGGCCTTGGGGCCTATGATCATCAGTAAATTCAAAGTTGAGAGGAAGCCAGTAAGTCTTCGTCAAGTGGGAGCTTGTTGGAAATAGATGCCTCAACTTCTGGCTTTAAACCTCTATTTAAGACTTGGTGGATTTCCTTCATTTTTGGCCTTTACCACTCTACCACTAGGGGCATCTCTTAGAGGCATGGTTGTGTAGTTTACCATCTTACTGTGAGCCTCTTTCATTTGGTCCATGGTTGGGCGGTGCTACCGCCATACCGCAGAGTCACTCTCCTTCCCTGGCAGTGATGCAATGGACTGAGTGATCGATCGAGACTCTCACCTCCCTACCGCGGTGGTGCAATAGATTGTGGCCATCAGCAAGAACGTTTACCACCAAACCATAATGGCCTTTTGGCCATGGCTTAGTAAGCCATGGTAGTTGATGGAGATGCTTACCTCCCTACCACAAAGGGTTACACAAGGCTCTATGATGCACGGTGAAGGTGGAGGACTGGTGGTTTAGTGCTTACCTCCATACCATATGGGTATCATCAATTGGTCATGGTGGTGTGGTGTGTATACCACCAAAACACAAAGGCCTTAATGAAGCTGGGTGGTAGTGTGGCACACCGCACTACTACGAGGATCGATTGACTAGCTTATGGTGGCACGGTAAGAGAAGCTCGGTGCTTGGATGGCACGTTTGACCTCATGGTCAAAGCGATGGATGAGTAGGGTTATGACACATGGAACGATAAGACTCATTGATTTTACATCATTTTTGTAAATCAACAACTGATTGGTCGATTGCTTTAAGCGATGAATGCATTAACTGCTAGACCTAATTCGATAGGTGAGAGGATCCAATTATAGGAAACAAAATTAATGCTTGGGTGGCCTGATGCATGATTGCAAGGCAACTTAGATAGGAAGTGATTGGATTTTTCTGTAAAAGAGAAGGTGTATAATTAAGACACTTGATTGGTTGGTTGATAAGAAGATAGTTTGAACAGATGTAAAAGGTGCAACAAGCTATACAACATGTTTCATTATATGTTGTAAGAGCATTGTAACAGTGAGTTTGTTTGAACTAAAGTCTGCTACTATGAGCTAACTATCAGAGAGTGAGGTTTGTGAAGTTTTTATGTAATCTCTTTACTATAATAAAAAGTGACTTCTGTTGGTGTGGTGGATTTTCTCCTGAAATGGTTTTCCCATGTATATTTGGTGTTATCTTTGTGTATGTTTTATTTTTGTTTTTCCCGTTATACTATGTTTGTGCATCTTAAATGGAAGAAAGTTTTAAATGATAGTTTTTTCACTTTTCCTCTGAGGTTTTAGCATTAGGAAAGCGTATTTCATACCTCTGGTTTTCCTTTCATGCATCATGTGTCTTTTGGCAATGAGGTAAAACCAAAACAAAGAGGAACAAAGAACAATGAACTCCCCAACAAGGAAAAACCAAAACAAATAGGAACAAATAAAACCAAACTCCCCCTTTGTCCTTGGTGAAAAAAACAAAAACTTCTCCCCCTTTTTGACATCCAAGACAAAGGATTTTAACCATTGTCTATAGATCAACATGAGTAGTATGAAATACTAATAACAACACAAAGTATATTCTACTATCATTTTTAAAAACATAGAAGCCAATAGCCATATCAATAAGAACAAAGAACACAAATGGTAGGAGAGAATGAAAAAATAGGCATAACTCCCCCTATCTTTCATATCTACCTGATCTTCATAGATTGGTAGTGAAATGAAACTAATTCCCAAATTGAAAATGCAACAATTAAAATAATTTCATAGATTATTTTCTGAACTTTTATGCACAAATTTTAATACAATATTTAATGTTCCATAAAGAATTTGAAATTAAATATAATAAATTGATGAAAAAATTACATTCAAATAATAGATTATTAATTCAATAAACTCAAAGATTTAAAACACTTTATTGCTCAAATAATTCATTAGACTTTAATACTTTCTTTTAAAGTGTGCTAAAGAAATTCTCAACTATTGTTGGAATGGTCCTTGTTTAGTCTCTTCCATCTGTGAGTAGTCTGGGAGGAAAGTAGACTTTTCCGCTCTACACGAGTGTTGGTTCCACCGGAACAATGCTCAACACTCGTGTCACAAAACCATACCTTGGCCAGGACCATCTTGAATGTACCCACTTGTACCCCAGGTTGGACACCCACTATAGGGGTGCCCCATCTCCTTCCTACTCACAGCTTGCTAACTTGGAACCCTATTCCTGCAATGTGTTTTACTTGTTTTTCTCTTTTTCTTTTCCCTTTCTCTTTATTTTTCCTATGTGTGTGTTTTCCAAGTCTCACTTGAATTCTTATACAAGCCTTAGAGGGTGGTTTCCAAACCATCACACCCATTCACAAAGGTTTCCTTTAATAATTATTTAAATAAATAATTATGTTTCTACCTCCTTAAGAGAGATTTTACACATATGCTTATTAATATCTCTTTTAATCAAAGGACCATAATATCCTTTATTCTCCCTTTAATTTTAAAGGGTTATTTCATAATTTTTTATTCTTGGGAAAAAAGTCACATAACAATTCTCCCCTTGTAAATTAGTTGTTGTCCTCAGTAGCACATGTGAAGCATCTACATCACAACTTCAACAAACACATAATCAATAATTGGAGGAAACCAGTATTGAATATAGCTATTATTCATAATATTGTTTATATAGTTACTTCATCTATATCCTTTTCTTCTCTTAATTCATAGATATTTCCCATTTTTAATTGTATTTTAAGTTAATTAATTACAAGAAAACATTTTCTTTCTAATGATAAGAGTTGTACATACATACATAGTAGGAATTTACAATCAAAGAAACTAATGGTAATCTATGTGTTTACTTAGATATATTTCAACCTTATCAATTTTCTCTCATGTAACTGATTTATTTCTATATAGATATTTTAATCACTTACATGTAACTTCAACATTAAATCTATAAAATTAATATCATGTGTTGACATAACATATTTCTAGTGAAATGACATACATATCCCATACTATATAGTCACTCATTCTTGAACTATATATTCGATATATTCGAAGATGATAATCATGCATTCCAGACTACATGAGTATCCTCTTTTCCTATATGTTGAGTAAAATGGAAAACAAGTAAAAAGTATCCTTGAAAAGAGTTCATATCTTTCAATATATGCACAAAGTTATTGGGTTGATCAATTCCAATAACAAGGTACAATAAATAAAGCATGGTAATATTTCTAGGTATCTTAATAGTGATAGTAAACTATTATGATACATTGAGTGCTTTCATAGAGAAACATTAGGTCTAACATTTTGTTCATTTAACACAAGAGCAAAGATTGGTTAAAAATGATGATTTGACTAGAATAGTGATGCTTTGCATAGACTCGTGTCCTATGATACGAGACTCAACAAGGCCATTGGGACCTTAAAATAATAAATAGAGATGTTTCAAAGCAACACAATTCATTCAATAATTTCTTCCATTATATTTTCCTTCATGTAAGGAGGTTCATCACAAGAAAGCTCTATAATATTGATCCCAAGAAACCATATAGAATCATTTTGTCACACTCCTCATTTTTTATCCACAAATGTAGTCTAATATTTGTTTATTTTCCTAAGACACCATTAACTAAAATGTGATTAGGCTTAAGATCTATATATTTGAATTATAACTTTTGAAGACAAGTTAAGGCCTTCAATACATCTTTTAATAGAATTAAAACTTTGAATATATTTGGTCCATCTAACCCGCATATATGGTATACTACCCAACCATTTAAAAATTAGATGTGGTTTCTCCCCTTTAAAAAAATTGACATGTCCCCATGTCTAAGGCTAAGAGAACCAATAATTTTTATGTCATATAAAATATTGTGTTATTTAACTAATGCAAGATAATAGTTTCCAAATTAGATGTGGTTATGGGCCCAAAACGTTCTTAAAATAGATATATATGTAAAAAAAATTATATAGACATAGCAGGCATGATAAACTTATCTTAAAAAACTCAAATACAATTTAGTTGACAATATATTATCTTAATCATGAAGACAACTTCCTTGTATAAGAGGATGCTAGCTAAATAGAAGATTGATCTATTCTCAAGTTTATTCATGATATATAAATTGATAATTCTAGAGCTTCATCAACCATCAAATAGTTGTATTTATATAAGTGAAATATCCAGGTTACCCTTAAAAAAACTAAGTGTGGATTATAACACTCTTGACATCATACATTGAATTCCTATGATACAACCTAATTTTTGCATTGTAACATATGATTCAACTTTGTTCTCAAAAGGGGGGATATGATTTGATGTTCATAGAGATATATTATAGTCTACATGGTTTATCTAAACTTTTACTAACTATTATGGTTCATGACAACTCAGTAAAAATGAAATGTAGTTAGTGCCACCAAAAGGATCAAAAGTTTGAGTAGTCTAAATATTGGACAAATGTGCATAAAATAAAAGTTTGAATTTTCAAATATGAAATCAAATTATACAACATATTCATCCAAAATATTTTTTCATAAACAGTATCATAGAATCACAAGCCTTACAACATACTTTTAAAAATTATTTTGCTACTTTCAATAAATTTCCCTTATTCTTCATTTTTAACAATCTTATGATTACTCACTAAATATTTTAAGACAATTCTATATTTTGAGTCAGATATCCTTTTCTAAGAGGTATTATATCAACCTCTTACACATTTCATTATCAAGCTACTAATATTACTTTTCAATGACTATCACTAAAAACATTAGTCTCTCTTACAAAAATCTATTCATTTATATAAACCAAGTGTCATCAATTTTTTAAGATGACATGGAGAAGGCATTATTTTGTATATTTTGGTAAATCTAATAGGAGTAATACTAAACACATTGTTGTATAGAAGTTTACATGAATTCATATATATTGTCAAATCGTGGAACTTGCTTTGACTATTATTCAGATTTGTGCATTGATAAATATATTCTTGAAGTATTGCTCTCTTGCATGTGCCAATTCTCTTGTTAAAGAGATAATTAAACCAATTGAGAAGCCAAGAATGTAATTATTTTTTAATATTATGAAGAGACAAGTATAGGTCTAGTGTTTGAAATGATTTGTGGCTCTTATTCATTAAGAAATTCAATTGTAAGTAATATAATTTCAAGCTAGTGACTTTCCAAAATATTCACATTATTTTATAACATAAGTGAGGGTATGAATGGGCTTTGATGGGTGTCTAAGTTTTGTTCTAGATTTCTATTAAACTTTATCCTTTTGATTTGAACATAGCTACATCCTTATTGCCATTAGGCGAAGACCTGATGAAAGTTGGGAGGTGCTTGAGTCCAAATTATGGGAGCTTATTTTATTCAGTGAAGCTCTTGGCCTCCAAAGTGTCAAAACCTGATGAAATACCTTTTGTAAGGGAATACATTGCTTGCATTTATGGATGTTTGAAGCATGAGGTTCACAAAGTCGAGGAGGACCTACAAGTTCCATGGCTTACCCAACTCTTTCTTTGCAATATTTTGATGTCATCTGTCAGATGATTCAAGAAAGACCGAAAGATTGCGTGGGTTCAGCAGAATAGAGGATAAAAAACCTTTGTTATCTCCTCGATTGATGAACAAATATCCCTTTTGGGTAAAGTTCTGTACGTTATTCTAATCGCGCTAATATAATTATTTAAACGAGGAGATGCCTATCCAACATTTGGGAAAAATGATCTACAATAAACCAATTATATCCTAGTGGTGATTGGCAAACTAAATGCTTGATCACATATGGAAGAATGCATCCATGGTTAAAATACAGTGACTCAACCTATGTATCAATCCTGCAACACAGGTGAATGACTTTGCCTTATCACGACACTAACATCTTGATCTAGTTTTATTTGACTGATTTCACTAGGAATATCTATCATATATCTCTTGTTTCGAGTAAGGCCAAGTGAATCTGCATCCTTACAAGAACTGAAGCACAAAGGAGTAATGCCCACACCAACCAAATTTTTGCAATGAATGCGCTCAAAGATCTTTTCCTTGTGGATTACGAAGGTCCATCTTTTGGAAAAGGGCATTCTAACATCCCAAGAAAATTCAAAGTACATGGTGGCGTTCATTATAAAAGTAATCTCTTGCAATCATATTAATCATACTAGAATTTTCTCCCAGTATTCGCATATATTAAATAATTAAAAGGATTGCATTTCATCTATGTGTTAGCCAAACCATTTTATCTTAAATTGAAGCTTATTTCATGTAGCGATTAATTGTTATCAATAAGTTAGCGTGAAGCTCAATCAAACAGAGTATCAATATCTCGTGTCTACTAGATGTAGACCAGGTATTTACAGTTATCCCGATAGCTTGTAAAATATGAATTCCAACGTTTCTCTAATGAAACTTAGATATGTCACCTTCAAGTTTAGATGCGGGGCTGCTCTTCCAAGTATTATTGGAATAAGATATAGCGAGGCTGCTTACCATATTCTTGGGACAAGCAATCAAAAACTTATTGAAAGTTACAGATGATTCTCGTAAGGTAGAGATTAATGTCAAGAATCGTTATGGGATTAATATCGATGAACACTTATTAAAGAATTATTGGAATTAAAGATTCATGTCAACTATGTGTTCTCACGCTATTCTTTGATAGAATGGAAGTGAGAAAGGTAATTATGATCTTATTGTTTTCTTCAAGCTATTCTTCTTGTTTTTTCCAAGCTGAGAAGATTCTTGTCCAAGACAGTTATGCTAGTGATGATAGTAGAGCTTAGAGCTTAGGTAAGTTTACAAAGGTAATTTGAGTGAAATCTTGGGGGTTATTATTATCCGTGAATTCAAGAAACCTAATTTCTTTTTTCTATGTATGAATTTTTATTCATGAAGTGAAAATAATATTTTTTTAAAATTATTTCAATCAATTCGCTTTGAAAATAATAGATAAAGTAACTATCAAATTTAAATAAATCCTTCTAAAATTATGAAAACAGTAATTGAAGAGGTAAAAGTTATGGGTAATTTATTATTATTATTATTTTTTGAATGCAAAAAATTTAAAGAGTAGTTTTTGCAACATAAATGTAACTAAATTTAAACTCTTATAAATTTTGTTGTTAGTTTAATATATCTATTTAACAAAAATAAATGTAACTAAACTTAAACTTTTATAATGTTTTTAATATATCTACTTTGTGAAAATACATGTTGCCAAATAAATTGATAGTAATTAAATGTGCAACAATCGAATTATTTAATTTGTTAATCTGTATTTAAATTGCAGCAAATAGTTTATTTAATTTTCAAATGTGCAAATAAATGTGCAACAATAAAATTATTTTATTTGCTAATATGCATTTAAATTGCAACAAATAATTTATTTTATTTTCGTGCAAATAAATGCGCAGCAATGAATTTGTTTTATTTTCTAATTTATAATGTGCAAACAAATGTGTGGCAAGAAATTTATTTATTTTCTAATGTGCGAAAATTGCAACAATTAATTTATTTCAAAAAACAAAAAAATGTGCCATAAGGATCAAAGGCTTTCATACCAAATTCAAATGAAACTAATTCCCAAATTTAAAAAGCAACAATTAAAATGATTTCATAGATTTTTTTTGAGCTTTTATGCACAAATTTTAATATAATATTTAATGTTCCATAAAGAATTTGATATTAAATATAATAAATTGATCAACAAATTGCATTCAAATAATAGATTATTAATTCAATAAACTCAAAGATTTAAAACACTTTATTGCTCAAATAATTCACCAGACTTTAATACTTATCTTTTAAAATGTGCTGAAGAAATTATCAACTATTGTTGGAATGGTCCTTGTTCAGCCTCTTCCGTCTGTGAGTAGTCTCGGAGGAAAGTAGACTTTGCCACTCTACACGAGTGTTGGTTCCACCAGAACAATGTTCAACACTTGTGTCATGAAACCATGCCCTTCCAGAACTATCTTGAGTGTACGCACTTGTACCCCAAGTTGGACAACCACTATAGGAGTGCCCCTTCTCTGTCCTACTCACAACCTGCTAACTTGGAACCATATTCCTGCAATGTGTTGTACTTTTTTTCTCTTTTTCTTTTCCCTTTCTATTTTTATTCCATGTGTGTGTTTTCCAAGTCTCACTTGAATGATTATACAAGCCTTAGAGGGTCGTTTATAAACCATCACACCCTTTCATAAAGGTTTCCTTTAATAATCATTTAAATAAATAATCATGTGTCTACCTCCTTAAAAGATATTTTACACATATGCTTATTAATATCTCTTTTAATCAAAAGACCGTAATATCCTTTATTGTCCCTTTAATTTTAAAGGGTTATTTCATAAATTTTTATTCTTGGGGAAAAAGTCACATAACAGGTAGGAACTTCACATAGAGCACTATCATAGGCATCAATTCATTGTCCATTATCCAACACCAACAAATACCAACTGATGAGGGTGCAACCCGAGACACAGAAAATCACACAGAAAAACTAACAAATCTTATTATTTTCAAAGTATGAAATTCTTACATGCAGAGGATCTCCAATCCTCGAGTTCTGCAATACATGCAAATTACAGAAAAAAAATTACAAAAATTCTCCTATTTGCAGCATGCAATCTTCTTTCCCAAAAACTACCCACAAAAATCAGAAACTACCCCATAAATAGCCCCATTTTCCGTTTGGAGCCAAAAACAACATTCTAATTATGCACATACCTTCGGAAGCCCTAACTCAAGATCTAACTGTCGGATCTTCAATGATAATACCTTTTCAGAAAGGTCTTGCAAAAATGAAGTGCCTGAAAGTGGGGTCTAAAGATTAGCCACTTTCGTTTTCTGCCAATTTTCGGGCCCATCCGGAGCTTTTAAGTCCCTCAAAATTAGCTCCGAAGATTTTGTAGGGCAAAAAGCAAAAACTAAAACTTGAATAACTTTTGAACCGGGAATGATCTTCACTTGATTCTTTCACCAAAGTGTTTATTATTATATCCCGAAGCTTCCCTTAAATTTTTGTCTCTTCACGCCTTCAAATTCATACCTGCTAAAAATAGCAGTTGAGCAGAAAAAGCAGAAAAGCAGTTCTGAAAGTTATGAATTCTTCTTTGACAAAAAGGGTATCCAGAAATGCAAAAACATCTACAAAAATCTAAATGAAAGTAAATATATTTTTGGGTGATGTAGGATTGCCCTTACACCACTGGATGCTCCTGCATCAGACACCCAGGGTAATTTGAAAAGTGACCCCGTCACTTCTTAGGTGGTTGAGGAAAACCCAAATGGTCAACCTCTGCCTTAGACAACCAGGATGAATCTTCCATAGGCCTTCCTCTCCACTTCACCAAATATTCTTCATACTTTCTGTTTCTGGTACTCCTTCCCACACGGCTATCCAAGATTTCTTCGATCTCCTCCTTTTCTAAAGTAGGTGCTGGAATACCACACTATTCCATTGCTGGTACTTCCTCTGCACCACTCTCATGATATTCTGTCAAATCTGCAATGTTGAACACAGGGGAAATGTTGAATCCATCTGGCAACTCTACCTCATATGCGTTCCCTAAATCATGCCTCTTCAAAATTTTACAAGGACCGAACTTCTTCATCTTCAGTTTGTTATAGGTTCCTACTGGAAATCTTTCTTTCCTCAAGTGGACCATCACTTCATCACCAATCTGAAACTCCTTATACCTCCTCTTTTGATCTGCCTTAGCCTTATAGTGCATATTCATCTTGTTAATGTGTTCTTTTACCTTCTCATGCATATTCTTAATGTGATCTACAAAGTCTTCAACTTCAGCACTTGTTTTCTTCTCTTGGTCCATCTTTCTCAATTCTGGAGTAGTCCTAGGACTACTTCCATACACAATCTGGAATGGTGATCTACCAGTGCTTCTATTGACAAAATTGTTGTAAGCAAATTTTTCCTGGGGTAAGATCAAATCCCATCCCTTTGGTTTATCTCCTACCAAGCATCTCAATAGGTTACCCAAACTCCTGTTCACAACTTCAATCTGCCCATCAGTCTGGGGATGGTGTGCAGAACTAAACTTCAACTTTGTTTTCAACTTCTTCCACAAGGTCCTCCAAAAGTATCCAATAAATTTTGTGTCACGATCTGAGACTATACTCTTTGGCAAACCATGTAGCCTCACCACCTCTCTGAAGAACAAGTCAGCAATGTGGACTGCATCATGGGTCTTCTGGCATGGGATGAAATGTGCCATCTTTGAAAACCTGTCAACTACCATAAATATTGAATCATTCCCTCTCTGTGTCCTTGGCAAACCAAGAACAAAGTCCATACTTATATCATCCCACGGCCTCTCTAGTACAGATAAGGGCTGATACAACCCTGTATTCTGACTCACTTCTTTAGCCATTTGACATACCCTGCAACTCTACACAAACTTCTTCACATCTTGTGACAACTAAGGCCAATAATAATGCTCACTGATAATGGAAATGGTCTTATCTCAACCAAAATGTCCTGCCATTCCTCCACTGTGTTTCTCTTTTATCAGGTTCTCCCTCATGGGACTCCTCGAAATACACAATTGACTTCCCTTAAACAACATGCCTTCTTGAATTATGAAATCCAACCACTTTGTCTTGTCAACTGTAACAGGTTCCTTGCAAGCTTTCCAAGCCTCTGCAAAATCAGGATCATTCAGATACAATGTCTTGAGTTCACTAAACCCAACCACCTCAATTTGCATTTCTATCAACAATGTATGCCTCCTACTTAAGGCATCTGCAACCCTATTTGACTTCCCACTCCCATGTTTTAAAACAAATGTATAAGTTTGCAAAAATTCTACGCATTTCATATGCCTCTGATTTAATTTTTTCTGACTACTCAAGTACTGCAATGCTTGATGATTAGTATACATACCAAATTCCTTCGGCAACAAATAATGCATCCATTTCTTTAATGCTTGAACTATTGTATAAAATTCCTGATCATATACAGAGTGCTTTCTCTTTGCATCATTTAACTTTTCACTGAAATAGGCAATGGGCTAACCTTCCTGGCTTAACACTACTCCAATGGCACAACCACTAGCATCACAATCCACCTGAAACACCTTATTGAAATCCGGGAGAGCCAAAACAGGTTGTTTTGTCACCTTCTGCTTCAATAGATCAAAACTCCTTACTGCTCCAGTGCTCCACTTGAACTCTTTTCTATCCCCTCTCATTGTTTCAGTTAGGGGTGCACAAATACTACTGAAGTTTCTAATAAACTTTCTATAAAAACTGGCCAAACCATGGAAAGATCTCACCTCAGTAGCAGTTCTTGGGGTAGGCCATTCCAGAATAGCCTTCACCTTCTCTGGGTCCATCTTGAGACCTTCTGTCGAGACAACAAACCCCAAGTACACTAACTCCTTCACAAAACTACACTTCTTCAGATTAATCAGCAATTTCTCTTCTCTTAACTTCTCAAATACTCTACCAATATGCATTATATGCTCATCCAGTGACTTACTGAATATCAAAATATCATCTAAATACACAATAACAAAGCTTCCTAGGAACTCTTTCAGTACCTCATTCATGAGCCACATGAATGTGCTCAGTGCATTGGTTAGCCCAAAAGGCATGACTAACCACTCGCACAGGTGCTCTTTGGTCTTGAAGGCAGTCTTCCATTCATCTCCCTCTCGAATCTGGATTTGGTGATATCCACTCTTCAGATCAATCTTTGTGAAGTACTTAGCTCCACTCAAACAGTCCATCAGATCATCCATCCTTGGCAGGGGAAATCTATACTTGATTGTTATCTTGTTTATGGCCTGAGAGTCTATACACATCCTCCACTCCCCATCCTTCTTTGGTGCTAGTACTGCAGGTACTGCACATGGACTCAGACTCTCTCAAATCAAACCCTTTCTCAACAACTCCTCAACTTGTTTGTTTAACTCCTTATTTTCTGCAGGAGTCATTCTATGAGCTACCTTATTTGGCAAACTGGCTCCTGGGATCAAGTCAATCTGATGACTGATCTTCCTCATTGGTGGTAAACCCTCAAGTACATTATCATAAACAATATCCTGAAAATCATTCAATAACCCAGAAACTTCTACTGGAACCTTCTCACTACCCTCCTTATCCATTTTAGGAATCAATGCATAACACACACGCTCATGTTTCATGCCTTCTAAAAATTTCCTTCCATCAACATAACAAATTCAGTGCTCCCACCATCAATAATGACATCACAACATTTTTCTTCACACTTGCACCTTGTGCGAAAAAGATTCTTCCTCTATTTTGGCTCCTTCTCTTCAGTCACCAGGGCTCTTCTAACCACTAGGGCTTCTCCCCTTTCAGCATCATCTAAATGCTTAGATTGAGCCTCCTCATCTACATGCGCAACCCTTGCACGACCTTCTGGCCTTTTGTCTGTCCTTCCTTGGTATTGTGGACATTCATAGGCTCGATGTCCTTCTTCACCACATTGGAAACAAGTTCCTCTGAAACCACCCCTTCCAGGTCCTTGCCCAAATCTTCCTCGTCCTCTACCTCTTTGATCACCACCATTCTAATCACGTGGGCAGTAGAATTTATCATTCCTCTGGCTTCGACTGGTACCCACATCTTCATTTTTCTTCTCATCCTCATTTTGGCTTCCAAAAGATCTTCCGCTACCCCTTCCGCTTTGACCTCCTCGTCCTTTTTGCTTACTGTCAAATCTTTTGTTCAACTTCTCTTCAACTCTCAGTGAAAAATGGTAAGCATCCTCAATGGTGGCCATTTTGACTAGGCTTAACTCCTCTTGAATGCTCGGTCATAACCCATTAAGATAACGGACTACTTTCTCCTTGTTGGCCTTTGCATGTCCCTTTCTGATGATCATCTTGTGAAAATCTTCTGTGTATTCTTTCACAGATCTACTTCCTTGCTTCAACCCTTGTAATGTATTCAATAGATCTAACTCATAGTCCATTGGCATGAACTGCTTCTTCAGTTTCTCCACCATGCGATCCCATCTGGTGATCTTTCCCTTTTCTCTCTTATTTCTTTCTAGCTGGACCTCTTTCCACCAGATACTCGCGTGGCCCTTTAGCTTCGTTTTTGCAAACTTAACCCGATCTGGGTCCTCTACTTCTTCATACTCGAAATACTCTTCCAACTCATTGATCCAATCAATCAACTCTTCTGAGTTCAGACTACCGGAAAAACTAGGAACTTCTACTCTATGTCTTTTTCCAATCTTCGAAATGGCCCTTATTAGTAGCATTTGATCTTGATCAATAGCTTCTTCTTCCTCTTCTACATCTGAATCTTCTACCTCTTCTTCATCCTCACTTTCTTCTCCCCTTCTCAGGTTTACCTCTCTTCTTAACTCTCTTTGTAATGCACTAATTTGTCTTTGGAGGGCTCTGAAACCCTCGGTCGCTAATGGATCTCTTCCACCAGCATTTTTGGCACCTCCAGCACCAGCTCACCTACCACGGGCCAGTCTTGGAGGCATCTTGAATATCTTGAACCCACAACCACAGTCCTGGTGCGAACTGCCTCATGATCGACGATCTGTCCACACGCTCAAGAAAACCTGCTCTGATACCACTTGATGAGGGTGCAACCCGAGACACAAAAATCACATAGAAAAACTAACAAATCTTATTATTTTCAAAGTATGAAATTCTTACATGCAGAGGATCTCCAATCCTCAAGTTCTGCAATACATGCAAATTACAGAAAAGAAATTATAGAAATTCTCCTATTCGCAACACACGATCTTCTTTCCCAAAAACTACCCACAAAAATTAGAAACTACCCCATAAATAGCCCCATTCTCCATTTGGAGCCAAAAACAACATTCTAATTATGCACAAACTTCCGGAAGCACTAACTCAAGATCTAACCATCAAATCTTCAATGATAATACCTTTTCGGAAAGGTCTTGCGAAAATGAAGTACCAAAAAGTGGGGCCTAAAGGTTAACCATTTTTGTTTCCTGCCAATTTTCGGGCCCATCCGGAGCCTTTAAGTCCCTCAAAATTAGCTCCGAAGATTTTGTAGGGCAAAAAGCAGAAACTGAAACTTGAATAACTTTTGAACCGAGAATGATCTTCACCTGATTCTTTCACCAAAGTGTTTATTATTATATCCCAAAGCTTCCCTTAAATTTTTTTCTCCTCACGCCTTCAAATTCATACCTGTTAAAAATAGCAGTTGAGCAGAAAAAGCAGAAAAGCAGTTCTGAAAGTTGTGAATTCTTCTTTGACAAAAAGGGTATCCAGAAATGCAAAAACATCTACAAAAATCTAAATGAAAGTAAATATATTTTTGGGTGATGTAGGATTGCCCTTACACCACTGGATGCTCCTACATCACCAACGCCTTATACAATCACAGAGGCATATCATAGATCAATGTCCAATAATATATTATCACTATGTATTGTGTAGCCATAACACATAATTGATTATCAAGGATTATATATTCTCCCTTTTAATATACCATATATCACTATTTAAACATATGACCTAACATGTTACATGCAACTATTATATCACTTTATGTTTCATGCCCATCACATTGCAATATGTCTATTATACTAAAATCATTGAATACCTAAAACAATTGAGTACAATATGAGAACTATACTAGACTATCAAAACAAATGAGTATATCAACCTGTATCAACTTGAGTAAAATGTGAAATAGTTATTTCCCTCCGAGTCAACTCAAAAACCATCGAGAAAATCATAATGTGTAACCACAGTCAACAAAATAACAAATGCAACAGTGCATACCACTTGTGAAGTATGGATGTATCCAAAGAATCAACACAATATAAACAAGATCACTATCAAGATGTATGTAGTGTGAAGGAACCAAAAAAATAGGGAAAAATTCATGGTAAAGATGTCAATCAGTGAATTACATACTTCCAAATTGAAACAATGATGATATTATAAGTCGCAATTTCATCATAAATACTCATTTATACAATAAGTACTTTAGACATTCAAATTAACATAAATTCCTCTATTAATCAAATTGTGAATGGTGATCCTAGAATTTCACAAACACAAAAGAACAAACATATAATTAGATCATTATGAAAGTTACATCAGCATTCCCCATGAAACTAGTTAGAAACATGAAAACAAGAAATGAAAACAAGATAATAAGAACAAACCTATCAAATCCTATTCTAATGAGAAAACTCTCAATCCCATCGGGGAATTGGTGTCATTTTGATATGGAAAATCGCCCCTTCCCAATTCCTTTATACAAAGTGATTATCTTTGGTGATGATTGTTGCTTCCTTGATGAAATTTTCCAATAACCTAGCTAGATTGACTGCAAAATATGAAAAATTATATGAACTCAAATGCTAAATGTCTATAAGGATTGTGCTCTTAGTTGATGGATCCTTAATTTAAATAAGAGTGTCCTATAAATTGGAGAGAATGATGGAAGAAGATGCAAAATGGATGAATGTGGGACAAAGGACCAACCAATGAGAGAGAGCCACTTGTCCATATGTGATTGGAGGAGGAATGAGCACATTTTGATGAATGTGCACATAAATATGGCTAGGTGAAATTTGAAATTTGTGAAATAACAAGTTGGAGGGAGAGAAGAATGGAGTAAATGCTACTTGGCTCAAGGGAAAGGACATGTAAAGGCCTTTAATTCCTTGTTGGATATACTCATCCATTTTGGAGGGATTTTAAAATTGGAGGAATATTTCCTTATTGATGCCAAGTTGAGAGAAAATAGAGGAATTAATAAATCAATTAAATTGATTTATTGTGCAAGTTGAAAAATCTAGAGGATTTGATGGATTACGATTATGATTTATCAAGATTTGATTAAATTAGATGAAGATTAGCTTATTTGACAATTTTGACTTAGATTTTGGATTTAAATGAATCAAAGTTGAGAGGGATAATGGATATAGGTTTAATTAAATAAAGATTGATTTATTTAATTAAAAAGAGTGATGTTAGATTAAATCAAATAAAGATTAGTTTATTTAATTTAAAAGCGATGACCATAGAGAGTAATTAAATAAAGTGAATTATTTAATTACAAGAGGGATTATTAGATTAATTAAATAATTTATTTAATTAAAGCAGAAAATATGATGAATTTAATAAAATAAAGATTATTTAGTTAAATTGATTAGTAAAGGAGATGATTCAATAAGAAATTATGTTAGTATGATCAAGATCAAATGTGTAGGATCAAATTGTATATTTTTTGTGTCTACATTTTTCCCCTCTTTGAAGAAATGTACCTATTGTGTTAGTTTAAATAAGAAACTACCAAGATCAAAATTTTAAAAAATTCTATTTTTTTTTGGATGCCCTAGCAGAAAGAAGTATACTGGTACACTGCCCCCTCGAGAAATTGAGCAAAAAGTTTGATTTGAGGATTGATCTCATGACAAAGAGGTTCAATATGAATGTATGGATCCTTAGACTAATAAATTTATCTAATAATGATGATACAAATCAGATGAATTAAGATGCTGAAAATAACAAATCTATATTATCCTAAACATCTTAAATGACAATGCAATGCATGTGAGATGGATGAAGCTACCTATTATGATGATATGCATGAATATGCAGGATGTAGACAGTTTGAGGATGACATGATACCATGTTAGCGTGAAAGAGGGTAGAAGAAATAAGATGATGAAAAATAAATAGAGGCCCTGTCTATTGAAAAAGGATCAAACAAACCTACATTATTAATGATGATGATGATGATGACGATTTTCTTATTAGGAATTGGGATTTTAAAAGGGTCATTTACCCTATGTTTGATAACACACATAGGCACGATGCATCAAGGTCTAACGAACTAGGATGGTGTTGCACCTAGTGTGATGGACACTGACTCGACAATTAGATATGAGTACCCCTATTCACACCTGACATACCGAACCTCATTCAAAATGCAGTTCAGATATTCTAAACATCTCAGACCAAAACATAGAAAAGCAACCCTTCCTATGTGGTCAACAAGACACCTAAAACACCCTCCCTAAAAACCAAATAAAACATGCATGATGAAGATATTTTACAAGGCTATCCAACAAGCACAACAGATAAAAAGATAATGATTGTTGCCCCATTATTTTCTCTCTAAATATCTTTGTTTGGAAAGCATCGAGAGGTCATTGGAATGAGTGCAATAAGATAAATAAAAAGAAAATATCAAGTACACAAACAAGCCAATGTTATTCATAACCATAGCCAAGGGCATGTGTTTTGTTTTGGATAAGTATCCAAAGTGTTTGCCAAAGATAATTCCCATTGTAGGAAGGATGCATCCTAGGACATGTTAGTGGATGGTGACAAGTTGATAATTTGTTTGAAAGGATATTGATATCAGGTCGATTAACATGTTTTTGAATGATCAAGAGTTTGATTTTTCAATTAAAAGTTTGTTATTTCAATTTTTATTTTGTGTTTAAAGTTTTCTTTTGTTGATTGTTGTGGTTGTTTCTATTTTTTTTGCCAGAGGATGAAGGTGACAATTGATTTATTATGGATGACATTATTTCAGGTGAAAGGTAGATGAAGATGGATGGAATTTTGGGTTTTTTTAATATTTGTGAGGTTGATTTTTGGATTTTTTTAGATGTTTTACAAATGTTTTGATTTCTGGATTTTCCATTTTTTAAGGATTCTATCAAATTTTATGAAAATTTTTGGATTTTGTGCCTTAGGGCCAATCAAATATTAGCCTTTCCTACATTTAAGCTCAGATATGATGTAGTTTCAATACCATGTTTTTGAATTTTTTTTAACATTTTGACCTATTTTAGGATTTTGATATGTTTTGGATGTTTTTTGATTTTCGTATGATTTTGACTATTTTGATTTGGATATGTGATGGTATCGGTGCTTTGTTTTGGGATTTTTTAAAAAGTGAAGCTAGGGTTTGATTGACCAGATTGATGAATTTGTGATGATAACATCATTGAGGATGCACAAAAATAGAGGGATAGTGTTAAGAAACATGAGGATTGGGAAGGATATCCTGAGATGATGATGGATTGGTTGGACTTGATTGATTAGGATTTTGAAGCTTGATTTGGAACAAAATTTTTTTGATGATTTGATGTGACGTTGAAGTGTAAGTTAGATGTGATTGATATGGATTGTTTGGATTTGTGTTCGATGAGAGATAAATCTTGATAAGAAATATCTTGTTGAAGGTTTTGTAAATGAGGTAACAAGCTAAGTGGGTTAAACCTTGGGGGAAACTCTGTGGTTAAGCGTGTTTAAGCTGGAGCAGTATTGGGATGGATGACCTCCCAAGACGGACCAATGCTTCACCTTTATGAGCATCACCTAGATGCAATGAGTGCTAAGTGGACCATTCATTATCATGAGAGATGGGTTCTTGTGAACCACTACTCATGAAACATGGGTTAATTAGTTTGACTCGAAAACTACATGGTTGAATCCTAATAGCAATATCATAATTTGACACGTTGTGGAAGAAACCTCCTACTTATCAAGTGATGAGCTAAAGGGGCTCTATAATGAATGGTTCATAAGGCATAACACTTGGTGAAGGTTTTGCAAATGAGGTAACAAGCTAAGTGAGCTAAACCTTGGGGGAAACACCACAGTTAAGCGTGCTTGAGCTGGAGCAGTACTCAGATGGGTGACCTCTCGGGATGGACCAATGCTTCACCTTTGTGAGCATCACCTAGATGCAATGAGTGCTAAGTGGACCATTCATTACCATGATAGATGTGTTCTTGTGAACCACTACTCATGAAACATGGGTCAATGAGTTTGACTCGAAAACTGAATGGCTGAATCTTGATAGAAATATCATAATAAGGAACATCTTCTCATCAAAATATAACATTGGTTTGTGATTTCATTTTTTTTTGCACAAATTATTGGCCAGTTTTATTTTAGGTTTTCCAATGTTGAGATCATCACATAAGTTGGAAGATATAGATCTAGATTTATTGTTGAAACAAGATTTTAATATTTTCCCTTAGTGTCTAGAAATTTTTGAAAGGCCATGGGTGTATTCTTAGATAGATGTATGGATGGATGGATATGGTAAGCATGCAAAGGATGCCAGGGATTATCTTGTGATAAGATAAGGTGTTCGAATAGATGATTCTCATTTGGGTAATAATCTATGGCTTAGATAATATTAGGTATGATAGGATCAATGAAAAATGACCCATGTCAAGATGTTTACCATAATAAAGTGTAAAGTGTACACCAAAATTTGTCAAGATCAAGATAATTTGGAACATAGATAGAGATGAATGAAAATGGATTGGATAAATGGTTCATGGATGAATGGATTTATTATGGATAAGATGGAGGGAATGTTGGATTTATTATGGATGAGATAAGATTATTTCACATGAATGGGAACACTAGATGCTCTTTTGTACACATGATGTTTTTGTTCTAGGTTTTCATCATGGTACCTGTCTGAAATGCCACCATAGTAGTTTTCACTGAAGCACGATTTTTTTCTTTACTATTTTCAATCCTTTTACTACTTCTTTTTGGATATATATATATATTTGGATTTTTTTCTGAAATATTTTAAGCTCATGTTGAATCACCTAGTGGTGTCAATGTAGATTCTTTTGTCATAATGTTCCATCGATATCCTATTTGAAGATGATTCTTTGCTAAGATACGTGCACTTGAAAGAAAATTTTGAGATTCCTAATCTACCTTGTTGATACCGGAGTTAACTTTGTCTTTGTGCGCACATCATAATAGAGTGCCTTTTGAATCCTTATGATGAAGGTTTGTTGCCAATATATGGTCAATGTGAGAATTAGATATCATGCATGGAGGTGTGGATGGTGGAGTGTGTTTAGGAATAAAAGATGGATTGTTTGATAGCTTGGAATCTTTGGCTCTCCAAACTTGGGAAGATGAGAAATGATGGGTGGATACAATAGTGTCGATGGAATTATGACCAAAAAAATGATATATTTTGTGCATTGCTTGAGAAGTCTTCTTTTTCCTTTGCAGACATCTTTGATGGATACTTTTCCTTTTTTATTTTTCCCCATAGTTTATTTGACTAATGGAATTTGACAAGGATAATATTTCTCAGTATTCTTTGGTATCCACTTGTATTTCATTTGTCCTTCATGCTTTACAACTTATTTTTTTTGCATAACATTCTTCCTATTTTGATTGAAGTCTTTCTTTTGATGTTAGTCCCAATTCATGGATGGGGTGATGGGTGGATGAAGATTCATGATGTGGCCAGTTTGTAGTACTGGCACTGTTTTCATCATAATGATCCTCTATTCTCCCTATGTTGACATTTTCTTGAGATGAATTTTCCCCCAATACTGAGTAACCAAGACCTTGATGCTTAGGATTTCCAATAATTTGCACTAGTTCTAGGATACCATGTTCATGTAGGCTTAATCATCTATCTTGATAATTCATCTGTTGAAACATTTTATTTGCAATAGGGTATGATTTATCTTCAAAGTAGGGCACTAATCCTTTTATTCTCTATTGTGGATCTTTAAAAGTGATAGCTTATTCATTGATAAGATAATTTTTCATTAAAAAGGTGAGTGATCCAGGTTTATAAGTGATATGACCCTCCATAAGTGAGATAAATTCTTGATTGATATCCGTGTCTTGATCTTGTGAAGTATCAAATTTTATTTCTTCTCCTAGAGGTGTTGATAATTCATTGTCCACATAAAACTCTCCCTCATGATTCATTTTTGATATGCATTGACATGATATTTCTAATTCACAATTTTTGTAGAAGCATTCTTCATGATTCATTTCTGATATGGCTCTATATTTTCCTATATCTTGATCCTATGTATAAATGTAAATATTAGGAGACTCTTGTTCCTTGGTAATGATATCAAGAGTATGCGACTCTTATTTTGAATGAATATTATCTACATGTCCATCCAAAGAAAGAATCTCATAGGTATATGGAAGGGTATGTGCTATATGGATATGATCATCGTTTGTGACATCTTGTATAGATAGGAGAGTGTCCATTATATCATTGTAGTATCTTGGAGCTATGAATTATTGATCTTGATTAATTATAGAATTCCTTTTGGCATGCTTTGGATCAAGTTCTTGATATGGGTCAATTTCAAAGGATGGATTTCTTATAAAGAGTTCTTGGATATATGAGAACTTGAGAGAAGAGAGGCCAAGATTAGGCAATGTGGGACTAAATCCCATCCAATAGGATATAGACACTTGTCATAATGGGATTGGCCTATGATTGTGCAAGTGTTGGCTAATGTGCCCATTTCAAATTTGAAAATGACATTGAATGCATATGGTTGAGGGATTTGAGAGGAATTTTTTTTGAACAAAAATTCAAACAAGGGGAGTTAATGAGGGCATATTCCTTGGGAATATGCCTTGTGAGGAAAATAAGTGTTTTAATAAATCAATTTAAATGATTTATTGTGCAAGTGGATGGGACATGGGTTAGTCTTAGCATTACTTAGAGATTTTGACTAATTAAGCTAGTGATTAGGTAGTGTGACATTTGATTTGTATTTTTGTATTTGTTTTAAATAAAATGAGAGGAAAATGAATTTTATTCATTTAATTAAATACATGTGATTTAATTAAATCAAGAGACCTTAGGAGATAAAAAGTGATTTATTTAATTAAACCTGATTTGTTTAATTGATGGATGAAATATGATTAATCAATGATGTTAATCAATAGTGTCAATTTTGCATGTCTACATTTTGCCCCTCTTTGAAGCAATGTATTCGTTGCATTGGTTCAAAGAATGATGTCGCTGACATCAAAATTAAAAAAATTCTGATTTTTTTCGAATGCCCCAATGAAAATAAGTACATTAGTACATTTCCCCCTCAAGAGATCAAACAAAAAGATTCGATTTGAGGTGGATCTCATAACAAAGAGGTTCAAAATGGATGTATGGATTGCGAGACTATATGATCTATATGATAATGATGATGTAAATGAGATGTTTGAAAGATGCTTAGAATAACAAATCTATAAAATAACATCTTAAATGATTATGCAATGCATGTGAGATGGATGAGATGGATGATGTTGTCTTATAATGATATGACGTGATTATGCACGATGAGAGGATGAATGCAGCATGGATGCAGGATGGATGCATTGTTAGCATGAAAGAGGATAGAAGAATGAGAGGGATCAACCCTTAAATTCAAGAAGATGAAGAAGTCCAACAAGTCCTCTAGTCATCGAGAATTTATTGGATATGATGATGAATGATGATGATGTATTGCTTATCCAAGGATGGGAAAAGAGCATAGCTTTCTTTATGTTTGATAACACATGTAGGTGCGATGCATCAAGGTATTAAGAACCAGGATGGCGTGGCGCCTAGTGTGATGGACTTTGACTCATCAAATAGATAGGAGTGATCTTGTTCACACTTGACAAACATAACCTTATTTAGAATGCAGTTCAAAAATTCCAGACATCTCGGGCCAAAACATAAAAAGGCAAGCCTTCTTATGTGGTCAACAAGATACCTAAAACATCCTTCTTACAAACAAAACAAAGTATGCATGATGAAGTTATTTTACACGAATATCCAACAAGCACAACAGATAAAAAGATAATGATCATTTCCCCATTCCTTTCTCTCTAAACCTATTTTGTTTAGGCATCATCAAGAGGTCCTTGGAATGAGTGCAAAATAAGATAAGTCAAAAAGACCAAATAAAGTAAACAAACAAGCTAATGTTCTTTGTACCGCTAGCCAAGGCTAAACTACTATGGGGTACCTGATGCTTATGTGTTCACTTTTGAACCTGCTAAACTTGCTTCTAATTGACTCACCAAAGAGTGAAGGTGATGATGCTTTATTAGGAATGATGATTGACTTTATTCAAACAGATTGCCAAATGCGACAGATGCCTAAGAACTGACCTAAACTATAAACCAGATGGGCAAACAGATTTCCATTGCAACAGATGCCTAAAGGGCCAACCTAAACTATAAACCAGATGGGAAAACAGATTGCCATTGCAAAAGATGCTTAAAGGGCCGACCTAAACTGTCTTGAGGGATGATCAAAGATCAATCTTACCTATGTTCAAGCTTAGAGATGACGTAGTTCGGAGAAGGTGAAAGACTAAAATGACTTAATGATGAATTTGTGAAGTTTTTTTGAGATTTTGACCTGCTTTTGGATTTTTATGAATTTGAGAAGAGCACAAAAGATATACAAAAATCTGATCTACTGCCAGTTTCAAGGGCATGCCCCCAACGTTTAAGCGATAGACTACTTCGATAAAGGCAGGACAAGCTGACCTTAGGAAAATGCCAAGTAGTACTATGCTAGAATATGAAATGGTCATCAGTTCAAGCTATGGTATGAATGCGAGCGGATGGGTGGATGGATGATTAATGAAATGTGATGGAATGGATGGTGGTTGTTCTCCAAAAGCCGTGAAATTTTGCTTGGGAGGATATTTTCCTCGGGGAGGTGGTCCTCCTTGATTGCTCAAATTATTGATTTGGTTGGTGGGAAATGATTGTTGTTGTGCTACTACTGCATTAGTTTGCACATGATTTTGTAGTTGATGATGGGTCTAGATGTTCTACTTAGGGGTATTGATGACCACTTTAGCATCAACCACGTCGTCGTTTGGATATTTTTGTTCCTTTCCCATGCTCGAGGTTTATCGTTATAATTGTTGGACGAGTGGTTATCTTGAGGTGGAGTGAATGTTGATGTGCGTTCTCGCACAATAAGAGCTCTTTTGATGTTGAGCACCTTTGGGATTAATTGATCGTATGATGTGATGCATTGTATTTTTAAGTAGAACACCAAGTTTCCATCTAGATTAGATATGATCATGCAAACTTGTTGTTCTTCTAACATGGTCCACTTGCTCTGATTTTCCTTGGATCACCATCTTTGCAAGAAGGATGCGAATAACTCTCCTTTTCTTTGTTTGAGCATTGATAGTTCTTCCAAAATAACATTTGCATCCATCTTGAAAGCAACTTTTTTAAGGAATGCTTCCACAATTTCCTCGAATGTTTTAATGCCCATGGGTAGGCAAGAAAATCATTCCATGGCTGGACCAGTCAGATTTCAAGGGAAGAGTCACATTAGGTATGTGTCATCGTATGCCACCTCCATGTAAAGCACCTGAAATTCCTTGATGTGATTTTGAGGGTTTCCTGTTCCATTATACTTATCAAATTTGGGGATTTCAAATCCCTTTGGGAATGGTACCATTATGAGATCTCTATTTGAATGGATAGGGGCACAAGTTGTTTGGTGTTCTGGTTGTTTTCCCTGATTGGAGGTCCAACACTTGCTGCGAGAGCAGTTTGATTTGTGTTGTGAAATTGTTGCTTGGATCGGGAGACGAAATGAATGTATTGTGAGGTGTTTGCTTGGTGGGAGGGATACTGGTGGGAGTTTGCTACAAACTCTATTGTGTGTTCAAGGCCTGCTGATATGCCTGCATTTGCATCAACAACGCTTGTTGTTGAACTTGCTACTATTGTGCCATCGAGGCTTGTTGTTGGGTCGAGCTGCTATAGCACCAATGAAGCTTGTTATTTGTCGAGCTGCTACTACGCCAACGAGGCTTGTTATTGGTCAAGCTGCTACTATGCCAACGAGGCTTGTTATTGATCGAGCTGCTACTGCGCCAACGAGGCTTACTATTGGTCAAGCTGCTATTGCACCAACAAAGCTTGTTGTTGGGTGAGCTGTTGTTGAGCCAATGAAGTCTATTATTGGGCAAGCTGTTGTTGAGCCAACGAAGTCTGTTATTGGGTGAGCTGTTGTTGAGCCAATGAAGTCTATTATTGGGCGAACTATTGTTGAGCCAACAAAGTCTGTTATTGGGTGAGTTGCTATTGAGCCAACGAAGCCTCTTATTGGGTGAGCTACTGTGCCTGAAAATCTTGCAAGGCCTGTTGGTATGCTTTCCAATGGATTGCTTGCAGTTGTGCTTGGTATTGTGCTTTTTGAGCTACTTGAGCTTGTGCTTGTTGGGTTGCTTGTGTCGCTTGTGCAGCTTGTTGGTTTCAGAGCACCTTTTGGCGAGCAGCTTGTTGAGCAGCTTGCAACATGATGGAGAATGAATTTTTTTATGTTGTGCTTTGGTAGTGGTGGTGGTGGATTGGGAATGATGCCAACCATAAGACTAAGTGATGTTGACATTTCTTCAATTGGATCTTTGGTGGGTATTGTTGGTGGATTTTGATCATGATTGAAAAGTGGCCCTTGGTGTGTGTTGATTTGATCATTGAATGAGATGGAAACATCTTCAATGTGTTCATTGATGGATTGATCTTGATCACCATTTTCAACAAGTGTGGAGGAGAGATTGTTAATGCTATTGCTAGTGGTTGAATTATGATTAATGTCCCTAATAGCTATTAGCTTTTGATCAATTAGGTCTTGGATGAGATTTTTGAGTTGAATACAATCTTATGTTTTGTGTCCCTTTACTTTGTGAAAATCACAAAAATGTTTCTCATCATACCTTGGTGGTTTCACCATGGGCTCTTGATGATTCACATAATTAGGGATTTTAATGAGATTTCCTTGTATCAATTGTTGCAAGACAAACTCAATTGGTTCCCTAAGAGGTGTGTATTTTTGTTTGCTACCTTGTGACATTTGTATTTTAAATTGACCTTGTGGCGATTGATTTTGGAGATGCAATGATTGATCTCTGAGATGTGGTGATTGAGTTTGTTGTTGATTTCTTTGATCTTGATATCCAATTTCTTGGCATTGGAGATATTGTTCTTGATGTGGTTGTGGAGATAGCTCAATGCTTTGATGACATGGTTCAACCAATGGAAGAATGTATTGATTTTGGGGTGGAGATGCCTCTTGGCACAATGGATCAACTACTTTGGCAAGTGAAGTAATTTGATCCTACAAAATTTGATCTTGACTTTGATCTTGACACCTTTGATATGGTTGACTTGGTTGTAGAGCAAGCAGATTTGGAATGCATCCTTGTGGTGCTTTCTTGGGATTATGGACAAGTTGATTCGGGATAATTCTCTGATTTGGTGTAATGTTTAGATTCGGCATGATAGATTGAAATTGAACATTTTTGTGGTTGGGAATCATATTGCCCTGATTTAGGTAACTTTGATTTTGCATGGGGTTACCTTGACTTGGATCAATAGATGGAGTTGCTAATATATTGTTTGGAATTTTAACAACATTGGTTTGATTTGCAAATATATCTATCCCAAAGTTTACCAAATGTGGATTCGAAATGGTCATGTTTGAAAAACTTGTCTTTGGTATGTATGGATTTGGTGGGATAATGTTGTTTGGAAAATTCATGCATGAGTGTTTGGTTGATAGATTTGCAGATTTGGACTTGGATTTAAATCTATCATTGGAAAAGGTGTTCCAAACTTTAGATTAGGCATACCCACATTCGTATCGTTGATGTTTGGAGGAGATAATGATTCCATGTCTAAATGTGAGTTTCGATAATCAATTGGCATTGCGAGACTTGGATAGTTTGGTTTAATTGGATTACTCATGATAGATGGATCAAGTTTATATTCCATGTTCCTCTTGTGTTGAGATCGAGTTTGAACCATAAAATGAAGATCAATTTTCAAGAATGTAAGAGATGAACCTCTAATCCATTAGATCGGTCTAAACCTGAGGTTTAAAGAAGCGAAGAACTAGGATAATTGAAGGATCAAAGCAATGACGAGGATGAAATAAATGAAAGACGAGTGATATGGATGAATGGAATTCTTAAAGAAACTTTGAGGGAAATGCTAAACTTTTTAGGACTTTGATTGATCGTGATCAGATTGATAGTTTGACTAAATGTGTTAAGTCAAACAAGAGTGATGAATGTAATCGCAAAGCTCTAGGAAGTTGTGCTATTCATAGAGTGAACTCCTACAAGATGGTAGTTTGACTAAGTGTGTCAAGTCAAACAAGGTGATGATTTGATAATTTGGTTAAGTGTGTTAAGCCAAACAAGATGAACTCATAAACCCTAGGAAGTTGTATTATCCAAAAGAGAACTCGTGTCTAGGATGATGGTTTGACTAGTTGTGTTAATTCAAACAAAGTGATTTGATTTTGCCTAGAATTTTAGCATAACAGATGTTTACAAAGTTTCCAAGAGCTGTTGGTGAGGTGACTTTTGATTGATTTAATGGTTGAGAGATGGATGAAAGTGATTGAATTCGATCCTAGACTTGACCTAGAATAACACTTCTTCTTACAAGACCTCGGTGTTGAAGAACATGCTATACTTCTTATGGGAGGAAATCAAACCTTTCAAAAAGTTTGGGATTGTATTGATAATAGAATGCATACAATTTAGGATTGTTTCTTGAAGCCTTTTTTGTAAAAGTTGTAAGCCAATCTTTCTCTGAATTCAAAAACTATCTCAAAACGCTCCTCATGAGCTTTCAGAATAAGCTTCTTGAACTTTGGGTTTGGGATTTTGATCTTGTGGAAAATCATGTTAGAAAACACATGTGTAATAAAATTTGTCTTTTATCTTATCTTAGTGAATTCCTTTTACCAAAAGCACTTGCTTGATTATGTTTTCAAACTGAATGTCTAATGTCCCACTTTCTTTCTCATCCCACAAGGTCCATTGTGTGGAAATCAAAGAAAATAGGGCAAAAGTTTTCTATGTTTAACCTTGTTGAAAATAAATGATGATAGAATTCAAACACTTAGAAACCTCTAAGGATATGATCCCTAGGGAAAGCAAGAGTGCTTAAATTCGTCAAAGGTATTTGTTTCCTAAAAGGGGTTTGAAATTTGAGGCTCTTGTGAATGTTTGTTTTTCAATCGTTTTGAGAACCAAGCAATGTATCTTTTACTTCCAAACACTTTTTACAACTCTAGGATGATGAGACAATATCTTGTTGGGTTCCCACTTGGACGAATCCAGCTGCGCATATCTTGTGTGAATGGCTAAATGCTTGACCACACTGACTCCCCTCTACAGCACACTTCTCGAGTCAGCCAAGCATTAGTACCCATGAATCTCCCATGACATACTTTCCATTTCTACAACAAGACCGCATGTATAACGTGGGGCAGCTTCAAAGGACATGACCTTTTGCACCAACAAGATAGACAAGGTTTTGGCTTTTTTCTAAAGAAGGGGCTCTGATGCGGGAATTCTGTTCGTGGGGGATTATCCAACATCGGCGAGAGTCCATTTCTGTCCATCTCGTCGGAATAATCCTCGTGATTCTTGAACTTTCCTCAAGAATCCACACTTATATACCGGTTGGAAGTCGCTTGGCTTTAGTGTGTTTCTGGTTGGGTCGTTCCCTTGGGTGAGTACTTTTTCCCACAAGGCAGGCCCTCTAAGATAAACAAAAGTGAGTAAACATATTCGTAGTTCGATCAACCTTCGTTTAAAAACAAAGGGACAACACACGCAATAGGTTTACTCACACTCGCAGGATATTTTGTTCAATTTTAAGTTCCCAAAATGAAATGTGAAGGCAATCTTTTTAACAAGTTAATATCACAAAATGCTTTTGATTTTCAAGATCATCGTAAGGCATGAGAGAAGTGCCTACGCCTTTTAAATGATATTAATTTGTGAAGAAAATTGCAAAACATGAAAAACACTTATTCATTTTAGACCTCAAAAGCAATGATGAATTCGTTTTAAAAGCACCAAATGAGATGTGAAGTTTGTCTTGTTCAATTTTAAGTCCAAATCGAAATCTAGTAAATGTCTAAAGTTCTTTTTAACCAACCTTGAAAAGATCAAATTAGTGATCGATTTTAAACCCAAATCAAAACGTGACTTGGTTCAAAATAGAAAACTAAAATGTGAATTGGAGCCCTAGATTATAACCATAAGCATTAAAAAATGCTTTTGTCAAGTTTAAGTTTAGTGCTCAATTCTTCAATTAAAATTTTCTTCACACATGGTTTAGGATTCTTCAACATTGCAAGGTCCACTTTCAACTCAAGGCTTGCCAAATATTATTTTCTTCGCTTCAATATTTGCAAATTCCTTGTGCCAACGAGATCACTCCTCCTAAAAGATAAAAAAGAAAACCATTCAATTGAAGATCGAGTTTTTCATTTATCTAAAATGATTTCAAAAAGACTAATGGTTTTGAATTGAAAAGTCAAAGCTTCTCTTGTCATCAACAAAAATTCCCTTCTTCTTCCATTGTCCAGTCAAAAGAAAACCTTCCTACTCGTAAAGTTTAACCTTATGCCATATGTAGACACATAAATTGATATAAGAGCTTGTCAATGTCAATCATGATAGTATTATCACTTGAGATAAGCCATCCAACTGATCAATTCAGATTTCTTAAATGCAAACAAGTAGGATTTGATTTAGTGGTGACAAAGATATGACATTTAGCAGCTGAAGAGTACAAAATCTGATCCATAAATACATGTTAATAAGGTAGTAGATCCTCAATCTTAAAGGCGTGGTCCATGCAATCTGTGGAATAAATGCATTATTCATAAACGTGTGACTCATAAAATCTGTGGGAAAAGATATAATAAAAAAAATTAAAAAAAAATTAAAAAATCAGTGGAGCCTTTAATCATGCAATCACTAAAAACTTACTAAAACAACTTTATTATTTAAAGAAAATTTGTGCAGAACTGGAAACCCTTTGTATCATGAAACTGTTTAGCAATTAATACAAAAGTGAGATTAACATGATAAGACAAAATGTCAAACCACTCAATAATGTTGCTCGATACTTGCACTAAGCTGGATCACTAATCCTGCCAAAAAAAAAATCATCAGTAGTTTGACTAACCTTCTTTCCCAATTGATGTCAGTGTTTCCCATTTGATGATAGCTCCAACAAAGACTTACCTAAATTTCGAAACTAATGCAAGTGGCAGGTGTAAAATCGATGAATGTATGTCTTTTAAACTGATCCCACAAATGTTATAAATGCTATATCAAATTCTCAGTGACAACAAAGAAAGAGGATTTGACCGAATACATCAATGATATCGAATTGGGACAAGACTTTGATCTAAATGCTCTCGAACGCGGGTTGAGTGACTGTTTTGGGCATATGCGAAATTTGAATACTAACTACAATGCTTATTTAATTCTATCACCACAGGGAACATTCATTCCTATTGACCTTTCACTCCTCAAACTTGGCGAGCTGCAAACGTAATGAATAAGACAAGCTGCCTTAAAAGATGTGGTTCGATGAACTGCAATAATGGCAGCAGAAGCTCCTCCCTCTTGTCAATATTACATAGAGCAATTGATCAGGTTAAGCAATTAGCACCGACAGCATAAAATTAGGTGAAAGATATGTATAGGATACAATAGCTTTTGGCATTTAAAACAACACTTCTATTTTGTTTGGGTAGAAAAAGAATGATCATAAATGTGCCATTCCCGATAGGCTATAGTTGTCAACAACTAGTCTATGTCATGGGTGTTAAGAGCTGTAATGAATCACACCTGCACTACCTACACTATGTCATCGTACCCATCATAACTCGTGCCTTCTATTCAAGTGCAACATTTCTTTTAAAAGACATAATGGAAATCTGTCAAGACGTCTCCTCTTAAGCGCATTCAATCACCTGTCATTTAATCAATCAAATCAACTTGGTTAGTGCCAAAACACGTCTCAGACTCTCAAAAAAGCAAATAAAATGGAAGAACATAAAAAAAATCCAAACTAGGCAATAATCCTCGTCAGATCAAGATGATAAAGACATGTTAATTGCTACAAAACGCAATTTCAGAGCCATCAAAATGTACCATCAAATCTCAGCAGATTATCTTTCAGAAAGGAATCACACAGTAATGAAAAGTCTTTAGCACTAAATTTTCTTTCTTGTGTTTATGCCCTTTTTACTTTCAGACCAACGAAGGAGGAGACATTAAACAATTAAAAGAGACAAAGGCGATGAAAAAGGACTGCGCCAGGGTGAGTAGGGGTTGCAGTTGAAAACAAAAGAAACACACGCATTCACGAATAAAGTAAGTGAGATGGTGGAGAGAGACATCAGGAGAGGAGTGTGGCGAAGTGGGAAGATGTGAAGTTGTGTCACATAAAGAGAACAGCCTTATGAGGAGGGGGATCGCAGGAAGAAATCAGAGAAGTTGATACCTTTATACTTTCCTTTTAAAATTGCCAAAAATAGATATAAATGTAAAAGGATAGTTGTGTTGAATGCAAGAAGATGAAGTAGAATGCGGCGTCCAAACAATCCATTACCATTGCAACCGTAGAATGCCAGGAGAGAGGACTGCTCAGTAGTGGAAAAAAGAAAGAAACTTGAGGCTGCGCAAGGAAAGAAGAGAGTGGCTACATCGATTTGAAGGGATTGTCATTAACTTAGTGGAGATAACACGCTTAACACAGTTGGTTAAACATCATACCATACCCATTTAAGTCCAACGCTGGTCATTTTTAAGGTAAGAATGAAGGCGTGAATTTGAAAGCATTGTGCATAGGTGGAAATATCAAGGTAGATTAACATAGATGTGCTCCAAAATGTTTAGTAAAGAGGCATTAAATTGGCCAACAAGGCCAAAGGATTTCGAGGTAAGGTATGTGCAGGAGAGAAAAGCGTTAAGTTAGTGTGAAGGTGTGGATGTTTGAGGCAGGCTTCCTCCTCCGTCCCCAACGTCAAGCCTAATGTTGTCTCCTCTCTGTCCGGCTCCTGTGGCATTTCTCTGCCATTCAAAGTCTCCCTCAACACTACTGCAACACGATAAACTGAATGTGACGGCTTCTAGTCAGCTCTGCCTGCAGATATGTAGAGAGTAGTATTATCTAAATAAAGATATCAAGAATGACAACATTCACATCTTCAACTACGCAACCCTCAATACTCAGACCAATCAGATCCCCCAACTTCACCACTGGTTCTCAGACACGCATGAAGATTGTAGAGATAAGAAACCTGCAACAAATACTTTAGAGAGATCTCATGTTATGGGTAAAAAAAAGTTATTCACGGAGATCCCATTCATACCCCCCAACTCTATGACTTAGAAAATACATTCTACATTAATGAGGGCCCCGAATCCGTAAATGTACATTGTTTATGGATGGCCTTAAAAGCAATTAAGCATAAATTCAAGTTCGAGAAATCAGTATCTGTAGAGAGCATTTAGTAAACAAAAGGAACACGGAAAAACACAGATCCGCGCTTCCTGAAAAGATTTAGGTCCCTACATTCAATCCACCACAATATAAGTAAAGTATTCATATTTTAAGAATATTGTGCAGAAAAGAGACATCCTTTCCAAATCAAAGGAAATCCAATCCAAATCCCAATATTAATTCCATATACCCGCACCTGTCATAAAATGAATACAGACTATTGAAAAGAAAAGAAAAATAAACAAATATGTTCATTGATTAGGATTCCTTAAATGTCAGTCGATGGAGTCTACTATGGAGAATAAACATAAAATAAAACAACAATGAACTTGAACTTATGGTTAGTGAATGTAGCAAACAATACTCAGAGTTGAATTAGTAATACCAATATTTCAAAAACGTTTATCAAAGAAGATATTGAATGACTACCAACAGATATAAAGCACACGAATTCTTTGCTTGGAATCCAGATTGGAAGCATAGAGATTAAAGAGAAATATAGATTAGTCAAACATAAAACCAATAAAATATGCCTTCCTTCTAGCACCATTTTGTGGACATGAAAATCTGCAAATAGTTAGTAGAATGACAAAAGAACATAAACAGAAATTTATATCCCTATGAAATAATATTCTATGATTCAAATGCAACCAAATAACAAAAATAAGTAAAGCATGTAAAACATGAAATATATATATCCCATATTGGATTGGTGTTCTTTGAATATGTGAAAGAGCCTTTTCCCAATCCTTGATTAAGTTTAGATTGCCAAGATGATGATATAGACAATGAAATGTTGTGAGCTCAAATTGCCTATAGTGTAGATGTGTTGTCAAATTGTGTTGTTGTGATGAGCAAGATTACTTCTCTTATGTGGAGAGTAACCTTGCATGAAAAAGTGTTGTTTTTGAATGAGAGAAGATGAATTGCATTTATATGAGAACTTGAAAGAAGAGAGGCCAAGATTAGGCAATGTGGGACTAAATCCCATCCAATAGGATATAGACACTTGTCATAATGGGATTGGCCTATGATTGTGCAAGTGTTGGCTAATGTGCCCATTTCAAATTTGAAAATGACATTGAATGCATATGGTTGAGGGATTTGAGAGGAATTTTTTTTGAACAAAAATTCAAACAAGGGGAGTTAATGAGGGCATATTCCTTGGGAATATACCTTGTAAAGAAAATAAGTGTTTTAATAAATCAATGTAAATGATTTATTGTGCAAGTGGATGGGACATGGGTTAGTCTTAGCATTAATTAGAGATTTTGACTAATTAAGCTAGTGATTAGGTGGTGTGACATTTGATTTGCATTTTTGTATTTGTTTTAAATCAAATGAGAGGAAAATGAATTTTATTCATTTAATTAAATGCATGTGATTTAATTAAATCAAGAGACCTTAGGAAATAAAAAGCGATTTATTTAATTAAACCTGATTTGTTTAATTGATGGATGGAATATGATTAATCAATGATGTTAAACAATAGTGTTAATTTTGCATGTCTACAGGTAGGAACATCTTCAAGGTTCTCATTGATGGATAGATCTTGATTATCATTTTCACCAATTGTGGAGAGATTTCCACTACTATTGCTAGTGGTTGAATCTTGATTATTTTCCACAATAGTTATTATTTTTTGATCAATAAGGTCTTGGACAAGATTTTTAAGTTGAATACAATTTGATGTTGTGTGTCTCTTTATTTTTTCAAAATCACAAAGGTGATTCTCGTTATACCTTGGTGGTTTAACTTGGGGCTCTTGATAATTCTCATAAATGGGGATTTTAATGATATTTTATTGTATCAACTATTGCATGACTGATTCGATTGGTTCCCCAAGTGGTGTGTTATTTTGTGTGATACCTTGTGAGATTTGTACTTTAAAATTACCTTTTGGTGATTTATTTTAGTGATGTGTTGATTGATCTTTGAGATGTAGTCATTGATTTTTGAGATGTGGAGTTTTGGTTTGTTGTTGATCTTGATATCCAACTTCTTAACATTAAAGATATTGTTCTTGATGTGGTTTGGGACACAACCCAATTCTTTGATGACATGGTTTAGCCAATGGAAGAGAGTATTGATATTGGGGTGGATATGTCTCTTGGTGAAATGGATCAACTATTTTGGTAAGTGTAGCAATTTGATATCGGAAAATTTGATCTTAATTTTTATCTTTACACCCTTGATATAGTTGATTTGGTTTTTGCTCAAGAAAATTTGGGATGCATCCTTGTGGTGTTTGTATGGGATAATGGACAAATTGATTTTGGACAATGTTATGATTTGGGATGAGGTTTAGATTTCACATTATAGGTCGAAATTGAACATTGTTCTGGTTGGGAATCATGTTGCCTTGATTTAGGTAACTTTGATTTTTCATGGTGTTACCTTGACTTGGATCAACACATGGAGTTGTTAACATATTGTTTATACTTGAACAAAATTTGTATAATTTGAAAACATATCTATCCCAAATTTTACCAAGTGTGGATTTGAAATTTTCATGTTTGGTAAACTTGTACTTGGTATGTTCATATTTGGCATGTATGGATTTGCTAGGATAATGTTGTTTTGTTGAGGACTCATTCGTTGGTTGTTTGGTTGATAGATTTGTAGGTTTGGAATATGATTTAAATCTGCCATAGGGATAGGTGTTCCAAAATTTAGATTGGGCATAATCACATTTGTTGTACCATTGAGGTTTGTAGGAGATAATGATCCCATGTACGAATTGTATAAATGTGAGTTTTGATAATCAATCGACATTGTAAGGATCTAATAACTTGGTTTATTTAGACCACTCATGATGTATGAATCAATTTTATATTCCATATTTTTCTTGTGTTGAGGTCTAGTTGAGACCGTAAAATAAGGATCAATTTTCAAAAATGTGGGAGGTGAACCTCTAACTCCTTAGATTGATCTAAAATTTAGGCACAAAAAAATGAAAACCTAGGATGATAACGATCAAAGGGTGATGATGAGGTAAATCAAAGATGGTTGATGTGAGCTATTGAACCCTTAATAAATATTGAAGTGGATACTATACTTTAGGACTTTTGGATTTTTTATTTTTGAATTTGATTTGGTTTGATTTGATTTTGAATTTTGGATTTTATTTTTTATTTTGGATAATGAAAAAATAGACCCCAAGATGTTGGATGTTATCTATGGGACGAAATTTCTCATAAGATGATAATTTTACTAAGTGTATGGAGAAGTATGCATCTACACACACCTAGCCAAACAACATGACTTTGATGTTGATTTGAAGGAGTTTACCCTAAGTTTAGTATGAATGATTTTTCCAATGGTTAAAAATTTATTTGTGAGATGGAGATGATAAATGTTTGGATGGATGAAGTGTTTGATTTTGATCCTAAATGAACCTTAGAATGATTTTTTTACTAGACCAAGATATTGAAGAAAATGATTTTCCCTAAGAGTAGTTCAAACCAAAAGACCAATGTTTGCATGGAAAACCATATGAACAAAAGATGCCAAGCACATATGTGGGGTTCAATTGTTCTTAAATTTGTTTAATGAGTTCTTTTACCCCAAACACTCTCTTGATTAGATTTTCAAACTAAATGTCTAATGTCCCAATTTCATTTCATCCCACAAAGCCCATTATGTGGAAATCAAGAAAACCAAGGCAATAGGTCCCTAATGTTGACTTTAGTGAGAGAAAATTAAGATGCAAATACAAATATTTATAAGCCTCTAAGGATAAAATCCCTGGGGTAAGAAATAGCACTTGGATTTTTTCAAAGGTATTTGCTTCCTCTAAAGGATTTGAAATTTGATGATCATGTTCAATGTTTGTTTTTCAATGTTTAGGATCCAAAAAAAATATTTTTGATTCCAAGAATTTATGTACAACCCTATGGATAATGAAGAGACAATATTTGTTGAGTTCCCACTTGGATTTCTCCAACTATGCCTAGTCTTAGTGGATTATTAGATGATTGACCACACAAGCTCCCCTTATAGTGCACTCACTTCTCAGGTCAACCAAGCATCAATACCCATTAAAATCCCATGGTATACTTCTCATCTCTACCAAGAGCTGTAAAAATGTGGGATGGCTTCAGAATGACTTTTCTTGCACCAACAAATAGATCAAGGATTTGGGCCTTCTAAAAAAAGGTTCTAGTATAGGTATTTCGTTCACGGGGGATCATCCATACAAAAAGAGACCATTGGTGTCCTTCTTGTTGCAAAAATCATCATGATAATTGAACTTTACTCAAGTACGGGTAAACCCACAAAAGTGGTTTACAATTGGAGTGAGGAAGGAAAACTTCCAAAAACTGACCTCATTCAAGAAAAAATCATTTTGGGGGCTTCAAACGAACTCTAGGTTCGAGCAAACCTCTTAAATGTGGGAACCCACATTTTCCCATTGTGATAAGGGGATTTTTTCTAACCCTAGTTTGAGTGAACTAGGGTTCACTTGAACCCCTGGGGGTTTGCTCGAACCCCTTAGGTTCGCTTGAACCCCCCTTTTCCCACCTTGCCACCCTCTGACACAAAAAAAACTCCATATCTTTTACTTTCGAAGCTCGGATTGAGGATGAAAATTGAAAATATTTAAGACCCAACTTGAATCAGGTATTCCTCATAATAGGCTATCCAATGAACATAATTTTAATATGTTTTGGTTTTATTATGTATGTATTTTTTTAGTTTTATTAAACATAGGTTTTTCATAAAAAATCAAGCTATTTGTTCAGTACATGTGGAAAAATAGAAAATTATCAAAATAAAATTTTTAAAAATATTTTTAAGCTAGGTATTGATGTCCTCAATCTATTAAAAAAAATTAAATTAAATTTTGATACTTATAGAAAAAGTTATGTTGGATACGGTCCGCCTATGTTTGAATTGTAATTGGTTTGAGTTTGAAACTTGATCAAGGAAATAGTATTTAGTAAAACACTATGAAAAAAAAGGGAAGTGCTAGATATCATAGTTATAAATCTAAATTCAAAAAAAATAGAATTGTATCCTTTATACAAAAAACGTTATGGCATCACTCCTTAAAAATGTTATTTTAAAAAAAAAAGCTAGTTTTTGAAGGAAATGGATAATGGCATGCAATCTGATTCCAAAAAAAAATATAAAAAGAAATTTAGAATCTATAGACAAAATGTCACAAATCACTAGTTTTCATCATCTTCAAATTCCTCACGGTTTAGCCACTATAAGAGACCAAATGAGAAGATTTAGTTTTAAAAAATCACTTGAGTGTCTTGTTTTGCCAAAAAACTATAAAATAGTATTGTGGGATCTCCTGTACTCACTGTATACATCTAAAAATGGTCACATTAAATTGAGTTTGACAATTAATTAAATATGAGTTTTCTAATTAATCTTCTAGTTTCATCTACATATAAATAAATTTAATTATTTACTTATATCATTTACTTTCTAATTATTATATTTTAATTAGATAAATAAGTTTATTTAATTATTATCATTTTCTATTTTAGTCTTAATTAATTAAATAGATTTTATAATTTATTTAAGTTAATTATCATAGTACTTTAAGTTTGAATTTTTAAACTCAAATAAAGATCTTCTAAATTCATCATCATTTCGAGTTCTTCACTTCACATATAATTAAATATTTTAATATTTATTTAGGCTTCTTATTCTCTTTCCACACATAATTAAATATTTTTAAAAAATTAATTATGGAAACTTCAAAATTCACATGTCACATATAATAAAATAATTTAATTATTTAATTATGTAATTATCCTCAACTATCAACTAACTCCTCATAACTAAAAATGCCAAATGGCTACTTTCCTTCATTTTTGAATGGAGAAGGTTGTGTAGGAGGAAACATTTTCCCTCTTTCTCTCTAGCTTCCATCTTTCTCTCCAACTTCTTGATCTCTCACCGTTCATCTTATGAAGATAGTGATGGGATATCTTCATTTTTCAAAATTCTGGCTTTTTACCTCTCTTTTTAGGCACCGAAGTAGGAAACCTTAAACTGACTTGCATGTGGCTAAAATGGCCTCCATTTGACCTCATTTTTGTTGCATGTTGCTCTTCTCATGATATTGAAGTGTTGGGTGGTTTTCAGAATGACCTCTAAAAGTCTATAAATACAACCTCTTTGTTCTTTGAAAAGGATCTAATCAAATCTAATTGCATAGTGTGAGACTTATAGTTGCATTATTGAGAACTTAGCAATATTAATATCTTAGATTTCATGAGCATAGCATCTTAGTTTTAGCACAAGCAATCATGATAGAATAATCTTGCATAATTGTTTTTAGTTTCATATATTAGCATAGTTTTATCCTATATCATTTAGCATAGAAGTGCATGTTGCATATAATTCCCTTCTCTACGTTTTCATTTTTTTGAGCTACTGCTTACATAATCTGAGAGCAAGTAGCTTAAAATGAATCCTTGGAGATAGAGGACAATGGGACATCTTTGAATAATCTGTTGAGTTTAGAGTTTGTTTATCTTTAACTTTGATTTCTTTGATATAATGTCGCATTGGTTTGTTTCTTTATCTTATTAATTTATTCCACATATTTTCTCACCTAGTTTTTGCACCCATCGTGGGACCCTTGCCTTGATTTTAATATTTTATTGTAGGTTTTCTGGCAGGTTACAAACTAGACTCACGGTTTAGCACATACGAGACTCATTTTAGCACGTCCATTGAATATTTTAGTGTATACGAGGCATGTTTCAGGGCATAGCTTCTCTATTTTAGTGCATTCTTGCATTCTTTTAACGCATATATGCTTTTTTTTAGTGCATCTAGGAGGCTGTAATTTTTTATCCTAATTCTGACACGTTCGCCGATAAAGATTAAGACTTTCTGCATAAGGTTGAAATGAAGCAATCCTAGGGTAGACATTCAGATAAAAAATAAACCAATCTTAGGGTAGTCACCAAACAATTGATATATCTTGGATAAAATGAATCCCATGTCTTTTGTGAAGCAACATCTTCACCTAGATTAGCTAATTTGTCATTTGGGATTAAAATTGAACATCATTGTTTGTTGTGGTTGTTAAGTGATAGGTCGATGCTCTTCCCTTAATTGGGTGATGAAAATGTCAAACTCATCCTTTCATTTCATGTACTTTATGCTTTATTAAAACCTTTAGAAGACCTACTCTTGTGGTAAAAAGTACTCACCCAAAAGGAACAACCTAAGTGGGAACTCCTAAAACCAAGGACTCCAACCCACTATAATCAAAAGTGAGTTGTTGATGAAAATACACTTGATAGTAGTGTGGAATTTAACCATCCCCAAAGCCTTTGTTTTAAACATTGGGAGGTCTCCTAAGGGAGTATATCATTTTCCGCACTGAATGGAAACCCTTACTATGAACCTTAGTATAGAAGCTAATTGAGTCAATAGCCAAACATTACAATACTCCCAATGCAAGGGGAGGGAAGAATCTACCCCAAATATACTCACCATATAATTTCCAAGGACCGTTTGCTCAAGGGATCGAGAAATCTAACTTTGAGTACACACCTTGGAAAGACAAAAAAATTGGCATCCTCTAGGGGGTGACACAGTTGTGTGAGTAGAAAGAATTCTAAGATACTGATTGTGATGATTATGATGACCTTTTTATTTTTGAACATTAAGAGTGAGTCTACTTGAAGTTTTTGTTTTGTTCAAATACCCATGAAAATTTTAGAGAACATACAATTATTGTTTAGATTCTAGGACATTAAAAACAACTGTTTCTATATTGTATGTTGTGTTTTGCAAACATTATTTCAGATAAGATCATCTAGTTTAGTAAACTATCAAAAAAATGTATATTTTAGTGCATTTACTTGATCTCTTGGCGCATCCATGCTTTGTTCTAGTACATCCATTCTCTATTCTAGTGCATTGATACAAAAGTTTAGTGCATCCATGCAACAGTCTAGTGCATTGATCTGATCTTTTAGTGCATTCATTAAACAATTTAGTGTATCCCTAGTATAGAGTAGTACATCTATTGTTTGAGTCAAAATATTATTTTGATGCAATATGTCTCCAATTGTGGTCCTTTCTATGCTCAAATCCTTGAAATCTACAACATTTGTTAAGAAATCTCTTAAAAAAAGGATCAAGAAACCAAAAATGCCTCTTAGCTACAAGAAGCTTTTGAAAAGGAGATGATTTTTATACCAAAGTCAAAAATTCTTGCTTGAGCACTGAACTTTCATCCATATAGATATCATGAATTTTCTAGGGGATTCATTGATGATTTTAATTTAGAGCCTTTATTTTCACAAGCTTTCTTTCAATGAAGAGCTCTTTCATAGAGGCATAATCATAGTCAACCCATTCATCCTTCTTTCATCCCACAACCGAGAATTCAATATTCCAATCATCCAAATCAAGTGTTGCAATAGAGAACTTGGAAACATTAGGCTTTGGAAAAATCCTCATTTTCTCAAACAAAGATCAAAACATTGCAAAGTGCATGATCACATCCATTTCTTATTTTTAATTTAATTCCCATAATAGGATCAAAATCCTTCATCCAGGGAATCACAATCTAAAAATTATAAATTCCTTAGTCATATCAATAGAATTCATCATTCTATTTTGACTAAGGCATCCAACAAATTGCACTCTCCCATTTGTGATCAAAGTTAGTAAAAATTTGGTATAAGCATATGCTTGTTGTCACAAGATCCTAAAAACACCAAGAAGAAGACGAAAGGGAAAATCCGCTTTGTAACATGGGTGAAAGGGAAGAAAATATTTTTCATAGGATTCATGTAAATAATTCAAGAGATGAAATAATGGATGAAATGCTTCAAGAAGCTAAAAAAGATCCATAGTTTCATTTAGCCATGAAAAATAGTTTAGAGCAGAATAAAGAAAGATATTTTATTTTATTAGCAAATCAAGGTGCTAAAGTGCTTGTGGACTATGATACAGAGAAAATTGAAGAAGATCCTAAAATAAGTGAAACCCCCTTAAATGATCTTAGTGCTCTTACTCAACAAATAAAATAACTACAAGGGAAAATTAAGGAAATACAAGGGAGCACAACCAAGAGGTATGCTTTGGAGGATATTTTCCCATATCCATTTGATAGAACTCTCAACATGATTCCTTTTCCAAAGCATTGTGAAATTCTGAAATTTGACAAATACAATGGGAAAATAGATCATATTGATCACACGAGGGAGTTTCAAAATATGAGTCTTTAATTTTCTCATAAAGATACGTACTTGATGTGATTTTTCCCATGAAGTTTAGGTGGGAAATCCATGGAATGGCTTTATAAAATCACTCCACCCATCAAGACATTTGAGGAGTTAATCCAAAACTTCATATCTCAATACTCCTACAACATTCAACATCAAATAATCATGCTTGATTTATGCAAAGAAAATCAAAAGAGTGGAGAACCCTTCATCACATTCTTGCAAATATGGAGAAGATTATTTGCATGATATTCTCATCTAGTTCCTAAAAAGGAAAATATGGAGATCTTTACTGACAGTCTTAATCAAGAAATGAGTTATAAGATCAACCTTAATTGTCCTCCATCATTTGAGAAGTTGATCAAAAATGAAATCACTGTCAAAGGATCCTTAGTCAAGAGGGGAGTAATAAATCTTGACAAAGATAGTTCAAATTCGTATAATCATAACAACAACAACAATGACAAGTCAATATTTTGGACTAGAAACCATAATTTTGTCAATGATGGTGTTGTGGATGCCAACAATGTGAAAAAAAAAAATCATTCTCAATCTATCAAGTATGCAATGCAACAAAACCACTCTTGGAAATTCAACTAACCAAGGAAATAGAAATTCCAATTAGAGAAACAATGCCAATGAAGGAAATATGGCCAATAATCTTAGTAGCAGTCAAAATTCAAATCTATCCAAATCAAAATTATTCTCAAATCGATGGAGTTTCACTCCTTTGGGCCAATCTCTTGAATTAATTCTCAAAGAACTTATGGATAAAAATTCCATCACGTTGCCACCTCAGAGAGATTATGAGTCGTGAGTCAAACCACCATCATGGAATGAATCGTATTATTGTGATTACCATAGGTGCAAAGGTCATAGGATGAATCGTTGAAAAGGTTTGAAATTTTAGGTCCAGGATTTTATCGAAAATCACATGATAATAGTTGAGGAACATCATGACAATGAGGATCCTCGGGCATTTAAGGACTCTCTTCCCAATTATCAAAAAGGAGAATCTTTAGGTGATAAAGGAAAAAATGTAAATTATGTCTATGACACCGCAATAAATCATATCTACATGGATGACCATAAAATTAACGTTATCAAGGTCAAAGGAAAGGAGGAGTATTAGGAAGTTAATCCAACAATGAGGGGATGGGCTAAAATTTTCATAAAAGGGAGCTCATCCAAATCAACTTTCCCTCCTCCAAGATAGTACAATTTAGTCGATCAATTACAAAAAATATCGGCTCCAATTTCTATCTTGGAGCTTCTTAAGATATCTTTGACACATAAGAACATTTTGGAGAAGGCTCTCATTGACACAACTGTATCCCCTGATTTGGATATTGACAAATTTCAAGCCATGGTGGGACACTTTTCCTCACCAAAATTCCTATCATTGTTTGAGAAAGATGATGCCTCCATGACTCATCCCCATAACTCATCACTTTATCTAGAAGTCATGGTCCATAAAACTTGAATCAGGCATGTCTTAATAGATGTGGGAGACGGTCTAAATATTTGTACTTTAAAATTGGATCTTGCCTTAGTGTATTCTAAAGATTCTATTGATCCATGGAGAAAGATAACAATCAAAGAATATGATGATGAGGAATGAGCTTCTAGGGGCCTCATCATGTTACCTATTAGAGTGGGACCTATTGTAAAGAATACTTTCTACCAGGTTCTAGATCGAGACCTATCTTATAACATACTTTTGGGTCATCTGTGGATCCATGAAATGCAAGTGGTACCGTCAATGTACCATCATTGTCTAAAATTTCCTTATAAGAGACAAGAGATAACCATACCAGCAGACGAGACCAACAATCAATTTTTTTCTAATCTCAAAGTGACCCAGGATACTTTTGTCCTACATAATAGAGAGGCTCTTGCTATTTTTTCTTCAAAACACAGTGACCAATAAAAGGAATTAATAAAGAGACTCAATAAAAAATTACAATTAAAGGACAATGTGGTCGAAGAAAATTTATTACTTCTCTCTAACTTACCCATCTCTCCAAGGTCACATGGTCATCCTATAATATCTAAGAAACAAGTTACAAAAACTTGCTCATCGGGAGCGCAAGCTTCAGTCACCATCACCATGTTTGATGGAAAATTCATCAAGGCTAACACTCAAGAAAATTAAGTTGAAGATAGAGCTATTCTCAATTGTCTATACAAATATGAGGATGAATATGTTCAAAATATCAAATTGCCTACTGAGAAATATGATAAAGTCTATGCAATAATGCAAAGAATAGGTTATGAAGGGACTAGTCCCATAGGAAAAAGAAAAGAAGGAATTATGGAACCCATTCAACCAAAAGAAACAAATCCAAAAGATAAAATAGAACTTGTGTATGGTGAAGATGCAAAAGAAGCAACCTGAAATAAATCTCATGAAGAGATAGCTTCGACAATTCTGAGATTGCAAGACAACTTTGACATTGATTCAAATGAGTATGAATGGGATAATTTATAATGATGAATTTTGGAGAGACAAACAGGTGGATTTCATACAAAAATATACACCCATTCTTACACAAGGGGAAATCTCAAGGCCTCCACTTGACTATGTACTTCAAGATGACCATGACTTGAGTGAGGATGATTCAGTTCAAAGTGAGATGGATAATCGATAGGAGGATACCATTATAGATCTTATCTATAGTGAGAACAATAATAATTTCATGACCTTAACATCCCTTGACCTCACCCAACTAGATGATCCTTTACCATTAGTCCATCTAGAGATTATTGATTTGGATCAAACTGAACCAATTGATATCCTAATATTCCCAGATGATGAAGCCATTGTAAATTTTATGTGTTCTTCCAATCCAGAAATAGGTTCCACCAATGAATCTCATGATCAAAATTTTATTTAGGAGAGTGCCAAGTTTCTTATCTACAAAATTAATAATATAAAATATCAACCTAATGGTGAAAATAAAAAAAAAGTAGTGTTAGATCAGGAAAAAGGAAAATAAAGAGTGTATCTAATAGTGAAAACCTTTCAAAGGAACTAAAAGATGAGAAACTTGACACTCTCATAGAACATTATCAAGAGAGGTCTTCTATTCTAATTAAGCCAACATAATCAATCAATATAGGCACTACAGAACAACCTAAGATCCTACAGCTTGTTGCTTCATTGACAGAGGAAGCTATAATTCACTAAATTCTTGAAGGATAATCAAATCAACTTTGCCTGGCCATATGTGGATATGCCTGGACTAGATCCTAATATTATCATACATCATTTGTCTATAATACTAGGAGAAAAATCAGTTAAAAAAAATCTTAGAAAGATGCATCCACATGTCGCATTGTTGGTCAAGGAAGAATTGAAGAAACTCTTGGATGTAGCATTCATTCGGTCTATCGACTATGCAGAATGGATCTCTAACATTGTACCAGTGTAAAAATTGGATGGGTTTATCATAATTTGTATAGATTTTTGGGATCTGAATAAAGCATGTCCAAAAGATTATTTTCCTATGCCTAACATTGGCACAATTATGGACCTGACAGCGGTGCACACCATGTATTCACTGATGGATGGATTTTTCAGGTATAATTAGATCAAGATCACACCTGAGGATCAAGATAAGACTTCTTTCACATGTCCTTGGGGTACCTATTTTTTGAATGTGATGTCATTCAGACTCAAAAATGCGGGGTGACCTATCATTGAGCAATGACTACAATTTTTCATGACATGATGCACACTGTAACTGAATATTATGTGGATGATCTTTTAGAAAATATTACACAAGAGAGGGACATCTGGATATCTTATCTAAAATATTTGTCAGAATGGAAAAATTCAAGGTCAGACTCAATCCAAAGAAGTGTGTCTTTGGGGTTAAATCTGGAAAGCTTTTAGGCTATATTATTTTAGAAAAAGGAATACAAGTAGATCCATTGAAGGTCAAAGCCATCATGAAGATGCCACCATCAAGGAATATCAACCAAATTTGGTCATTGCAAGGATGAATGCAATCCATCATGAGGTTCATCACATAGCTAGCAGACAAGATTTTGTCTTTGACACACTTCTTGCATAGAAAAATTCCTTTCAAATGGGAAGGAAAGTGTGAAGTAGAATTGAATTAGATCAAGTAATATTTGATGAGCCTGTGAACCCTTTAATTTTAGACCTGCACACAAGCAACAAATGAACATAGCATTAGATTGATGTGCAAGGTGAAATGAGGATTCCCCACGAAATTAGATTGAAACATTAATATAGGAAGAAAATGAAGAACAAAGCAAATGAAAGTAAATAAATTCTATTTTAATGAACTATCAATCCCATGGGGGAATTTGTGTTGATTGATATGTTGAAATCAACCCTTTTCCAATTCTTGTTGTAAGCTTTGTGATTGTTGATGGTGAGATTAGCTGCTTGGGTGAAATGAACAAAATTAGCTCTCAATTCAAGAGAGTAATTTTGCATGAAGTATTTGGAATGAAGATGAATTTGAGTATAGTATGTTTACTCAAAATTATCATTGTAGAATGAGGAGAGAATTCTCTAATTTATAGATTTCCAAACTAGAAAAGAGAGTGAAAACAAGAAATGTGGGATCATTCAACATCCAATGGCCAAGTGTTACTTGTCAAGATGTCAATGGTTGATGGTTGTACACATTATAGCCAAAGTGCCAATAAATGCAATTAGGTGGAATTTCAAAATTTGAGAAATGACATGTGAGAGGGAAAAATGAATGAAACAAATTCCACTTGGCTCAATGCACAAGGACATGTAAGAGGAGTGAATGCCTTGTAGGATGTACAAGTCCACATGGAATTTTTTAGTTCAAACTTGAGGGAATATTCCCTTTTGATGCCATGTGAGGGAAAATAGAGATTTAATAAATGAATTAAATCTATATTTATGTGTAACTTGTATTCTCTAGAAGATTTTAGTGATAGGGATTAACTTAATCAAGATTTTGATTAATTTAATGAGATATTTGATAATTTGACATTTTTTTCTTAAATTGATGAATTGATTTAAATCAGAATTGAGAGGAAATGCTTAATTAAATAAAATTATTTTTATTTATTTAACTAAGTAGGATAATGTTAGATTAAATCAAATAAGGTTTAATTTATTTAATTTAATAAGAGGACTATAGAGACTTTAATCAAATAAAATGATTTATTTAATTAGAAACAATATATGGTTAATTAAATTAAATTGATTAATTTAATCACTAGAGGAGAAAGACTTAATCAAATAAACAATGATTTGTTAAATTAAGAGACAGAATATGATGAAAATTTGAGAGTATTATTTAGGAGGAAATGTCGTTAATAATCAAGATCAAGTGTGTTGAACCGAACTTGTTCATTTTTCATGTCTATATTTTGCCCTTCTTTGAAGAAATTTACTTGTTGCATTGATTCAAAGAATAAAATGTTGTCATCAAAGTTCAAAATTTCTCAATTTTTTGGATTCCCCACTATTTCCCCAGTGAGAACGATTATGCTGGTATATTTCCCCCTCAACAGATCGAACAAAAATGATAATTTCTCGATTGATATCATAATAAAATGCGAGAGGAGTGGTCGTATTGATCAAAGGATGAATGATAATTCTTTAATGTAGACAAATCTGATGATGCATAGATAGTCATCGACCATGGGTAGTCTCCTGTATATTTTGATGTGACACATTGATTCTAGATAGAAATGTTAGTAAAGATAAAATAATGAGAAGAATGGAAGGAGGATCCACACAATCCTACATTATGATGATGATTGATGAAGTATTGCTTACTAGGAGTTATGATTTTCAAAGGACCAATTATTTTATGTTTGATAACACACATATGTACAATGCATCAAGGTATAAAGGACCAAGATGGTGTTGTACCTAATCTGATGGAATCTGACTCGATAATCAGATAGGAGTATTCTTGTTCACACTTAGCATGCATACTTCATTTAGGATGTGGTTCAAAGGTTCTAAACACCTCGGGCCAAAACATAGGAAAGGAAGATTTCTTATGTGGTCAACAAGATATCTAAAACATCATCTCCACAAACCAAACAAAGAATATGTGACTAAGTTATTTTACAAATGTGTCTCACAAGCATATTAGATAAAAGAGACAGCAATCTTTGTGCCATTCCTTTCTCTCTAAACCTATTTTGTTTAGGCATCATCGAGAGGTCCTTGGAATGACCACAAAATAAGATAAGCCAATAAAAGACCAAATAAATCAAACCAAACAAGCTAATGTTCTTCATATCAATAGCCAAGGCTAAACTACTATGAGGAACCTAATTCTTATGTCCATCGTGGGAAGGATTCATCCTAGGACATGTACTGATCATGGTTTTGGTGGGACTGATTGGGTGGTTATCTATTGATACTTCAAGTTGATCAACTTGTTGACATACTAATCTAGACTTTTGAGACTCTAGCGATTAGGGTGTTCACTTTTGAATGTGCTAGACTTGCTTCTGACTAACTCACCAAAGGGCGAAGGCAACGATTGATTTTATTAGGAATGATGACTATCGTGGGTGAAAGAGAAATGAAATGGATGCACCAATTTGGATTCTCAGATATTTTGAGGCTATTTTTGGTATTTTCAAGATGTTTTACAAATGTTTTTTGGTATTTTCAAGATTTACAATGAAGAGACTTAACTAAAGACCTATCCTAGGGGTCTCAAGAGTTTATCATAGATTAGCCTTGCCTACATTATATATGTAGAGACCACATAGTTTTACTATCAACATAATTGACTTGATGATAAGATAGATGGAAAAACGAATTGCCAATTTTTTTGCGACGGATGCCTAAGGACTAACCTAAGATGTGAAAAAGATGGAAAAATGGATTTCCAATGTGACTTAAACCTATGGACTAACCTAATATGTCTCGGGGGATGATCAAAGATCAACCTTTCCTATATTCAAGCTTAGAGATGATGTAGTTCAGACAAGGTGAAAGACTAACAAGACTTAATGATGAAATTTTTGACATGTTTTTGGAATTTTTGATGAATTGGGAAGAGTACAAAAATATACACAAATTTGATCTAGCGCCAATTTCAAGGACATGCCCCTAGCATTAAGCGATAGACTACTTCAATAAAGGTAGGAAAAACTTACCTTAGGAATATGCCAAGTAGTACTATGGTGGAATATGATATCATCAACAACTCAAGCTATGGTATGGATGTGAGTGGATGGGTGGATGGGGGATTAATGAAATCTGATGGAATGGATGAGTGATTCGTGCATATCCTTGCAAATGGGGAGTACTTTATTTACACTTGGCACCTATTTGCCATGTTTTCATCAAGATACTTGTCTAGAGTGCCACCAAAGTGGTTTTCGTTAGAGGATGATTTTTTTCTTTACTGTTTTCAATCCTTCTTCTGATTTTTTGGATTTTTGCATTGTTTTGATTTTTTTTGTTGTCGCCAAGATGCCTGTTTGCTAGGTTTTCATCAAGGTAACCATTTTTTTAGGAATTTTTCTCATTGTGTTTGTATTTTTTGGTTTTATACCTTCCAAGTTCCTAGGCATACAATTTTTTAAGGTGAGAATTGTTCAAAAGCTCCTATAGTGGCTCGCCTTTTTGTTTTTCTAATTGATATGCTCCTGATTTATAGTTGTCTATGATGAAAAAAGGTCCCAACTAGTTGGGCTCAGATTTTCCCTTGTTTTCTTGATTTGGCACATTCTTTTGGTTTTCTTTCATCACAAGTTCGCCGACTTGGAAGGTGTGTTTCCTAATCTTTTTTGTTGTAACTGTGTTTCAGGTGATTCTGGTAGACCTGTAGATGATTTGGGGTGTCCATGCACCATTCATCTAGTAACTCAAGCTCATTTAGTCTTGTAACCCTATATTACTCATCTGTGATGATGTTTTACAATGATATTCTTAGTGACGAGAGCTCGATCTTAATAAGGAGGATGGCTTATGATCCGTAGATCAGGGAGAATGGGGTGGTGCTCGTTAGCATGCGGATGTTGGTGCGGTAGGCCCATAAGGCAGGATTTAACTACAGATTCTAGTCATGACCAGAATCATTGGCTTTTTCTTAAGGATCTTTAGAATGGTTTTGTTGGTAGCTTATGCTTGGCCATTGCCTTGTGGGTAATATGGGGTGGAAAATCGATGTTGGATTTTGAATTTTTCACACAAGTTATGGACATTCTGATTCTTGAAGGGTGTCTGGTTATTAGAGATATTGGATTGAGGGACACCATATCAGAAAATAAGGTAGTTCAGGATGAATTTGGATATCTTCTTTCCGGTGATGTAGGTCATTGAAATTGCTTTGACCCACTTTGTGAAATAATCTGTGGAAGTGATGATGAACTTGTGGTCGTTAGATGAGGTGGGTGATATTTTACCTATGAAACCAAGCCCCCATTGCAAAAAGGGCCAAGGTGTAACAATAGGATGTAATTCTTGAGTCGGTGCATGAAAGAGGTTTCCATGTTGTTGGCATTGTAGACACCTTCTGACAAAGTCATGTGCCTCTCTTTCCATTGTTGTCCAGTATTATCTAGTTCTTAGTAACTTCTTAGCCAAGATCATACCACTCGAGTGTGAACCGCAAGTGCCATTGTGTACCTCAATTAGAGTTGTTGGGGCTTCCTCAAGTTTTAAGCAATGCAACAGGGTTTCATCAATGCTTTTAAGAAAGAGGGTTCCCTCTAGGATGACAAAACGTAAGGACCTTTTGACAAAGGTTCGTTTGAGGTTTGAGGTGATATCGATTGGGAGAACTCCTAGTCTCAGATAGGTGTAAATATCACGATACCAAAGATCACCAGGACCAACAAGTTCAAATGCATATTGTGACTCTGGTACCTTGAAAGTAGGTATGAGAAGCTTCTCTACCAAGAATTCATGTTTTGAGATGTTGCAAGGGATATCTAGAAAGGATCCAATTGTTGCCATTGCATCAACTACTCTATTGTTTTCCCTTGATATTTGCTCAAAAGTGATATCAATAAATGATTCTTTGAGGCTTTCTAGCACTTTCTTGTATGGTGTGAGCTAATCATCCTTAGTTTGGTATTCACCATTGACTTGGTTAATGATAAGTTGTGAATCTCCATAGACCTTTAATACCATGATTCCCCATTGTGTTGCAATTTTGAGACCTATGGTTACAGACTCGTACTCTACAATTATGTTTGTACAGGGGAATGCCAACTTGTAAGATCATGGTATGCAATCCCCATGTGGGGTGATAAAGAAGACACCGACTCCCGATCCATGTTGTGTGTGGGAACCATCGAAGTATAGTTTCCAGTGATCAGCTATGTTGAGATCAAAGATGGACTCAACTGGAAATTTTGATATGAGTGGGTTCTCTGCATAGATGGGAGCTTCTGCCAAATTGTTCGCAATGACCTGCCCTTTGATTTCCTTTTGCTCCACATACTCTATGTCATACTCTGATAGTATCATGACCCATTTAGCCATTCCTCCCATGAGCATAGCTTTTGAAAGTAGGTATTTTAAGGGATCTATTTTTGTGATGAGCTTGATTTTATGTGCTAGCATGTAGTGTCAGATTTTTTGTGAAGGAAACACTAGTGCTAGGAAATATTTTTCAATGAATGTGTAGTTTAACTTGTGGCCGACCATTGGCCTGCTCCTGTAATAGATGGTGCAGGAGCACACCTTGGCTAACCTCCATTTTTGTTATTTTGGCTTGTACTTGACTCTAGCTAGGTCAGGAAGTTTGTTTGCTTTCAGACCTTAGAAGGTCATTGCTTTTGTGGGCTAGGTGAGTAAGTCATTAGGACTAGGGTCACACAATTAACCATTGTTAGTAGTTTATGTTTTCTTATTGTTAGTTGTATATGGGAGATTAGAGTCTTAAAGATGTTCTAAGCACTTAGTGGTTGTTGTAAAGATGCCTTAATGCCATTAAATGAGTTGGTTCCTCAGAATCTAGAGGGAATGGTGGTCCTAAGAAATAGGATCAAGGCATAGAGAAAGATGCCAAGTTTTGTAAAGAAGTTAGCATGGGCATGCAACCTGGTTACCTTTGGATTCGCTTGAGATTAGGAAGTGGGAGATCGGCCAACACACCCTAGAATCATGGGGATGGCATCTATTATGACCCAAGACTCGAATATCATATGGTTATGTAGTTATGCATTTTTGTAATAGTTTTTTAAAGTGAAATAGAGAGCTCTGCAATAGTGTTTTCAAGAACAACCCAAAATTTTGTGATGAAAGAGATGCTTAATGGATTGATAGAATGAGTTTACTATTTGTTTAGTGTTCTATAGGATTATCTTAGTCTTTTTCATTTGATAAGAAAGTTGTTTAGAGTAGAATATTTTGTGTTAGGTAAATTGTTTTGGTTTTAAGTTCTTACTGGTCTAGTCTTGACAAGTCAGTGCTTTCATGGCTCCCCCATGAAATCTAGCCTTGGGAAACACCTAAGTATAGGTGGGAATGTTAGGGGAGTCATTAGTGTATATAGGTTTAGAATTAGGAAGCATGAAAGAGTGGAGAGATCTTTTTATCACTAGTCTCTAGGTGAGCAAACAGAGCCCGGTTAGAGGTCTAGGAATGTCATTGAAGATTTCTTGCAGGGTAAATAGGTACTGTACGGGACAGGTACAGGTTCAAGTAGGGTTTCATCACAGCTCATCATACTAGGTGGACTAAGGTCATGTCAATCATTTAGTTTATGGTTTGAACAGGTTCCAAGCAAGATTACAGTTAGTCCTAGAAATTAGGCCTTTTAGCCTTATTGTCCTAAGTTGTAGGAAACTAGTGTATGAAGGTTGTTAGGCCCTAACCCCCATTGAACCTTTTAAAACTCCCAAATGGGTATCCAAATATGCCTTTGGATTTTTAGGGACTTTGGGAAAGTTTTGCAAGAATTGACAAAACAGGATTGGTAAAGGATACAAGAAATAGGCCTATTTAGGGTCTCAAATGGTGAATCCTTGAACCCAGTAAGGATAGGGTTGAAGAACCTTCTAAAATGGTTCAAATATGCAAGGTTATGAATTTTTTCATAAGGATGGACACCCTTGCAATGAAGAATGACGTTTGTGAGAAGTTAGCACTTAGAGCTTTCTAAGTGAGGAAGAGAAATTGAACTTGTCAAATGGTGTTAGTCCTCCAAGGTGAAGCAAAAAGGATATAACTCTTAGAGAAGAGTTAGAATTGGACTTAGTTAATCATCTAAGCCAGTCAGGACCTAGAAGAGACAAGCTAGATCTCTTAGTTGCAGTGCAAGCAAGCCTTGGAGCACATACATCAATAGATAGCCCTTTTTGTTCCATTTTCATCATCTTGAGCTAGAAGAGCACCCAAAGCTATTGTTGTTGCTGAGATGTATAGGATCAATGGTTTTCCTACAATGGGTGGCATCAATATGGGTGTTGTAAGTAGATATTATTTGATTTTTCTAAATGCTTCATTGCATTTTTCATCCCACCTGTATGCTACTCCCTTGTGGAGTAGATGTGAATAGGCAATTTGTTTATTTGCCAACTATTTTATAAACCTCTAGATGGACTGAAGTCTGCCTTGTAATCCTCTGAGTTTTTTTAGTGTTCTTGGTGCTTTCATATTGAAGATTTCCTTAACCTTCATGGGATCCAACTCTATCCCCCTCATTAACACTATGTAGCCCAAAATTTTCCCTGATGGTACCCCAAAGACACATTTCTTTGGGTTGAGCCTGACCTTATACATCCCCAATTTATCAAATATGTTACTTAGAGTTGCTATGTGTTTTCTCCTCTCCTTTGATTTTTCTAGTATGTCATCCACATAATCTTTAATGGTTTTTTGTATCATGTCATGGAATATTAGTGTCATGGCTCTTTGATATTTAGCCCCTACATTCTTTGGCCCAAATGGCATGATATTCAAGCAGTAGGTGCCCCAAGGACATGTGAATATTGTCTTATGTTGGTCCTCTTCTGCAATCATTATTTGGCTATACCCCGAGAAGCCATCCATCAGTGATAGCATCTCATGTCTCATCATCATGTCCACTTTCATATCAATCTTAGGTAGTGGAAAATCATCCTTAGGACATGCTTTGTTGAGATCTCTAAAGTTTGTGCACATGTGGATGCCCCCATTCATTTTTGAGACTGCCAGAATGGTAGATACCCATTCTGGATAGTCAATCAAGTGTATGAATCCAACATCAAGGAGCTTCTATAACTCCACCTTGACTAGCACAGCTATTTGGGGATGCATTTTTCTTAAATTTTGTCTAACCGGCTTAACTCTAGGGTAAACAACTAAATGATGAACCACCACTTACGGATCCAGACCTAGCATGTCAGCATAGGTCCATGCAATGTTTACATTCCTTTCTTTCAGAAATGTTGCTAGCAGTTCTTGTTCCTATGTTAGAAGAGACTAGACAGAGAAAGTGATTTTTGGTGTTGCCTTTGTTCCCAAGTTAATAGGATTACATTGCTCTTCTAGGAATGCTGATTTTTCTTGATCTAGAGTAGTAGGGGGAGATTGAATCCTTCATCCTACGATGCCTCAGAGAGGTTTTCACCATTGGATGCATCGCTTATTTTTACTATTTTTTGGTTAGAGAGTGCCATAGTGTGGTTTTCACTCAATAACTCTAAGCTTATTCTCAATATTTTTCTTTTGCAACTGAAGGACTCAATCATCTCCCCATAATATGAATGTATGTCTAAAGTGATACCAAAACCTGCCTTGTGATCCTTGCATAGAATTGTATCCATTAGTCCCATGAATTCTGAGAGAGCCTCATCATTTTTGAATGAGTCTAGATTTGGTGGTCCTCATTGGTCATGATCGATGAGTTGAGGGTATACTAAGGTGATTTTGTGCATTTGTTGTTTTGACTTAGTGGGTGAGGCACTAATCATTAGTAAGGATGAGTCCTCAAAAATCTTGGGAAGGATTTTTATGGTATCTTCATCGTCACTATTGGTACAGACATCAGTGACATCAAAGGTGAAGTTGTCAAGCGGGATACCTATGCATACGGGTGATCTAAGGGTGGTTACCGATACCTGAGGGGAAGACCTAACTTCCCTACTAGGAGAACCTCTGCCATGTACAATTATACTCGAGGGAGTATATCCAAGGCCAAGGTTCTTCATTCTTCTTTTTGCAATGATGGGATCTAGCTGTCCATCACTATTCCTTCCAAGGCTTTGGTTTCTATTATAGCCCATGTCAAGCATTATTTGTAGCCCTCCGTTGGCTTCATCCATAGGTAATGTGGGTGTGGGTTCTTCATCACATTATATTGTTCTTGAGATATCTTCCTCATCAACATTTTCCTGACTTAGGTCTCCCCAATGGCAGAATCCAGAGGGATTGGTCCTAAGGGTCTGGATGGGTGTTTCGGTTGATCGAGGTTGCCCATGTGACCTAGGTGATTGTGGTAACTCCCCTACAAAAAATGCATTCCTTTTCATTTTGTAATTCCCGCATCGATTGTATTGGATCATGTTTTTTATGTTAGATATGTCAAGGATGGTGGGTGTCTATCATGGAAGTGGAGGCAAGGTTAGCTAGGTCGATGTATGTAGTGGATGGGCCTTCATCATTTATCGATACTTGGGGGATTTTATAAAACTTGGCTTCCAAATTTTTATAGTAGGCAAATGGTTTGGGATCCCTATGTATAGTAACCTCCTCATTTTGGCAAAATAACTTGATGCATTAGTGATATGTCAAGGCCACTATTTCATTTTGTGGATACATGGACATCCTAAGAGGATGCTATACGGTAAGTTGAGGTTGAGAACTAGAAAGGTAGTCTCCATGGTTGTTGGTCCCACTTGGATTTGGATTTTAATAGTGCCCTAAAACATTGTTTCCTTATCATCATATGCCCTTGTTGTGATGCTCTTATTTTTGTTAATCAAATCCTTGAGAAATCCCAAGTTCTTTATAAGTTTGAGAGAGCAAATATTAAGGCCTACGCCTCCATCCACCAAGAATCTTTTAAATTTCATTTTGTGGACCAACACTTGAAGGTGAAGTGCACGGTTATGAGATGGTTGTGGGGGGAGGTCTTTGTTAGAGAATGTAAGGAGGTTCAGGGTAATGATATTACCAACCATAGCCTAAAACTATTATGTGTCAAGGGTATTTGATAGAGTGGATGCTGCTAAAGCTTCATCAATAATTTTTCTATGGGTAGCAAAGATTTTTAATAGTTCCATGATGGAGATTTGTGTGGGGGTTCTCTTTAGCTAGTCAATGACATGATAGTAATAGGGGACAAATTCTATGTTTGAAGTGGGGGTCTTACATGGTGCCCTTGCAATGGTGATTTTTCGGCCATGTGTGGCGACTCCATAGTTAGTGTTGGTGCCCTTGATGTTAATGAATGTGACCATTTCATCGACACATGTGACTATCTCTTCATATAATAGATTAGCACTAGCATATTTTTCTTGCCTTTGTTGTTCCCATGACCATTTCCTTGATTATGGTTCAACATCGAATTTGTGTTTATTTTCAGATCTTGATTATTGGTTGATTTCTTGACATTGATGATCTTGTATTTGATGAGGTCTTGGATGATATTCTTCAGTCTCATGCAATTTGTGGTGGTATGTCCCTCGATCTTGTGAAAGTCACAAAGGAGTTTTCATTATACCATGGCGGTTTGGTCTTGGGTTTCACGTATTTCTTAGAGTTGGAGACTTTGATTAGGTTTTCCTTGACCAACTTATTCATTATGGACTCGATGGATTCCCCAAAGGGCCATGAAATTTCTCTTGGGAAGGTATTTTCTTTGGGGAGGTGGTCCTCCTTGATTACCCAAGTTATTGATTTGGTTGGTGGTAAGTGGTTGTTGTTGTGCTACTACTGCATCAGTTTGCACATTATTGCGATTGTGATTTTGTGGCTAGTGATGAGTTTGGGTGTTTGGTTTGGGAGCACTTATGACCACTTTAGCATCAATCATAGTGTCATTTGTTATATTTTTATTCCTCAACCACATTCAAGGTTTATCATTATAATTGTTGGATGGGCGGTTATCTTATGGTGGAGTAAATGTTGAGGCACCTCCGCACGTAGTAAGGGCCCTTTCGATGTTGAGCGCCTTTGGAATTAGTTGATCATATGATGTGATGCATTACATTTTTAAGTAGAACACCAAATTTTCATCTAGGTTAGATATGATCGTGCAAACTTGTTGTTCTTCTGCCATGGTCCACTTTCTCTGATTGTCCTTGGATTGCCATCTTTGCAAGAAGGATGTGAATAGATCTCCTTTTCTTTGTTTGAGTGTTGATAGTTCTCCCAAACTAACGTCTACACCCATGTTGAAAGAAATATTTTTAAAGGAATGTTTTCACAATTTCCTCTAATGTTTTAATACCCATGGGTAGGCGAGAAAACCATTCCATGGCTGGACCAGTCAGACTTCGAGGGAAGATTCACATTAGATATGTGTCATCGTATGCAACATCCATGCAATGTACCTAAAATTACCTGAAATGGTTGTCAGGGTTACCCATTCCATTATACTTGTCGAATTTGGGGATCTTGAATCTTTTTGGTAATGGTACCATCATGAGACTTCTGTCAAATGGATAAGGGCACAAGTTGCCTAGTTTTCTAGTTGTTTTCCCTGCTTGGAGGTCCAACACTTGTTGTGAGAGCAGTTTGATTTGTGTTGTGACATTTTTGCTTGGATAGGGAGGCAAAATGAATGTGTTTTGAGGTGTTTGGGGTGTTTGATTTATGGGAGGAGTACTAGTGGGAGTTTTCTGCAAGCTTTGTTGTGTGTTCAAGGCCTGTTGATATGCCTATATTTGCATCAACAACGCCTATTTTTTATCTTCTTGTTGTTGTTCCAACAAATCTTGTTGTTGGTCCATCTGTTGTTGTTCCCATAGAGCCTGTTGTTGGTCTCGATTTTTTTGGGCTAACAAAGCTTGTTGTTGGTCTACATTTTGTTGTGCCAACAAAGCTTGTTGTTGGTCGAGTTGTTTTTGTGCCAACAAAGCTTGTTTTTTAGCTTGTCGTTGTGCTTGAAAGTCTTGCAGGGCTTGTTGATATGCTTGTTGATGGATTTATTGTAGTTGCACTTGGTATTGTGCTTGCAATTATTGTTGGGCTTGAGCTTGGGCTTGTGCTTGGTGGGCTACTTGAGTGGCTTGTGCAGCTTGTGTAGCTTGTTGGGCTTGTGCAGCTTGTTGGTTTTTCTTTAGTACCCTCTAATGATTGGCTTTTTGGATGGTTTGGATGAGGGTGGTGAATGAATTCATCATTTTAGCTTTTGGTGGGATTTGTGGTGGACTGGGAATGATGCCAACCATGGTGATGGGTGAAAGGATTGTGTTGGTGGTCAGTATTTTGGTTGTTGGAGGTGTGGTTGATATGCTCGGTCCTTGAGAAGGTATGGTTTGAGATATTTGAGGAACAAATAATGTACTAGTTGTGGTGGCTTGAATGGTTTCCAATTGTTGTTGTGATGTTGTAGGAAAAATGAGAGGATTCGATGTGATTCTTGGATTGCTTGGATTTGAGAAACTAGATGTGATTAGGGGGGGAAGACCCAATCTAATAGGTGATGTGGATGTGAGAGGTAATGTTGGAAAGGGTGGTAAGTTACCCTAAAAGGTAAATGGATCAGTGAATCCTGCTACTCCAAACAAACCACCTTCTCCTTGCGGTAGAGAAGTTTGTATGTTTAACAGATAGGTTGGTATTACATGGAATGAGGATTAATCTGCATGATTATGCAAGGGGAGTGGGATGTAAGGGTGTGATGGATTCATTGAGATGGATTTTTCTGGTGTGGTATTGACATTTACCTCTTTTTTGTTGATAAGGTGATGTTGTTGTAACTCTCAAAGCATAGCACTTCCTTTGTTCACAATCAGGGAGGTTGGTTTGATTGTTGATATGGTTTGAGGCACTTCTTGATTGATGTTCGGAGTTGACATTAGGTATGTGTTCGTAAGATTCATGTCCATAATAGTTCCTAAATCAAGATCAGAAGGAATTGGGATCCCCCCTTCCATTAATGTGCGTAAGTATTTAAACATGGGATTGACAATTTTATGATTTTCTAGATTTTGGACCATTTCTAGCATTTCTGATTGTGTCATCCCCACGTCCTCATTTTTGATGTCCTCTTCATAAGTTTCCTCTTGAGGATTTTGTGATGGTAGAGGAGAGCTACTTGGGGGATTTCTTGATCCCATAAGGTTTTTTTGGGTGGTTACTTCACCCAAGTCACTGGAAGTTGATATTTCATGGATGTTTTCCATGTTCTTCTTGTATTGTGATCTTGTTTGGACCATAAAAATAGGGATTGTTGGATCTTAATCTTTAGGCCCAAAAGAGAAGAACTAGGGAAATAAAAGGATCAAATGGGGTGGTGATGATGATGAGATAAATGGATGAAGTGAATGAATGAAACCTTTCAAGAACCGTTTTAGGGGTTATGCTAAACTTTAGGGCTTGGATTGATGGTTTGACTAGATGTATTAAGTGAAAAAAGATTGTGGTGAGTTTGTAAACCCTAAGAAGTTGTGTTATCCTAGTAAAAATTTTCACAAGGGGATGGATAGGCTAAGTGTGTTAAGACAACCAAGGTGATTATGAACTAGTAAACCCCAAGAAGTTGCATTATCCTAGGGGAGAATTTATTCAAGAGATTTGACTATTTGGCTAAGTGTGTTAAGCCAAGATAGAGTGATGCTGATTTAGCCTTTAATTTTAGCATGAATGATTTTTCTAAAGTTCTCAAAATTTTGTTGATGCGATGAGATTTGGTTGATGGAGAGACATTTTGATCCTAGACTTGACCTAGACATGACTCTTTTTACAAAACCTCAGTGTTGAAGAACATGCTACACTTCATATGTGAGGAAAGAAAACCTTTCAAAAAGCTTAGGATTTTGTTGATAATAGAATGCATACAAAGTTCGGTTGTTTCTTGAAGCCTTCTTATAGAAATTGTACACTAGTCTTTCTTTGACTTCAAGGAGCATTTCAAGACATTGTTCGTGGGCTTTGAGACTAAACCTTTTGAACTTTGTTTTTTGGATTTTGACCTTTTGGGAAATCATTTAGACAACACATGTGAGGTTCAATTTTTCTTTTATCTTTTCTTAGTGAATTCCTTTTTACCAAAATCACATTCTTGATTATGTTTCAAACTGCATGTCTAATGTCCAACTTTCTTTTCATCCCACAAGGTCCATTATGTGGAAATCAAGGAAATTAGGGAAAAAAATTGCTAGGTTTACCTTAGTGAAAACAAATGATGATAAAATCCAAGCACTTAGAAACCTCTAAGGATATGATCCCTAGGGAAAGAAAGGGTACTTAAATTTGTCAAGGATATTTGTTTTCTCCAAGGGGTTTCAAATTTGGATCTCTTTGGGAATGTCTTTTTTTCAATTGTTTTCAAGACCAAGCAATGTATTTTCCATTTCCAAGCACATGTACAACCCTAGGATGAAGAGACAATGTTTTGTTGGGTTCTCACTTGGATGAATCCAACTACACATATTCTGTGTGGATGAATATATGCTTGACCACACTGGCTCCCCTCCATGGCACACACTTCTCGGGTCAGCCAATAATTAGTACCTATGAATCTCCTAAGGCATAATTTTCATCTCTAAAATAGAACTGCATGTATAACGTGGGGTGACTTCAAAGGACATGACCTTTTTCACCAACAAAATAGATAAGGATTTGGCCTTCTAAAAAAGGGTTTTAATTCAGTCTTTCCGTTCATGGAGGTTGATCCATGCGGCAAGAGATCATCGCTTCCCTTCTCATCAGAGCCAACCATGTGATACTGGCTTTTGTTCCAGTAGCCACTTTTATATCTCGGCTGGAAATATACTTGGCCTTAGTGTTTACCATTTGGGTCGTTCCCTTGGGTGAGTAATTTTTCCCACAAGACAGGCTCGCTAAGATAACGAAAGTGATTAAACATATTTTTAGTTCGATCAAGCTTTGTTTAGAAACAAATAGATAACACACGCAATAAGCCTACATAAACTGGCAAGATGTTTTGTTCAATTTTAAACCCAAAAAATGAAGTGTGTAGGTAATACTTTTGACAACTTAATATCACAAAAAGACTTTTGATTCTCAAGATCATTGTGAGGTGCGAGAGAAGCACATACACCTTTTAAATGATATTACTTTGTGAAAAGGATTACAAGATATCAAAAACACACATGTTCATTTTAATCCTCAAAGCAAGAAATGAGTTCTTTTTTAAAGGACCAATTTTGAAGTGTGAGAATTCTCCTTGTTCAATTTTTAGAACCGAAATTTTAAACTTAGAAAATGTCTAAGGTTCGTTTTAACCAAAAGGATTAAGTCAAATAATTAATTTTAAACAAGCATGAAAATGCAAAAAAAAATCTAGCTCAATAATCATAAAAAAATACTTTTGTGAATTTCTCCAATCTTTCTTTTGCCTTGGTTTGATTCCAATATCAACTTATAAAAGAAAATACAAAGTTAATATGAATAAAATAATCCACCAAGTCTCTTATACATTAATGCATTAATCATAAGTCAAGAAAATTTTTCCACCTTTTTATATAAAATAAATAAATTTATGACCCCTTTATAATGCTTAAAAAAAAATTCCTTATACCGCAGCCTTATTCACAAATTTGCAACCTCTACCGCCATACCACGGATGGTTAAGGAAGTTTTCATGGTGACATAGTGGCGGCTTGCATAGTTGGTTGGGCAGGTTTACCGCAATACCACAAACAATAGGATGGAAGATTGTGGTGACACCGTGGTAGTTAAATGACAGTCAGGTAGGTCTACCACAATACCACAAATGATTGGATAGAAGACCATGATGAAGCGGTGGAGATTATAAATTACCATGCTACCGCTGGCAGTTAGGTGGGAGACTACGGTGATGCGATGACAATCAAGCAGACAGTTACCGCGCTATCATTGGTGGTTAAGTGGGAGACCACAGTGATGTGGTGATAACTGAGAGGATGATGATGGCAAGGACGACAGTTACCTCACTACCGCTGATGGTTAGGAGGGTAACCACGAAGATGCAATGGAGATGAGGGAATACTATTGTTCTATTGCTAGCAATTAGGGGGGAGACCATGGTGATGTGGTGATGGTCGAAGAGGCAATTAACCGATCTACCATAGGGAATAGACAGTCAGGTGGTGGTAATGCGAGACACTGAGAGGGTGGAGACCGCAAGACCATGGTTAGTGGGGAAGTAAGCCATGGTAATGCGGTAGAGGGAGCGAGTGGAAACTGCAAGACTGCGGTTATTGAGGAGAGGGGCCGTGGTATGGCGGTAGATAGCATGATACCGTGAGCATGGAGGATTGATGGCACAGTGAAGAGGTAAAAGGTGGTGGGAAAAGTGAGAGAAAAAGGAAATGATGGTGTGGTAGTGTGGTAATAGGCAGGAGTTAAGGCCTAAGTAAAACACCTGGCATCGATGTATCATGGGTGAATAGACTGAGAGGCACGGTAATGTGGGAGATGGTCGACTCGGCTACGCAGGAGAACTGCAATAAAAATCACGGGGGAAGTAGTTTGCAGCAAAGCCTGTTAGGATTATAATTTTATCATTTTCAATTACTTATCTCCAAGATACATGAATATTAAGCATTTATCAACAAGGATTCAAGACTTGTAATCCATGAAAAATTTCTCAGGCATTAGACTATAAAGAAACAAAATATTTCTCAGACAAAATAACATTAAGAAATAGAAATGTAGATAACTATCTTTTTATGAAATGCAACGATCTGAAAAAGGTTTCTAACCATGAATAACAACATAAACTACTATTAGTAAAAATGTTAAACACACCGAATGAAGTGAAACTTCCTACAACAAAGATATAAGTACAATTATAAATAAAAAAATTGGGAGTAGCCCTCCCTCTAGCATCAAAATGTGAACCCGTTAATTCTAGACTTGCACACAAGCAACAAACAAACATATAATTAGATTGGTGTGCAAGGTGAAATGAGGATTCCCCATGAAATTAGATTGAAACATTAATATAGGAAGAAAATGAAGAACAATGCAAATGAAAGTGAATAAATCCTATTTTAATGAACAACTATCAATCCCATGGGGGAATTGGTGTTGATTGATATGTTGAAATTAGTCCTTTCCCAATTCCTATTGTAAGCTTTGTCATTGTTGATGGTGAGATTAGTTGCTTGGGTGAAATGAATAAAATTATCTCTTAGTTCAAGAGAGTAATTTTGCATAAAATATGTGGAATGAAGATGAATTTGAGAATAGTAAGTTTACTCAAAATTGTGGTTGTAGAATGAGGAGAGAAGTCTCTAATTTATAAATTTCCAAATTGGAAAAGAGAGTGAAAACAAGCAATGTGGGATCATTCAACATCCAATGGCCAAGTGCCACTTGTCAAGATGTTAGTGGTTGATGGTTGTGCACATTTTGGCCGAAGTGCCAATAAATGCAATTAGGTGGAATTTCAAATTTGAGAAATGACATATGAGAGGCAAAAAGGAATGAAATAAATGCCACTTGGCTCAATGCACAAGGACATTTAAGAGGAGTGAATGCCTTGTTGGATGTACAAGTCCACTTGGACTTTTTGAATTCAAACTTGAGGGAATATTCCTTTTTGATTCCATGTGAGGGAAAATAGAGATTTAATAAATGAATTAAATCTATTTTTATGTGCAACTTGCATTCTATGGAAGATTTTAGTGATAGGGATTAACTTAATCAAGATTTTAATTAATTTAATGAGGGATTAGATGATTTGACAATTTTGATTTAAATTGATGAATTGATTTAAATCAAAATTGAGAGGAAATGCTTAATTGAATAAAATGATTTTTGATTTATTTAACTAAGTGGGATAATGTTAGATTAAATCAAATAAGGTTTAATTTATTTAATTTAATAAGAGGACTTCAGAGACTTTAATCAAATAAAACATTTTATTTAATTAAATAGAAATATAAGGTTAATTAAATTAAACTGATTAATTTAATCACTAGAGGAGAGAGACTTAGTCAAATAAATAATGATTTACTAAATTAAGAGACAAAATATGATGAAAATTTGAGAGTACGATTTAGGAGGAAATGTCATTAATAATCAAGATCAAGTGTGTCGAACCGAACTTGTTCATTTTCCATGTCTGCAGAGCCCACCAGTCTTGGTTCCACCAGTACCGGATGATTCACTATCTCTGGGGTCATTATTGGCACAAGAGGACATAACAAGAAAATAGCAAGTTGAGTATGTGCAGGATCATGATGGGCCAAAAAGTGGTGATATGTAAGCCATATGATGGTCCATGTGGCTGACGACTTTTTTTTACCCAAAATTGATGAAATAAAAAAGGTTTTTAGAGGAGATTCTCAGATTTCCACCAAATTATTCTTTACTTTGAATTTAATAAATAATTATTATTCATTTTCTATTAGAATTATGAATAAAGTCCTAATTGATAGGTTGATTGAAAAATATCTATAACTTTCAAATGGTATCACATTTTTTGAATCTGAAACATGCATCACATTATATGCTTTGCATACTATAGGATTAAAAAAAAAATGAATTTTATGAATTTTTGACCAAGTTAAGGTGGTTAGATAGACCAACTTTTATATATTTTTTAAGTTGTAATAAAAATTTCATAATTAATTATTTACTTGGAAAAAAATAATAAAAAAATATGCATCACATCGAGACATGAGTCCTCTACTTATATCTAAAATCTTATAAAAAAATATTATCATTTTATTGTGGTTAGGGTGGTCAGAAAGACACCTACTTCTTATTTTTACCCTGAAATTTAAATACTACTCCATTGAAATTTGAAATTTTCACCAAATAGATTTATTTTTTTGAAAATAAAGGGTCTACTAGTTTAGAAACTATATTAAATTTTGTACAGATTCTAATTTTACATTTTTTCAAAATAATATAGATAACTTATTCAAATTTTTACATCAAGTTGTCTAACTCTGAATTTTTGTCTTTTTATTGCCACTTAAGGGCCTATTTTTTCCATGATGATCCTGCACATACCCAGTTGTCTATTTCATTAGTAGGACATTCCGAAGTCATGAGCTCAATTACAATTTTATTGAAAAATCTTGTTTAGTAGTAGTGTTTGCTTCCCAGAATTTGTAGCACTATATGTTATCTCATATAGTTAAACTTGTGGCTAAAATTGATCCATTAAAGTATCTTTTGAGCAAAGCTACCATAACAGGTAGGCTAGCAAAATGGGTAATGATCTTAAGTGAGTTTTACATTCACTATGTATATCGTAAGGTCATCAAAAGAAAAGTCATAGCGGATCAGCTAGTTGAGGCACCTGTACAAATAGATCATCCAATGCACATTGAATTCCCTGATGCAGATGTTTTCGCATCTACAACAAAACAGTCATGGACAATATATTTTGATGGGTCCTATAAACAACATGGGTCAGGGGAAGGAATTATTTTTGTCACACCTCAGGGACATACTATTCCAAAGTCTTATCAGTTAATGTTTCCTTGCACTAATAACATAGCCAAATATGGAACAATTCTTATTGGAATGAGAATAGAATTGGATTGGGAGATCACAAAGCTATAGGTCTATGGTGATTCACAACTTGTCATTGACCAGATCAATGATGATTATCATAATAAGGATGAAAATTTGATGCCTTATAAAAACATGGTTGATGATCTCAAGAAGTATTTTGTTGAGATCAAGTTCACACAAATTTCATAGATCGACAAAAAAGTTATAGATGCCATGGCTACAATTGCTTCACTACTACAATTATCAGAAAATCAAGCTTGATATGAATTCTTCGTGGAACAATTATTTCCCCCTACCTATGAAAATCTTGCTTCACTACTACAATTATCAGAAAATCAAGCTCGATATGAATTCCTGGTGGAACAATTATTTCCCCCTACCTATGAAAATCTTGAGACCCAAATCATTTTCCATTTGGTTGGTTTTAATTCCCCCTTATATAACAAAATCTATACCTACTTGAAATATACTATCTTACCCCCGAATTTATCCTAGAATCAAAAGAGAAATTTCATATGCCAATCTTCCCACTATACCTTAATAACTGAAACACTTTACCAACATGATCTTGATCATACCCTCCTTAGATGTCTTGAATGTAATAAATCTAAAAAAGAACTTACAAGAGGTTCATGGTGGTATTTGTGAGACTTATTCAAGTGGATTAACCTTAGCTAAGAAACTTTTTAGAATGGGTTATAATTGGCCAACTATGGAAAATGAATCTTTCACATTTTTAAAGAAATATCCAAAGTGTAAGATACATGGGAACCTTATTCATGCTCCTACTCAAGAGTTGCAACCTTTCACTACTACATGGCCTTTTTATCAGTGAGGACTCGACCTGGTTTGAAAAATCTGCCCATCTTCATCAAATGGACAGAAGTTTATAATCATGGAAACCAAATATTTTACCAAGTGGATTGAATTTGTTCCATTGACAACAATAACTGATAAACAAATCGCATCCTTCATCTTGAATTACATCATATGTCGGTATGGAATTCTCAACTCTCTTATCACTAATAATGGGAGACTTTTTAAGAATCAGGATGTTGACAAACTTTGTGAAGGATTTCATATCCAACAAAAGTTCTCTACACCTTATTATCCACAAGGAAATGGCCAAGAAGAAGCTTCAAATAAAATAATCCTAAGGATCTTGAAGAAGATGGTAAATGATGATGGTTGTGATTGGCATGTCTAGTTGAATCCAACTTTGTGGGTCTATAGAACTAGCATTCACACGCCAACATGAGCCACCCCATATGCCTTGGTCTATGTAGCAGAAGTAATATTTTCGCTAGACATTGAGATACCCTTAGTTTGAGTCTCACTAAAGGGATTCATAATTGACGAAGACTATAAAAATTCTAGATTGTAAGAACTGGAACAATTAGATGAGAGATGACAAAATGTAGCCAATCACTTAAAGGGTTATCAACAAGTTATGTGTCGCAGCTACAATCATAGAGTTAGATCATGAAAATTTCAAGTGGGTGACTTGGTCTTGAAAGAAAAATCCCTGCAACCAACAGGATCAGGAGAAGAAAGGAAAATTCAAATCCAATTGGTTGGGTCCATTTTTCATCATTGCAACATATGGTTATGGAGCGTATTAGTTATCTACACTAGAAGGGGACCTGTTTGAAGATCCAATCAATAGCATTAATTTGAAGAAGTTTTATGTCTAGAAAAAAACCAAAAATAGCATGAAAATATCTTTAAAAAATCCAAAACAACAGAAAATATCCTAAAAATAAATCCAAAAAAAAAACTTAAAAATGTCTTGAAAAAATCCAAAAACAACATGAAAATGTCTTGAAAAAATCCAAAAACAAAAAGAAAAAGTCTGTAAAAAATCATCATCAAGGTGAAAATCTGTCAAATAGGCATCCTTTTGACATACAAAAAAAAAAGAGAAAAAAAAAAAAAAATTAAAAATTAAAAAAATCGTTGCCTTGATGAAAACGTGGCAAGTAGGCGCCTTGGTAACAACCAAAAAAAAATCACAAAATCTAGAAAAGTGCAATAAAAACAAATGGTGAAAACCTAGCAAACAAGTGCTATTTGTGATCTAGTTGACTCTTCCATCTATTAGGTTACGTCCTGCATCATTTGTACATAGCCATTTTTATCAACATCAAATCCATCCCTTGCCATCGTATCTACATCATGAACACAACATTTCCTAGAAACGACAAGGATTTCATCATGGCTTTATGATCATTGTTTATATTCCTAGCAAGAGGTTTTGCCTAATCAAGAGTCAAAGTCCAACTCGCTGAGGGCAATCAACTTTGACCTTTTGAGCAGACAAATAGCAACATGCGTCAACTATTTGAATATCAGCTCAACGTCGAATATCCAATCATGCCTAGTCAAAATAGCTATAAGACATGTCAAAATGAAATTGAAATAAACTAGATGATCTTAATCTAAATAAAATGATCGGGACGCTTAAAAAATAATTTGAATTATTGTTTTGAAATTTGATGACATCATGTCTCTGGAGTGGCTCAATGACATACTGAACTAGAGTCACAAGGAAGGAGTATGAGTTGTTTTGTTTCTTGTGTGTAAGTTAATAATTATTACTGTGAAAAAAAATTGTGACATGATTTACAAAATTATCATTGATGAAATTTTGAGATTTGCATGGGAAAAGGATTAACATCTGTCTGTTTATGCAAGCAATACTCAGGTCATCTTGGTTCAATTATACCTCGATGATTGTATTAACTTTCTATATCAAACATCATGAAAGTTGTACTTAGGAAATTATCAAGGCGAATCTACCCTATGATTCTTTTATTAACTTGCAACATTTCAAAAAGGCTCAATGATGATAAACGAGCATAAAATTGGTTCACAAAATGAAAATTGTGTGCATGATTAATATAAATTGCATTAATTTGCATTTGCATAATGGATTTTGGAGGTTGGAAAAGATATATATCTCTTTTGAGAAAAGATTGAGTACATTTGGACATTGGAGGAAACCATTTTCACATCATTACCATTTCATTTTCATTTCCAATCCTCTTTTATCATATCATCATTTCATATCATATCATTATCATTTTCACATCATTTGATAACGTATCATATTCATTAACTTTTTATATAATTTTCATATCTTTTTCATACCATTTCATGTCAATATAATTTTCATAACCATTTCCGTTAGCATTTAAATTATCATTTCATCACTTTCATTATCATTTGTCATTCATTTCATATCAATATCATTTTCATTTTCATCATCATTCTCGTTAACTTTTCATATCATTCATTCATTGTCATTACCATTCATTTCATTTTCATTTATCATTCAAAATCATTCACTTTCATTTATCCTACCATTATTATTAGGCATCATTTATTATGTATCATTTCATTTTCATTATCATTTGCATATCATTTTTATCATCTTATCATTTTATTATCATTTGAAATATCCTAACATTCATACCAATATCACATTTTCACAACATTCATTATCATTATCATTTATTGCATTTTCATTTATCATTCATTACTTTCAACTCATCCATTTATTTCCATTCATTATCATTTCTATTTTGCATTTATCACATCAACATCATTGCATCCATTTCATCATGATATTTTGGCATCCATAACCAATACATTTTTCAATATATCATAAAATATTATAAAATAATTCACATTTCCTTCATATCAACCATCATAACATATTTTTGCATATTCATCAATCATAAGGCATGTAAAGTTCATATACAGGTCATCGCATCATAATCATCAAAGTCATGAACATCATTATTATTATCATATGCATATAAATCATCATCATCACATCATAAGTTAGATTCATCATGCAAAGATCATTATCAATAAAATGCATCATCATGACATAATCATAAGCAACATATCATATAGAAATATAAATCCACCCATGAACATCCATAAAAAAAATTGCATATAGAAATCACCACTGCATATCATATAATCTCATCAAATCAATGTCCAAATATATAATGATATTAAATGTCTAGAGAGATACATAAAATGTGACAAAAATAGATGTATACAAAGTCATCAATGAGGAGCATAGGAATGGGTACTATGGCTATTGCTGCCTCTAGAGGTAGTTGGTCTGGCTGGATCTCTGACACCTGTACCAACTATCTCTCGTCGGCTTGGTTGTAGTATACTCCTAATGGAATTCCTAGAATGACTGCACAACTGAGTGTGAGATCTGTTGTTTGACTGTGTAAAGTCTATCCTCTTCTTGTGAGGCATTGCCTCATAATATTTCATTTTGTAATACTCAGCCTCTGGAGCAGTCTCCAGTCCCTCTGTAAAAACCTCACCAATGGAGGTGCCTTCGACAAATCTTAGTAGCCTCTTTGTTATGCCCTTTGCTTGCTGGTAGAACTACCTCAAACTGTCTCACTCAATAATAAACTAAGCTACCTATGGGTATCAGGGTGGTGGTTGTCCCATTTTTTCCTGTAACTGATTTATAATGATATGGGTCTGTGCTAATTGGCTTTGGAGAGCATGTACATGTGTTTGTAACATATCAATCTAACTCTACTTTTCATGAGATGGATCCTTGATAGTAATGTGAGATGGGCCTACTGCTGGTTTCTCCACTATCCTCACTATCCTTGGCCTAGTCCTAATCTAGAAATCAAAAATGGGTGGTCTCCTACCACCATCCCTGTCATCCCCATCATCATCATCGTCCTCATCACTATCATCCTGCCCATCATCCCTGTCAATCTCCATATTCTCACCTCCACCCGAATCCTCTCCTCCTTGAGCGGGCTTCACTGCCTATGCTTGTACCTCACCCCTCTACTATCTCTAAGCACGTTGTAGTGTTGGTCCATCAAGTAATGGGGTAGGCTCATCAAGACTTGTCAACCTCAGAAATGGGTGTGTATGGAAGTACATTGTGTACTCCTCTATCATCTATGCATTTATGATATTTGGCCTATAATCCTAGATATCCGGTTGTAGGCCCAAATACTCTACCCTAGCTACCTCATAGGGAATGAACAAGCCTCACTCCATGACATCCTCCCTCTGCCTCGCATAATGGGAAATTCCTTGCAGAATCACCTATACATTTTTGAACTGTCTAAGTACTCACATCACCAAAAATCTCTCAATAATAAATGGGGTCCTCTTGATCAAATATCTAGATAGACCGCAGAAATAAAACTCAATATCAACCTCATCCTAGGCCTCAAAATCCACATATCACCTCCAAATGATAGTATCCATATCATCTAGCACTCTCCACCAATACTCATATCTACCCAACTTAGGTTGGACAAGTGGACCTTTGTATGCATAAACATATGGACGACCAATGGGATGATCTCTCCCAATATAGGGGTGGGTCATAGCAATATTCTCCCATGCCCAAATCTATAGGAGTGTAACCCCGAAAGATATGATCTTCCCACCTTTGTATACCACCTAATTCAAGTCATGGTATAGGTGGGCCAACATGCATGAACCCCATGCATACCTCTTTTGATGTAGGATCATGTCCTCTATAATCCGACCCCATCCCACTAATAGTCCCTTTGACCTACGGTTGGGACACAAATAGCCACCAATGAAACAAGCCAATATTGAAGGGAGTGGGGCATAACTCTCAACCATCTCTCTCTAAGGGATCTCATACCCACAAATAGCTAGATCTAGGAAAACTCTTTGTAAGGCATGAGTATGACCAACCTCCTTGTGGTCATAAACCACAATCTCACCAATAACTAGGATCCCTAATATCCTATACACATCCTCAGGAGTCACTGTAATCAAACTAGTGGGCAAATGGAAGGTATTATGCTCACTTTTCCACTACTCAGCTTAGGCTATCAATAATGCCTTGTTGATCCTATACCGTGGGATCCTAAGCAGAGAACCCAACCCACATCTAACAATCATTGCAATATCAAGCTATGGTAATCTAGGGATCATCTCCTAGGTCCTAGGAAATATATCTCTAATATAGATGATTTTAAAATCCTCCTATGCATCATATCAATATCAACCAGTCAGATCAAAATATTAGAAAATTCCATCCACCTATTAGAAAATTATGCAATCATGCGAAATCAAATCAACATCAATATCAACTCATCATTTTACTATTTGTTTTTCATTTATTAAGACAAATTTATCAACAACACATAATCATTTTACTATTTGTTTTTCATCAAACGTGAAAGAAAACTTATCAAATTCATACATTAGAAACATATCGATTAATCATTGCTATTTGTTTTTCATCAGGCGTGAATTTTTTTTTATCTACAAATCAGCATCAAATCATCATTTTACTATTTTTTTTTATTTCAACATGAGAAAAAATTTATCATATCATCATAAAAATAAGATCAATTATCCTTGATGCTAGTCAATTTTATCAATTCAGTTGTCTAATATAGCAAAAAACATTAGGAAATCACAAATTGATCTTCAAACAATCAAAATCAGCAAAATTTCATGGATGCACTAAAACAAACAATTAATGTGCCAAATTGGGAAATGTGCTAGTTTATTAATGAATATGCTAAAACAAAGGTTAAATTCTCTAATTATATGTATGTTCTACTCTATCCAACCAAAGTTCTAATCTATCCATCAAATGCACTAATAAAATCTATGTGATAAATCGCCAAGTGTATTCACTAATCTATCATCCTATATGCAATATCCAATCTATGCACTACTTTATCATGCTTATGCACTAAATCAACCTATACTTTACTCTAGATGTGCTAAATTACCTAACCTATGCACTACTTGAGAGCTTGCATGCACTTAAACAATGCTGGATGCACTAAAACAACTAAACAAAATTCAAAAATTTCATAAAAGCAAGCAAAATTTATCAAAAAAATCACAAGGATGGTTGCAAAATCTTATCAGATGTCCATATGCAGCTGGTCTCTAATCTCTATGCACCCTCTAGAATCTATGTTTCTTGTAGTAGATCGCCATCTCGTATCTAGTCTCTCCATGCTCTATTTTCACAAAAATGCAACAAGACAAATGACAATGACTTTTACCTTTTTCCACCTTTTAAAGGGCTAATGAAGGTGATGTTATTTTTATTTTTCACCAATTTGAGCGCTATTTTGGAAGATAAATCTGTGAAATTGAATCAAATCATTCAAAATATTCAAAGCACGTGATTTATCTCCCGAGGGAACATATAGCATCATCAATCAATTTTTCAAGGTCAAGGGAAAAACTTTCATTATCTAAATTTTTCTTTGAACTAATGCGCAAAACACATCACTTAAAAGAGGGAAAAAATGTATGCATCTAAAAATGGTCACATTAAGTCAAGTCTGGTAATTAATTAAATATGAGTTATTTAATTTATCTTCTAATTTCATCTACATATAAATAAATTTAATTATTTATTTATATAGCTCACTTTCTAATTCTTCTATTTTAATTAAATAAATAAGTTTATTTAATTATTATCATTTTCTATTTTCCTCTTAATTAATTAATTAAATTTTATAGTTTATTTAAATTAATTATCATATTACTTTAAGTTTGAATTTTTAAATTCAAATAAAGGTGTTCTTCTAAATTCATCATCATTTATAATTCTTCACTTCATATATAATTAAATATTTTAAAATATTTAATTATGGAAACTTCTAAATTCACATGTGACATATAATTAAATTATTTAATTATTTAATTATGTAATTATCCTCAACTACCAACTAACTCCACATAACTAAAAATTTTAAATGTCTATTTTCCTTCATTTTTTAATGGAGAAGGTTGTGTAGGAGGAAACATTTTCCCACTTTCTCTCCAATGTCTCGATCTCTCACCGTTCATCTTACCAGGCTCGATTTCAACCGTCAATCTTTTCCAACTAGGATTTTGCCTCCAAAAGTCTTTAAATACAACCTCTTTTTTGTTTGGAAAGGATCTAATCGAATCTAATTGAAAATCGCGAGAATTATAATTGCATTATTGAGCACTTATCAATAGTAATATCTTAGATTTCACGAGCATAGCATATTAGTTTTAGCAAAATAAATCATGGTAGAATGATCTTGCATGATTTGTTTTAGTTTAATATCTTATTATTTCTTTATTCTATATCATTTAGCATAGAAATGCATGTTGCATATAATCTCATTCTCTAGGTTGTCATTTTTTTGAGATACTTCTTACATAATCTGAGAGCAAGCAACTTAAAATGAATCCTTGGAGATAGAGGACAATGGGACATCTTTGAAGAATCTACTAAGTTTAGAGTTTGTTTATCATTAACTTAGATTTCTTTGATATAATGTCACATTAGTGTGTTATTTTAGCTTATTAATTTATTCAACATATTTACACACACACACACACACTTATATATCAGTTGGAAGTAGCTTGACTTTAGTGTGTTACCAGTTGGGTCATTCCTTGGGGTGATTCATTTTTTCCCACCAAGGAAGTCCTCTAAGGATAAAAAAATGTGATAAAGTACATCCCTAGTTTGATCGATCTTTTTTGAGAAACAAAAAGAGAACACACGTGATATACTCCACTCACACTCGCAATATTTTGTTCAATTTTAAGAGCCCAAATTGAAATATGGAGGTAATTTTTATACATCTTAATGTCACCAAAATAAATTTTGGTTCTCAAGATCATCATGAAGCTCAAGATAAGTGCATATTCCCTTTTACATGAGACTACTTTGTGTAAAATATTACAAAACATAAAGGACACATGTTCATTTTAACCTTCAAAGAAAGAATGGGTTCTTTTTAAGCACCAAGATTGAAATGTGAAGTTTTTTTGTTCAATTGTTAAGCCAAAAACAAAATTTAGTAAGTTGCCTAAGGTTATTTTTAATCCCTTTGATTGTTATTTTTAAGCCAAAATGAAAATTATTGATTCTTAAAACTTGAAGATAACAAAGCCTTAAAAATGGAATTATAATTGCTCCCAATTTTTTTAAAAACACTTGTTACAATCATGTGATAATGTTTTTTATTTAATTTTCATGCTCCATGATCCTTTAAAACCTATAATACAAGCCCCCAATGCTATATTAAATCAAGAAACATGAATATATGAGGGTTAGATAAATAATTAAGCATAAACACCTTAAAATTTAGACCAAGTTTCATTGTGATTTGACATTACGTGAAAATTTGAAACTTTTAACTCTATCAAAGTTGATAAAAACCTACACCATCAGATAGATTATGAAATTCTATGCCATTTCAAAAAAAAATCTCTGAAGAAAACTAAAATATGACCAAGATAAGACCATTTTAAGTTTGAGTAAAAAACCAAGAAGGCAAAGGCGACAACATTTGCAAATGCGACATTGTTTGAGGATTCAAGTGGCGCTCTAGTGAAACTAACGACTTTGTTTGAAAAATAGAGACCTCAAATGCATTGCTATTTCCTCCAATGACGTTTTTTGGCCTCCAATGGCATTGTTTGACCTCGGAAGACAAAAACCATAAAAAATAACAAAATTTGAAAAAAAAACATGTTAATTTCTTCAAATCCGCCCTCCTTCTAGTGCCAAAATGTGAATGGTGCTCCTAGACCTTCTCAAATAAAAAAGAAAAAACATATAATTAGATCATTATGCAAGTTAGATCAACATTTCCCATGAAACTAGTTTGAAATATGAAAACAAGAAATGAAATGAAAAGAATAAGAACAAAGCTATCAAATCCTATTCTAATGAGAAAACTCTTAATCCCATGGGGGAATTGGTGCCATTTTGATGTGTAAAATGACACTTTCCCAATTCTTTTATGCAAAGTGATAATCATTGGTGATGATTATTGTTTCCTTGATGAAATTTTCCTATAACCTAGCTAAATTGATTGCAAAATATGAAAAATTCTATGAACTCAAATGCTAAATTCTTATAGTGATTGTTCTCTTAGTTGATGGATCCTTATTTCAAATAAGAGTCTCCTATAAATAGGAGAGAATGATGGAAGATGTAAAATGGATGAATGTGGGACAAAAGACCAACCAATGAGAGAAATCCACTTGTCCATATGTGATTGGATGAGGAATGAGCATATTTTGATGAATGTGCACATAAATATGGTTATGTGAAATTTGAAATTTGTGAAATGACAAGTTGGAGGGAGAGAAAAATGGAGGAAATGCCACTTGGCTCAAGGAAAAGGACATGTAAGAGGCCTTTAATGTCTTGTTGGATGTACTCGTCCCTTTTTGAGATATTTTCAAATTGGAAGAATATTCTCTTACTCATGCCAAGTTGAGAGAAAATGAAGGAATCAATAAATCAATTAAATTGATTTATTGTGCAAGTTGAAAAATCTAGAGGATTTGATGGATTAAGATTAGGATTAATTATGATTTGATTAAATTAGATGAATATTAGCTTATTTGACAATTTTGACTTAGATTTTGGAATAAAATAAATCAAAATTGAGAGGAATAATGGATTGAGATTTAATTAAATAAAGATTGATTTATTTAATTAAAGAGGGTGATGTTAGATTAAATAAAATAAAGATTAGTTTATTTAATTTAAAAGGGATGACCTTAGAGAGTAATTAAATAAAATGAATTATTTAATTACAAGAGGGATTATCAAATTAATTAAATAATTTATTTCATTAATAGAAGCAGGTGACTTAATGAGATAAATTTGATTTCTTAAATGAAGAGAGGAAATATGATGAATTTAATAAAATAAAGATTATTCAATTAAATTTATTAGTAAAGGAGATGATTCCAAAAGAAATTTTGTTAGTAAGATCGAGATTGGATGTGTAGGATCAAACTGTATATTTTTCATGTCTACACAAATAAAGTAATTTATTGATTAATTCACTAATATTCATCATGTCTGATTAAATAAATCAAATTATTTAATTATATCCTCAAATTTCTCTCATCTGATTTAATAAATCAAATTGATTAAATCAAATTTTAAAACCCCTAAATCCATTCAAGTTAATTAATCTGAATTAATTAACCCATAATCCTAATTACCTATCCTCTAGGATTTGACTCAGCTTGGGTCAAACCTAAAACCTTTACTAACCCAACCACTTGCACATGAAATTCATTTTATGTAATTATCTAATCACCCCCATTTTCCCCCACAAGGCATATTCCCAAAGAATATTCCCTCAATTAATCTGCTTATTTGACTTTCTTGTCCAACCCATTTCCCTCCAAAATGTCCCAACCACATTCATTTAATGACTATTACAAACCCATTAATCTCGCTTACACCTCTCAAATCCTCAACCACTTGTACATCCTGCAAAATGTGTTCATTCCTCCTCTACTAGCATGTTCAGAAGTGGCACCTTGCCATTGGCTCTTGTCTAATCCCACATTCCTCCCATCTCTCCATTCTTCAACTCTTGAATCTATAAATACAAGGAACTTCTACTCTAAATCCATCCACACACTTAGCATTGTCACTATAGACACTTGCATCTCCATCTTTCCATCTTCATCAAATTTTGTTCATCGCATCAAGAAGCTTATCAAGGAGGTGGGAAAGGGCATCCTTTTCACATCAAAGGTGCACCACTTCCACTATGGGATAGGTTTGCACACTCTTTTTAATGATTTTAATGTCCTATTTATCATATATAGCATGATACAATATATCATAGGGATGCTTGACTTTTTATGTTTTATTTGACTTCTCTGAATTGTTTTTTCAAAATCTAACATGATGGCATGCTCCAAGATCAATATGCTTTTACTTCCACTACATTCCCACCTATTTGGTTGAGTATTATTTTTATTTTTAAAATATTGTGTTTCTTTGTTTGACCTTGCACTGGTTATTTAAGCCTTAAGCTTAAGTTTCCTTTCCTGCTAAGAAAAGCGGAGGAATTAAAAAAAAATTCCATAATATTTTTAAAAGTGAACTAAATGTTGCTAAAGTTGCATTCTTCAATTATTTGTATGTTTTTCTTAGTTCGGTTTGTAGTATAACTAACTGTTATTTCATATTTAGTTTCTATTTTGTTACATAAGCGAAACCCATGGTTATAATCTACACACAACAAAATTATTGGATGATTGATCTTGGCTCCATTCTGGCATTTTCTCTACATACATCAAAACTGTCAGATCTCAAAGTAGATCACTAGTGTAAATTCATTATGGTGTTTAATGACCTACCTTTTGGATAAAGAGATGTGATCAAATTTAGAAGTTTTTATTTTGTTTTAGTTTTGCAGATAAAAGAAAAAATATTTTTTTTGTACATTGCATCACTTAAATCAGTGTTTATATAGACGAAGACAAGAATCTTAAGGAAATAAGCATTCTTTCCATCATGATTTTTGTGGCCATGTTTCTAAGAGGCCATCATTTATATTGCAAGCCTTTTCTATCAATATTTTTTTCACCATGTATGAATGAAAGAAACACAGAGTTTTGTGCCATGTGATACACTTCAGGGCACTGTTGAATCTAAAATTTGAAGTTGACTTATTGTTTGGTGTCGCTCATTTATGTTTTTTTTGTAGGTATCTTTATTATGTTCATGTGACTTGTTTATACATCCTTTTTTTCTCATTGAAGGCTCGACACATTTTTTGTCTGGGTGTGCCATTATTTTCTAACTGAAGGCTCAACACATTTTTTGTAGATTGAATACCTTGACGTTGATAGCCTCCTTTGCATCAAAATTTTCCATCTCTCACAATGAACATGAGGATTAAAATAGGATTCATGCTCCTTTGTAATTATTACTTTCCTTCTCCTTCCTCGTGACTACTATTTTTTCCTCTTAAACATACAGGACAACAAAGAGGAATGGTTTTCATAAAGAATCAGTGGAATTGGGATCAAGGAATCACAAGAAAAATTGAGTTGGAAAGTGGAAATTGAACTTGAGACTTGAAAATAACATATGTAAATGATTTTTGTAATAGCTTGAAGCATCCATTTCCTTCTTTTGTTTTATGTTTTAGGCCAACTAGATCAATTCAGGTTTAAAACTAATAAATGATTGAATTTTTTCAAAGTTGACTAAAATTGAACCTTATACACTTACTAGCATTTACATTTGGTCTAAAATTGAACAATAAACGTCACATTTCATCTTGGTGCTATAAAAATAATCTATTACTACTTTTGAGGTCAAAAATGTTCAAATGTGTTTCCTTTTGTTGGTAATATTTTTTACAAACTAATATCATTAAAAATGTGTATGCACTTCTCTTTCACTTCATGATGATCTTAAGAATCAAAAGTATTTTGGTGATATTAAGTTGTCTAAAATATTGCCTCCACACTTCAATTTGGGCTTCTCTAAATTGAACAAATCTTGCTAGTGTGAGTTAGTTATATCACATGTGTTCTCTCTTTTTTCATGGAAAAAATGATTGATCGAACTATGAATTCTTGCTCACTATTTTTCACCTTTAGAGGGCTTTTCTAGTGTAAAAAAATTAATTGTGCTAGGGAACAACCCAACCAGGAACACACTAAAGCCAAGCAATTTCCACTTGGTATATAAGTGTGGGTACTTGAGGAAAGTTCAAGTAGCACGAGGATTTTTTTGACAAGAAGGGCATAAATGGTCTCTTGATGTATGGATTATCCCCCATGAATGAAATGCCTGTACTAGAACCTTTTGTTATAGTAAGCCAAATCCCTATCTATTTGTTGGTGCAAGAACAGTCATTTTGAAGTCATCCCATGTACTTGTGGTTTAAAGTAAAGATGAAAATTTTGTCATGGAAGATTCATGAGAATTGAAGCTTGACTTACTTGAGAAGTGTGTGTTGTGGAGGGGATCTAGTGTGGTCAAGTTTCTAATCATCTATTTTGAATAAGAATAGATGGATTTATCCAAGTGGTAATTCAAAAAATATTGTATCTTTCTATCCTAGGGTTGTGTATAGTTTTGGAATCAAAACACTTTGCTTCAATTTGAAACATTGGAAAATGAACATTCAAAAAAATCCTCAAGATTTCAAACCCTTTAGGAGGAGAAAATACTATTAAAAAATCTAAGTGGTATTGCTTGTCCTATGGATTCCATCCTTAGAGGCTTCTAAGTATTTGGAATTACATCTCAATTTGTTCTCTCTAAAGTCAACCTAGGAAATTGTTTCCTTGATCCTTTGATTTCCACATATTGGACCTTGTGGGATGAAAATAAATTAAGACATAGACATTCAATTTGAAACTTAAGAAAGAGGTGGAAATGTGGTAAAATCAATTCATTAACCAAGATTAAATAAATTGAACCCCACACAATGCTTGGTATCTTTTGTTCATATGGTTTTCCATGCAAACATTTGTCTTTTGGTTTGAATTACGTATACGGTAAGACATTTTCTTCATTACATTGGTGTTGTAAGAAAGTCCTTCTTAGGTTCATTTAGGATCAAATAAACCCTTTCATCCATCCCACGAACAACTTTGGAGCTTTGGAAACATCATTATCTAGACTTGGGTACATCATTAAACCAAATAAAAATCACCTTGTCTAGTTAGGAGTGTGAGAATTTATCCTTTCTCATACCTCTAGTTAAATTAGCACCTATTTAAACATGTTTATCCTTAAGATCACATCTAATGTCTTAGGGTTTACAAGCTCATTATCCAATCAAAACATCAAAACCAAACCCTAAGTCTAGTATAGATCCAAACTTCCTAAAATTTCAAACACCAATATCACTCACCCATCCACCTTTCATCTCATCATTGGTCCTAAACACCTTAGAGGTTCATTTTTGCAACAAGGTCAAAACACAAGGAAAACATGGAATATAAAATCAATTCATACATCATGAGTAATCAAATTCAACCAAATTATCAAAACTCACATTTATACAATCCATACATGGGATCATTATCTCCTATAGACCTTAATGATACAAGAAATGTGAGTTTTCCCAATATAAATTTTGGACCACCTTTCCCTATGGTAGATTTTAATCAAAGTCAAAACCCACAAATCTATCAACCAATCAATCAGTGCATGAGTCTTAGTCCAAAAAACATTATCCCACCAGATCCATACATTCCTAATATGAGTATACCAAATACAATCTTACCAAACATGAACATATCAAATATAGACTTGGTGAAATTTGGGATAGATATGTTTTCAAATCACACCAATGTTGTTCAAACTGCAAACAATATGTTAACAAATCCATGTATTGATCCAATTCAAGGTAACACCATGCAAAATCAAGGTTACCTAAATCAAAGCAATTTGATTCCCAACAACAACAATATTTAATGTCCACCTATAAAGAAAAATATACAAATCATTCCAAATAAGAACATAGTCCAAAATATATATTTCCATGATCCCATAAAAATACCACAAGTGCATCTTCCAAATATGCTTGACCAACAAACAAATCAACTATATCAAGGATGTCAAGATCAGAACCAAGATCAAGTTTTGCAAGAAAAAAATGCTACACTTACCAAAATAGTTGATTCATTGCACCAAGAGACATCTCCACCCCAAAATAAATACACTCTTCCATTGGTTGAACCATATCATCAAAGAATTGGGTTGTGTCCACAACCACATCAAGAAGAATATCCCCAATTTCTAGAGGTTGGATATCAAGATCAACAACATCAACATCAAAACCAACCACCACATCTCCAAGATCAATCACAAACAGAATCACCTCAAAAAGCACAAATCTCATAAGATCATAAACATGAGTACACCTCTTTTGAATATCCAATTGAATTAGTGCTAAGAAAGATACTTGATACAAAAATCATCACTCTTCCAAAGGTAAGTGCTTTCAACTCTTTCCTAAACTTCCCTTGGAATAGGGGTGGATTTTATTGTGAGTATCATAGAGAAAATCTTCACAAAACATCAAAAAACTCAAAAATCTTATCCAATACCTTATTGATCAAAAAATAATAAATTTTGAGGACAATGATCAAGATTTAATCACTAGTGATAACAATGATAATCTCTCCACCCCATATGTTGAGATCAATAATCAAGATAAATCCATCAATGAGGACCTCGAAGATGTTTCCACCTCATCCAATGATCAAATCAACATATTTCAAGAGTCACTTTTCAATCATGATCAAAATCCACCAACAATACTTGATAATGATCCAATTCAAGAAATTTTAACATCATTGGATTCTATGGTTGAAAACATTGACAATATCTTCACCATAATTATTGAAAAAAATGATCAAAAATCTATCCATCAATGATAACCTTGAGAATTGTTTTACCCCATCCAATGATCAAATAAATATGCATCAAGAGTATCTTTTTTGTCATGATCAAAACCCCCCAATAATATCCAACAATGATATATTTCAGGGAGTGTAAGAATTATTTGATCCTCTTAACATAATCCAAGATCCATCCACCAATGATCATGTTGACAATGTCTCTACATCACCTCATGATTTATAGGACATATCTCAAGAGTTTATTTCAAAGCATGATCATCATCTTTCACCAAAGTCTAGCAGTGGTCCTTTCTAAGACATATTGATATCCTTTGACCTCATAGTTTCAAATATTGAAGGAATCCTCAACTCAACATTTGATCCAAGTCCACTAAAAAATAGAGGATATTGAGACACTTACCATGCCTAATAATGATGTCCAAGAACACTTTGTAAGTAATACATACTTTGAAATTGACACATGTCAAGAACTTCATCCAAAGCATGTCAAAGCAATTCCAAAATTAACCAAGATCGAGAATTTGTATCTCCACAATACTACAATGATTTAATGGGAACTCTCTAATCTATACAAGATGTTGTAAATGATGATCATATCCATATAGCACATACTCCTCCATCTACCCTTGAGATTATTTATTTGGATGGACATGTGGATGATCTTTACCCAAACCAAGATTCTCATACTCTTTATATCATTAGAAAGGAAATAAGAGTCTCCTACTCTTAAAATTTGTACACTTTATAAGGATATAAAAAATATAGAGACATATTAGAAAGTGGTCATGAAGAAGGCTTCTACAAAATTTGTGAATCAGAAACATCCATGAAGAAATATCAAAAATGAATCATGAGGAAAAAATTTATGTGGATAGTGGATCATCAACACCTCTTGAAGAAGCATTAAAATATGATATTTCACAAGATCAAACAAAACATATCAATCAAGAATTTATCCCACATATGGAGGATCCTATCACTTATAAACTTGGATAAATTAATTTTTTTAGGGAAAGCTATATTATAATTGAAGAAGTTTTCACCTTTGAAGATCCACAATAGAGAAGAGAATGGTTAGCACCTTGTTTTTAAGGTAAATCATATCCTATTGCAAATAAAAAAATTTAGTAGCTGAATTATCAAGGCAAAGGATTAGATCTACATGAATAGGGTATCCTAGAACTAGTGCATATTATTGGCAATCCTAAAGATAAAGGTCTTGGCTATTCAAAAATCAATGGATCTAAACATATTAGTGACAACTCTATAAAACTGAGGGAAACTTCATCGCAAGCAAAAAACAACATAGGGAGCATGAAAAATCATTATGATGAAACCAATGCCAATACTACAACCCATCATATCATGATTCTTCATCCACCCATTACCTAATCTATGAAGTGGGACCAAAATCAAAATAAATATTTGAATCAAAGCACAAAGGACATTATCAAAGAAAAAGAAGTAGTGAATCATGAAGGACAAATCAAATACACATGGATACCAAAGAATAAAAATAATGATTATGCCTATGAAACTCCATTAGTCAGGGAAACTATGGGGTAAAATAAAAAAGGGAAAAATATCCAAAAAAGATGTCCACAAAGGAAAAATAAATATTCCCAAGTGATGTATAAAATATCAAGCAGTTGGTCCTAATTCAATGCACACTTTTGTATCCACTCATCATTGCTCATCTTCCCAAGTTTGGAGAGTCAAAGGTTCCAAGCTATCAAACAATCCATATCCCATTCTTAGACACATGACATCATCCACTCCTCCACACATGATATCCAATTCTCACATTGACCATGTATTGGAAGCAACCCTTCATCATAAGGATTCATAAGGCATTCTATCATGATGTGCGCACAAATAAAAAGTTAACTCTGATATCAACAAAGTAGATCAAGAATCTCAAAATCAGCATTCAAGTGCATGGATCTTGGAAAAAAAAATTCTTAAAGAAGGATAATGATGACACATTATGATAGAAGCATTAACACCAGCAATAACAGGTGGTTCAACATGAGCTTAAAATATTTTAGTAAAAAATAAAAAAATAAAAAATCATGAAAATAGTAAAGATAAAAATCATCCTCCAGTGAAAAACACTATGGTGGTGCTTTGGGCAGGTACCATGATGAAAATTTATAAAATAGGCATCATCTGTAGAATCAAGAATCTATGTGTGCCACTTCAAGTGAAAGGATCTTATCACATCCATAATAAAGCTAGCATTCCATCCATCTTATCCATAATAAATCCATTCATCCATGAACAATTTATCTTATCCATCTTCATCTATCTCCATCCACCTTCCAAATTATCTTGATCTTGACAAATTTTGGTGCACAATTTACACTAGCTTATGGTAGACATATTGACATGGGTCATTCTCATTAGTCCTATCCTACCCAATGTTATCTAAGCTTTGCAGAATTATACAAATGAGCGCCCCATGTTTGAACACCTTATCTTATCACAGGGTAATCCTCGACATCCTTTGCATGCTTACCATATCCATCCATCCACATACCTATCCAAGAAACCATCCATGGCATTCCACACATTACTAGACACTAGGGAAGATATTTACATCTTGCTTCGAGAATAAATATTGATCTATATCCTCCAACTTGTGTGGTGATGCAAACATTGGAAAACATAAAAAATCAAATTCATTAAAGCATTTTTAAGAAAAATCCAAATCACTAACCCATGGCATATTTTGACAAGACAATATTCCTTATCAAGCTTTATCTTTCATCGAAAATCAATCCAAATAATGAATATTAGTCGCATCTAATTTGTACTTCAAAGTCACGCGAAATCATCAAAACAATTTTGTTCCAAATCAAGCTTCAAAATCTTGATCAATCAAATCCAATCAACCCCTCATTATCTTTGGATATCCATACCAATCCTTGTGTTTCTTAATACTATCCTCACATTGTTGTGTATCCTCAACAATCTTATCATCATCAATCCTTCAATCTAATCAATCAACCTTAGCTTGGTTTTCAACAAAATCCCAAATGGAGCACTCATATCATCACATATCCATATCTAAATCATCAAAATCGTGCAAAAATCCAAAAATATTCAAAGCATGTCAAAATCGCAAAACAGGTTAAAAAAGTCAGAAAAAGTCAAAAGAATGAATCTGAACTACGTCATCTCTAAGCTTAAATGTAGGCAAGTCCATCATTGATGGGGGTCCGAGACATAAAATCCAAAAACATTCATAAATCACATAAAATAAAAAAACATTCATAAACCACACAAAATCAAAAAATATTCATAAATCACACAAAATCCAAAAACATTTAAGTAACCTAAAAAACCCAAAAAATCATCACCCCATTTCAGTTTCACCAGTAATAAATTTATACTCACAATAAATCGATTGTCACCTTCACCCTTTGGAAAAACAATTGAGAACAAGCTTAATAATTAAAATTAAAAAACTCAAATGCCAAGGTCTCAAGTCTAGGTCAATAGGTAAAAAATTTGGTCAACTCTTGGTATCACTAGCCCATCATCTAGTCAATCTCACCATCATCTGATAACATCATTTCCTAGGATGAATCCTTCCTACAATGGACATCAACATCAGGCATCACTGCAGTTTAGTCTTAGCTAGCGGTATGAAGAACATTAACTTGTTTGTTTTCTTGATCTTTTATTTTCGATTTATCTTATTGCTCTCATTCCAATGACCTCTCAATGATTTCTAACCAAAATGATTTAGAGAGAAAGGAATTGGGCATTTATCATTATCTTTTGTCTTTTGTGCTTGTTGGATATAACCTTGACAAATACTTTATTTATTAGGTATGTATGGAAAGTGTTTTGAATAGCTTGTTGACTATTTCATTGATAGGTTACACTTTCCATGCTTTGGTCTGAGATGTTTGAAAATTCTGAAGTGTATCCTAGAATTTTTTTTGTATGTTATGTGTGAGGAAGATACTTCTATCTATTTGTTTATTCAAAGTCCATCACACTAGATAAAACATCATCCTAGTTGTTTGTACCTTGATGCATTGTATCTATGTGTGTATTCAAACATAAGGAAAGTTATTCTCTTTACATCCCCAATCTCTAGATAAGCGATACATCATCATCATTCATCATCATATCTAATAAAGTCTCAATGACTCATATACTTATTGGATTTTTGCATCATCTTGGATTCAAGGGTTGATCCCTCTAATTATTCTATCCTATCTCACACTAACATGGTATCATTTCATTCACCAAAACATCAATGCATCCATTCTGCATTCATAAAAAAATCACACTTTCATCTTGCATACTCATACATATCATTATAATAGGAAACACCATCCACCATCCATCATCCATACATCCATCTTGAACCTCTTTGTCGCGAGATCGACCCTAAAATCAAACATTTCGCTTGATCTCTTGAGGGGGCAGTGTACTAGCATACTTATTTTCGTTGGGGCATCCAAAAACTTAGAATTTGTTTGAACTTTGATCGTGGAAACATCATTCTTTGAACCAATACAGTGAGTACATTGCTTCAAAGAGGGGAAAAATGTAGACAATAAAATTAACATAAATTCCTCTATTAATCAAATAAAGTAATTTATTGATTAATTCACTAATATTCATCATGTCTAATTCAATAAATCAAATTATTTATTTATATCCTCAAAGTCCTCTCATCCGATTTAATAAATCACAATGATTAAATCAAATGTCAAAACCCTTAAATCCCTTCAAGATAATTAACCCATAATCCTAATTACCCATCCTCTAGGTTTTGACTCAACCTAGGTCAAACCTAAACTCTTGACTAGCCCACCCAATTGCACATTAAATTTATTTTATGTAATTATCTAATTACTCCTATTTTCCCCCACAAGGCATATTCCCAAGGAATATTCCTTCATTTACTCCACTTATTTGAATTTCTTTCCCAACCCATTTCCCTCCAAAATGTCCCAACCACATTCATTTAATGAATCTTACAAAGCCATTAATATCTCTTACACCTCTCAAATCCTCAACGACTTGAACATTCTCCAAAATATGCTCATTCCTCCTCCACCAGCATGTTGACCAGTGGTACCTTTCCATTGGCTCATTTTTAATCCTGCATTCCTCCCATCTCTCTATTATTCAAATCTTGAATCTATAAATACACAGAACTTCTACTCCAAATCCATCCATAATCTTATCATTATCACTATAGAGACTTGCATCTCCATCTTTGCATCTTCATCACATTTTGTTCATCACATAAAGAAGCTTATCAAGGAGGTGAGGAAGGGCATCCTTTTCACATCAAAGGTGCACCACTTCCACTATGGGATAGGTTTGCACATGATTTTTTATGATTTGATTTAACTTATTTGGTATTTTAATGTCTTATTTATCATATTTAGCATGATACAATATCTCATAGGGATGCTTGACTTGTTATGTTTTATTTGACTTCTATGAAAATATTTTGTCAAAATCTAACATTTGCAGGTTTAGCATCTACAAGTACCAATTGTTCCAAGTCAAATAGTGTAATGTTACCACTTGTTAAATGCATTACCAATTATATCAAATTACAAAAAATCATTATTTTTCCATAGCCAACTCATATTGCCCATTACCAACTTACAAAAAATCTGAATACCAATATCAAATAAAGTGAACCAAGTGTAAGCTTCAAACTTTTTGTCCTTATATAGTAGTGTAAACATTTAAGTTTCACTAATCCAAGTTCTAGCATCTACACTCATATCAACCAACCTTGTTAAGTGGAATAATCACTTAAATATGCCAAAGATACCACATGTAAACTGAAAGATGTATTTCCATATCAGTGCCAAAAAATAATCAAAGAATTTCAATACCGACCATATCAAAGAATACCTATAAACTATACACCAATCAAGTTACCATGTGAATGGATACCAATCAGGTATACCAATCTAGATATGAATTTACCTGTTTGTATACCTAAATCCATTTTCATTCACATCACTTAAATATATATATGTGCATCAAATATGCAAGTATATTTCAAGGTCAAAAATATATCACAAATTCCACCATCAATGTCAATATAGGAATATACCAATCAATTATTTCAACCAAATATGTAAATTCCAATATCAATGATTGCCAATGTTAAGACCAATAACTCTAACAAGTAGTTATGTCAAACTGCCATATAAATCCTCAACCAAATATCACTGCCAAACTAATTTTAATAGAAATTATTATTCCTTAAATGTTTCTTATTCACCATTTAGTTCTTGAAACACATGAACCTTATATGCGATAGCTCATTAATAACTTATATACTATGAATGTAGCAAGCTATTGATATCTTAAAAATGAAATTTCATAACACATTAATTACTTATTAGAGATAAGCATATATATAAGCCTTTAATATCTAATGCTAACAAGATACATAGGTTATCAAGTATTAATTCAATCATAGTTTATGAAATAAATCAATCAATCCTATATTTTTAATGAATTTAAACCTCTTTATCACTGATATATGCCACCACTACCATTTAATGGTTTGAGATTGATATCAAAACTGTGATCATGTAGACATAATGGAAATCCTTATCCAAGAACTTTTGCATCAAAACCATGATGATATGAATGAGAAAGTATCAATACCAGTACAAATACCACTGCAAATCTTGTCAATTTTGAAAACTTAGACAAGCATCAAGTATCAAATCTAGACTTTGGAATGGACACCATAAGACTATGAACTTTGACATAAACATAGTTATCACTGCATCAAGATGCCAAGTAGCCAAAGTAATACTCACTGCCCTCGTAGGATATGTAGATGTTGATTGCCATGTACTTCTAATCTCCACATTATAATTTATTGAAAGTAAACTATGGAACATACAAACCATATACCTGGTTCACAAAAGCAACTCCATTGTTTGTGCAACTATCAAGCAAAAATTAGCAATACACAAAACATATCCACTATCTCATGAGAAATTCAAGATATTCACTATGCAAGTAGTAATAGCATGTGTATAACAACTAAACATAAAAGAGTACAAACAAACAACATATATCAAATCCTTTTATCAACAAATCACCAAATGACTAAGGAACCATTGTGCCATATCCTTCATTTGATAACCCTGCATGGTAACACTACACTTCCAACACATTGAATGTTTTTACCAACTTATGAAGGTTTCAAATATATATATTAAACTAGGGATATCAGACAAATACATTTCATAACAATCTCATGCTTTTAATTAAGTTTCTTGTTTTCTCTATGGGCTAAAAGGTAAATCACTAACCTGCTCCCCCTTAATTCATGCTACATTTTATGTACTATGAGATATCCTTGTGCAATATGCACAAGTTTAGAATACTTTATATCTTGATTTTGTTTTCTTCTCCATATTTTTATAGGCTCCTTCTTTTTCTTGCTAAAATAATCTTCTTGATTAGGTAATTTCAACAATTTACTTTTACAAAAATTGGCTCTAAGTCCAAAACCATTACATCTATTTCACATGACCAAGTATTTATAGCTTCTCATGAATCTAAAATCATCATTCAGAACCTTTCTACCACAATCTCTTGCAATGTGACCAAGATGGTTACATCTAAAACATGTGACATTATTCTTTCTATATGCCAGCTCATTAAAATTCTTTTTTCCATCAATTTTCTTTTCATACATCCAAAATTCTAATTCTTTATGACCAAACGAAAACCATAAATATCAATAACCATTAAATTGAGAGAATTTATACCTTTTTGAATGATATTTCTTTGATAAACTCCTTGATCTTCTTCTTCCAATATCAAAAAAATATATTTTTCTTTCTTCTTGGTTTCAATCTTAGGGGCAGTAGAGTAATAATTCAGGTCTACCTTCTTTCTTGGAGTCTATCTAGCATTAAAAACCTTTCCATATTTTTTTTCAAATACTATTTCATGTGTAGGCTTATCTAAAATTTCAGAGCTTTGTCTTTTTTCATACCCTAAACCAAAAATGTATTTGTGATTATTTTTCTTATCCAACATCTCATTTATCTTGTTAGTACTTTGATCAAACTTCTATTTTTTTTTTAATTGAACCTTTACACTTTCAAGATCTTTCCTTAGAACAACTATTTCACTTTGTAAATTTTGGCACTCAACTGCTCTGGCTTCTAAATTGGACCTAGTCACTTGGGCTATTCTCTTACTTTCTTCATTTTCAAATTTCAGACAGATAATTAACTCATTTGATTTTTCAATATTTTCTTTCAAAGAGATAATTTCAGTTTCTAACTTTCTGCAATCTTCTACCTTTTTCTCTAACTAAAATATTACTTCTGTGTTCACCTTTCTAAGAATCTTAATCTCATCAAGTGCAGAAATAATTTCTACCTCAAAATTAATTTCTCCTTCAATATCTGAATCATTCATGTCCACCACAAATTCATCAAGTTCTATATTAGACATATTTTCTTCTGTAGGTTCTTGATTCTCTTTAAGAATTTCTACTTTTTCAGGTTGTGGTTTTTCTTTCTTATTCCTATTCCTCTTTGCCATGACAACATGTACTCCACTCAGAATCCCCTAGTTTAACTCAAGAAAAGGTTTTGGCTCTGATACCAATTGTTAGAGTAGGTGAGACATTGAGAAGGGGGGGTGAATCAGTGTTTGATAAATTAATTCAATTTGTTGACATTTAAAAACCTGTTTTCAAAACTTTGAGAACAATATGAATAATGTTTCAAGAGCTAACATGTGTTCCAGTATGAATTTATAATTCTTAATTACATAAATGTAAGTGCAAAAATGTACAACTATGAAATAGTAAGATCACAAATGACACCAAATAAAGACCCATAACATAGTGAATTCCTTGAGTGGAAAACCCTCTTGGGCTAGAAAAACCATTCATAAAACTCCCTCATTGGATTAATTAGCCTCACTAGTTACATAATGCCTCATTGGACAAAAATGGCCCCACTAACCAAAGAACCTCATTGGTTACAAGAATGCCTCACTGTCAATGTGTCTCATTGACATTAAATGTGCCTCGCTAGCAATGATCAATTTGTTTCGCTGACTTGATCATTTTAACTTCACTATACATTTCTCAATAAAGAATAATTCAACTACAGAGGATCACTATATTTCTCTACAAAACATATTTTTACCTCCAATCAAATACACTTAATATCTTAAAGATTCATTTTTTTGGACTATTTAAAATACAATATATATTAGTGATACAATATTTTTTGAGTCATATTTACAAAACTTCTTTACAAAATTCTCTTTACACATTCAACATGATAACTCTATGAAAAGAACCAAACATCAAATAGTGATAAATCCCTATTTATATAAACAATCCAAGAATGGCAACTACTATAAACTACCTTCCACATAATGCCACATGTAACCTGTTAACTGTCTTCAAAAAATTTTGTGCACCGAGATAGGTAAAATGAATGATCAAAAAATTATTTCTTCAAAACTACAACCCATTCCTTCAACCTTTAACCAACATAAATGATAGTAAATAAAATGCCTGATCAAAACAACATTTCTATTTACCCATTATCAAAAGAAAACACCTTTACCCACATGGAGAAAGTAAACCACAACTTCGTAAACCCAGACAAGGATTTAGAAGAATTAGAAAACATTAACCACAAAAACAAGAGTATATTTCCCTTAACAAATACAAACTGGAGATCCAAATATTTTTATATTTTAGGTACCATTATTCACAAAAACCAAACACCCATTTTCTATTAACAAACATAAACACAATACTCAAGAAACCCTTAACAAACAACTCAAAAACTTAAACAAATTTTTTTGAATACTCACACAACTGACAATGAATACAACCTTCTCTACAATTTTTAATCAAACAAATAACTACCAATTAAAAAAACAACTAGAGAATATTACTCAAGAAAAATGTAGTCTGTAAACCATTCTCCTCTCACTAAAAACTAGTAGAGCATTGTCTTGTCCAAGGAAAAGAACCATCATCATCTAAAAACCCTAACTCCTCATGATTTTTCTTCACAATGATAACCAACACAATAATTTATGTTTAATAAGTTTCACATAAACATTATTTTCATCGAGCCCTAGATCCTTTTGCCATGTGATCAAAAAAATGTGTAACGCCTTTATCACTTTTCCTTTTCAATATCATTATGTCTGCTTTGAAACATCTTTCAAATCAAAACCAAAACATTACCACTATCTTGTAAATCAAAATATGCAAGTATTTTATGTTTAAAGGAACCTGTGACCTCTAGGAAGGTTTTCCAAAAAATATGACATGCATGGAGTGCTAAGTTCTTCCCTTTTATGCATTGTAAAGGATTTTATGGCTGAAATTCTAGCATTTAAAACAAATTAAAAAAATCCTTTTTATTTTACCATAGAAACCATATTAATTCCAATTTGTCACTTGCACATGCATTTGACACAATGTCAAACAAAATGCCACTGGGATCAATAATATCACCATTTGCACATCAAGGGAATGTTACCATAAATCATTCCAACAAGAAAACCACTATACCAACCACTGAATCTAAGCATCACCAATGAAGAATAAACCAAACATATCAGAGTAGGAATCATGTGTCTTTTTGAAGAATAAACCAAACATATCAAAGTAAGCATCATGTGTCTTTTGGAAACAAGGACAAACCAAAACAAAGAGGAACAAAGAACAAAAAACTCCCCAAAAAGTGAAAACCAAAACATAGAGGAACAAAGAACAAGGAAGGTTCGGGTGTTTGTTTTAATGTGTATGGTGCTCAACCATATTTTTATGTGTTTATTTGATGGGATGGGTCCAGATGACATACCAAGGTTTCAACAAGTTTTGGAGGGAAAGATGCAAGAAGAAAATAGAATCACCAAGGTCCCTAAGTTCATCACAAGGATTGAAATGGTACAAAAAAGAAGTATTGTGTACTATCAAGAACATAAATCTTTAATTTTTTTGAAAATTATTGTTGCACTTCCTACCATGGTTGTTATCTATAGAGGTATTTTAGAAAGGGGAACTGTAGTTGAGGGGCTTGGTTCAAGGTGCTTCACCACCTATGAAGGAAATATTATTTTTGTACTTCACTTTATGATTTATTGTGATATTGTTGGTGGAAATTAGATTGAATTCCCCCTGGATCAACCTTTTCATCAAGGCAATATGGTATTCAAGAAAGTAAGGAAGTTGAAATTGAAGGAAGAGTTCAATTCGATTTACTTCAGACCATACAAAGAGATTATAAGCTTAGCTCATATTCATTAATTTTTGTTTTAGCACACTTTATTAGTGAGAAGAAAGAAGATATCCATCATTCCATCATTTTTTATTTGCATAATGGGAATCCAAAAACAACATGGAGAGTAAAGAGGTTTCAAAACCACATTATGGCCTAATATTTAAAAGAGCAAAGTTGACATTTCACAATAATATCATCCTTTGAGAAAGTTTTAAAAACAAATCACTAAGTTTTGCCTTGCAAAGTTTTGGGTTACATCATTGGGTTACTATCAACTAGGTCTCATTGTGATATAGATTGATTAAGTGCTCTAGCATTCAATTCTAGTAGATATTGAGATAACATTATCCAACGATCATCCCATCTAAGGAATTGAAAAATGGGACTTTATACTCAATGAAAGTATGGGATAGGATCGATTGGTATGAATATCAACAACTTACATGAGTAATGTAACTATTGGTGGGCCCCATATATATCACCAAAACTATAAAGACTTTTGGCATTTTAAGTGGAATGTGAAAATCATCAGATCGCAAGGTAAATGTAGTGAAGTGGGGGAGTCGGGAGTTTTTGAAACTCTCGAACTCTTGATTCAAGGTTCTAAAGTTATGAAATTCCTTGACATCCCAACTCCTTTGTTATCAGAGATTTTGGGGTTTTCAAAACCTGATTTTTTTGCTGGTACAATAGAATGCATAAGTGACGATTTCAATATGAAAATGTAAAAACGAAATCCATGATAGTTGTCAACACCTCCTCCCAACCTGTGTCAGAATGAATCTTTTGAAGAAGATATAGACGTCCAATAAAGCAGTTGTGTAATGGTATCAAATAGTGATGCAAGGAAATAATTTGAAAACAAGTTTACAATGTTTAGTGTGCTTGGTATCATATAACAATAAAAGGGTTTTTTAGTTTTATATCAACATGCATTATGATCATGTGTTGATTTAGTTTGAGGAGCATGATATGGAGCTAAAGTATTAAATAATAGTGTTATTTGGGACTATCAATTATCGAGATCGTACTTCATCTCATAGAGGTAAAAGATAGTTTGAGGAAAATTTTGATAAGAAACTCAAATTCTAGAGAATAATGCAACTTATTACTAAATGCAGAAAAGAGACCTCATGCAGTGAATATATGCTTTCAAAAAATTTGAAGCTTGAGGATGAAGATAAAAGGTGAAGATCATAGCAGGAATTGAATGTGGCTTATAAAATAATGAATGGGGAGTGACCTGATAAATGAGCATGTTTAATTGCAGAACATGGTTTGATAACGGTATTAATCAGTCCCTTGAAGATCATTTCTAAAGTAATACTTCATCTCAAAATCTCCAATGAGGGAACCGAGTCTTATGGAAGTCTTCTTTAGAAATATAAATATTGGAAAATCATGGTGCAAAGCCTTGGATAGATACATCATATGCAAGTTTAGAAGTAGTTTGGTGGATACATTGGCCTGAAAGGTGCATGCATACGAAGAAAATATAGATCTTTAGGGTTGAAATATGGAGGAAATTTAGAACCATAGTGGTACATTGACAGTGTTAAATAGCTATCGTATTGGAGCTTCTATTTTGTGAAAGATTATTTCTTTAAATGAATCGAGCTTCTAGTAAAAGGGGATATATATATAAAGGGACCATTTGTTTCACTTTGCTGTAATATTCCTAAGGAAGTATACCAAAATGTAGACGGTAAATCCAAGCAAGATTTTTGAAATAATTTCTAAGAATCAATTACATAACTCATAGAGTTGAAGGGAAAATATTTTCTTAATTTAAAAATAAAATACTATATTTTCAAGAAATCATTATAGATGGTGGGAGAGTAATATAAGAGAGTATGATATATAGTTGGATGGATATTTTTCAAGATATTCGAGAACAGGGAGTAGCTAAATTTTCTTTCAACATAGTTCTATTGTGCAGGGATGTTGAGGCTTTGAACTCACATTTTGGCATTGAGGAAATAAAGGAGATATTTCTAAATCTATGTATTTATTAATGTTTTCTTTTGATCGCAAGTGAACTTGGAGTCTTTGTAATTACTCTTCAATTTTTATTCTATTAGATTAAACTATGTATGTGTTCATTTCTGAAACTTTGAATTCAGATTAACTCATCTATTGAAATGGGATCCGATGTTCATTATTTTCTTGAGTATCATTTACGGGTGTGATATATGAATGTTGTGTCATTTATTTTCATTCACTTCATTATGAAGTTAACTCATCACATTTGTGTCATGGTTATGTATAGTTGTTAGTCTTCCTTTTCATATTTTTGGTTAAAATCATAGCATGTGTTTTCATTCATTGAATATCATTCAAAGGTAGTTGTGCCTTGTAAAATTATAAGAGAGAACTTACACATAGAATTGAAAGTGATTCAATTTTTGTTTAGATTGTCATTGATATGGGAAAGAGATTAAAAAACCGAAGTGACAAATATGTTAACTAGCAAATTTTTGGTGAGTCCACTAGGGAAAGAATCAAATTTATAGTGTCTTCTTTTCTAAGAAATTTTAAGGTGCCTCCCCGAGGATAGAGGTTGGTGGCTCTGCAAGGTGGAATGTTATCAAAATCATTTTATTCTAGTAAAGACTCATGTTTGATTTAGTTTTTAGAATTACAAATTATAGCGTTAATTTCTTCCCAACCATGGGGAAGTCACTTTGGACCTCTTTCTTTGACACAATATTCACCATTTCCTGAACGATCAACTAAGAACTTACTGAAGTTCAATGGAGAAGAGCATTAAGATGTGAAAGAGCACATTCTAGCATTTATAGCTGCATGTGGCATTTTGGAGGTAAGTGAAGAATTTTTTTTTGTGAGATTATTTATTGAATCTCTTATTAGGCCTATGACAAATTACTTTTATTATTTAGAAGAAAAATGTATTACTGATTGGAATTCACTGAATAATAAGTTCTCGGGAAGGTATAGGGGGCATGTTGATGAAGCGACTTTGTTGGGCCAATTTTTCAATATTTGGAAGCAAGAAGGTGTATCAATTAGATATTTTGTGGATAGATTCAACTAGTTTCTCAAAATGATTCCAACTTCTATTCAACCAAGTAAGAAACTATGACTCTATACTTTTATTTCTTCATTGCATCCAAATGTTTAATTTGAGTTAAAACAGTGTAAAGTAGGTGATATCAAAGCTGATCAACAAGAGATTGTAAAAATAGAAGATGATTTGATATTATGTGGTCTTTGGAAAGAGAATCAGGCTGCGAATGATTCAATTTGTGAGTCTATAAGGAAGTTCATCATGCAAAAACCAAGTTTTCAGCTTGTAGGATTTTAAACTATACAACCTCCTCCTACTGAATGTTTTAATCTCACTATTTTTCATCAAAATTATTTTGGTAGAGGTGAAGTAAGTGTGGAAGGAATTAAACCTCGTATAGATAAGAAAAATGAAGTGTATTATTTGTATCGTGACGAAGATAAAGATGAATTTGAAATCCCCTCAAATGGAAAAGAAAAGAAAGCATCTTCTCATGAAACAAATTGCAACGATGGTAATGAAAATAGTGATGTTTTTTCATTCTTATCTTTTATAGAAATGGAATCATTCACTTTTTCTGATGATGAAGAACAAGTGGAAGATGCACAACATAAAGATGAGGTGTTGAATATCCTTTCCTCAAAGTGCATGTAAGCTAAATATGAGGACTTCACTTTTTTTGAGCAAGATAATATGGAAGTATGATAGCAAGAGGAGGTCATAAATCATTTTACCTTTAAATCCTTACATTTTGAAAATTTGAGTGCCAAAATTTTTAAACAAAATTTTGAAGATGATGTTAAAATTAGCCATAATAGCTTTGATGTAAATGGTCAAATAGACAAATGTGATGACACTCATAATATTTATATTCCAAATTGGTGCCTCAATGCTAGTCAGGATAAATTTATGTGTGAAGAAGAGGTTGTCATGTATACAATGCAGGATATAGATAAGGAAATTGAAGTGTATCATGAAATTGTTGAGCCAAATCCTATAGAAAAAAAAGAGATTGTCCCAGTTGGGGGTGATTTTCATTCACATGAAGATATTATTTGTAATGCAGATTATCAAGTTAACTCACTTCTAGTTTTACATGAGTTACATATGGTTGGTGATTGGCCTTCTAGTGATGCAACTGGTTGATTCTATGCATGGGATCTTAGTTTTCTTGCTACAAGAAGGAAAGATTATATGAAGGAATATATTGAGGGGATTCCAAATATTTATGATGCTAAATGGTTGTTCAGTTCTATAGCATTACTCAACAGGTCTCTTTAGTTTAAAAATTCTAGGTTTTTGTCTCAAATCATGGGATGGCTTCTAAGTTTGCAGGTGCTTCATTGGTACATTATTCTTTTATGCGTAGGCATTTATTTTTCCTAGCTTGTAAATGGATTTTCCTAGTCATTTTGGGAGTTGATTGTTTTGCACCTAGTTTGAGTGCATATAGTTGTTCTAGGTTACTACTCCTTTTTTGGTCTTTTGGTTCTAGTTTTGGGTTGTGTTCTCCTTTCCTTCTTCCCTTAACTCTGTGACCTAGTGGAAAAGGGATCGTTTGCCCCAAAGATTCTACATTTCTCTACATTTTTCTATAAAATACAGTCCCCAATTAGAGCCAATGTTATCCCCCAAATCTGATCATCAAAATTTATAAATTTTATCCTTGTCAAGACATTTATCGAATCAGTGGTGTTTGAGTATAATTCTTCTTTATTGACTATAGGCCATTTTGATTGCAAATAACATCTATGGAATATTTTTTTTGGGGATGTATGAGAAATTTTATCATACAACACAATCAAAAGCATTATAGCATGTTTCAAGTTGAGGTTTCACGGATCCTCTATTTATATCAGTTTCATATTCATAAATCCTCAAAGATGTTGACAATGTTTGTGATTGAAGTCTTACTACCACATAATATTTTTGCAACAATTTAATAGTCTTGAAAGATGTTTTTCCAAGTGTTCCAATAGTTGGATATTGATTATATTATAGGTGAAATTTACCAAGATATTATGCCGCACTTGATTGAAAAAGCTACAATTCTAAGGATTTGTTGTGTTACATAGGAAGGTTTGTGTGTCTACTATAATGTTGATGGGCCCAAATGACATACCAAGGTTTCAGTGAGTCTTGGAGGCAAAGATGTGAGAAGAAAACAAAAACAACAAGATCCCTAAGTTCATCACGAGGATTGAAATGGTTAAAAAAGAAGAAGTATTATATACTATCAAGAATATAAATCTCAACTATTTCTAAAAATTGTTGTTGCAGCTCTTACCATGGTTGCTAGCTGTAGAGTTATTTTAGAGAGGGGAACCATAGTTGAGGGGTTTTGTTCAAGCTGCTTCACCACCTATGAAGTAAATTCTCTTTTTGTACTTTTCTTTATGATTTATTGTGATATTATTGGTGGCAATTAGATTGCATTCCCCTTTGGATCAACCTTTTCATAAAGACAATATGGTATTAGAGAAAGTAAGGAAGTTGTAATTGAAGGAATAGTTGAGTTTCATTTACTTCAGACCATAGAGAGAGATTACAAGCTTCACTCATATTTGTAAATTTCTATTTCAGCACACTTTCTTGGTGAGTAGAAAGAAGATATCCATCATTCCATCATTTATGATTTACATAATGGGAATCCACAAATAAGGCAAAGAGTAAAGAGGTTTTCAAAACCACATTATAGCATGATATTTGAAAGAGCAAATTTAACGTTTCACAATGATATAAGCCTTTGATAAATGTTTTAAAAAAACTCTTCAAGGTTAGCCTTCCATGGTTTCTGGTTACATCATCATGTTACTATCAACTAGGTTTCAGTGTGATTTAGATTGATGTTCTCTAGCATTGAATTCTTGCAGATATTTAGACAACATCATTTAACCATCATCCCATCAAATAACTTGCAAAATGGGATAGGCTCAATTGGTATGGATATTAGTAGCTTACATGAGTAAGGTAACTATTGTTGGGCACCATACATATCACCGAAACTATTAAGAATTTTGACATTTTAAGTGGAACTTGAAACTCATTAGACCACAGGATAAACGTAGTGAAGTCAGGGAGTCATGATTTCTTGAAAATCTTGAACTCTTGATTCAAGGTTCTAAAGTTATGAATTTTCTCGACATCCCGAATCCTTTATTGTCAAAGATTTTAGGGTTTCCAAAACCTAACTCTTTGCTAGTATGACAAAATGTGTTGGTGATGATTTTAATCTTAAAATTTAAAAGAAAACTCCATAGTTGTTGCTAGCACCTCATCCTAGCCCGTGTGAAAGTGAAGCTTCCAAAGAAGATATAAATGTCCAATAAAGTAGTTGTGCAATGGTATTGAATAGTGATGCAAGGAAACAATTTGAATTTTTTTTTACAATGTCCAATGTGCTTGGTATTATATAATAATAAAAGGGTTTTTGATTTTTATATCATTAACATGCATTATGATCATGTGTTGATTTAGTTTGAGGAGCATGATATGAGGCTAAAGAATTGAATTCTAGTGTGATTTGGGACTATCAATTATCGAGATTATACTTCATCTCACAAAGGTAAAAGATAGGTTGAGGAAAATGTTGACAAGAAACTCAATTTCCAAAGAATAATGCAATGTATTAATAAATAAATTAGAGAGACCTCATGCAAGGAATATATGCTTTAAATTTATTTGAATCCTAGGGATGAAGATGAAAGGTGAATATCATAATAGGCATCGAACATTGCTTATAACAAAATGAATGGGGAGTACCCTAATAAATGAGCATGTTTAATTTCATAACAAGGTTTCATAATTCTATTAATCAATCCCTTGAAGATCTTTCTAAAGTAATGCTTCATCCCAAAATCCCCAACATGACAACCGAGTCTTATGGAATTATTCTTTATAAATATAAATATTGGAATATCACAGTGCAAATCTTTGGTTGGATACATCATATGCAAGTTTAGAAGTAGTTTGAGGGAGACATTTCTTTGAAAGGTACATTCATACAATGAAAATTTAGATATTTAGGCTTGAAATATGGAGGACATTCAGATCCATAGTGGTACATTGAAAATTTAAATAGCTATTGTATTGGAGCTTCTATTTTGTGAAAGATTAATTTTTTAGGTGAATTGAGCTTTTAGTAAAAGGGGATATATATAAAGTGACCATTTGTTTCACTTGCCTTCAATATTTGCAAGGAAGCATACTAAAAGGTAGAAGGTAAATCCAAGCATTATTTTCAAAAAAAAATCCAAGAATCAATTATAGAACTCACTGAGTTGAAGGGAAAATATTTTCTCTGATTAAAAAAAATTACTGGATTTTCAAGAAACTAGGATAGATGGTGGGGGAGTGATATAAAAGCAAGTTGGATATGTAAGTGGAGGGATATTTTGCAAGCTATTTGAGAATAGGGAGTAGCTTAGTTTTATTTCGACACAATTTTATTGTACAAGGATTTTGAGGCTTTAAACTCATGTTTTTTCGTTGAGGAAATAAAGGACATATTTTTGAATCTGTATATTTATTATTGTCTTCTCTTGATTGAAAATGAACTTTGAGTCTTTGTAATTACTCTTCATTGTTTATTCAGTTATATTAGTTGTGTATGTGTTCATTTCTAAAGATTTTAACTTATATTAACTCATCAATTCAAAGGGGATTTTTTGTTCATTCTTTTCTTGAGTATCATTCATGGGTGTGATATGTGAAATTGTGAATTTATTTGCATTCACTCTATTCTTAAATTAACCCATCACATCTATGTCATGGTTATGCATAGTTTTTAGTCTTCCTTTTTTTATTTTTGTTTAAAATCATACCATGTATTTTCATTCATTGCATATCATTCAAAGGTAGTTGCATCTTGTAAAACAACCAGAGATTACTGATAAATACCATTTCAAGTGACTCATTTGTTGGTCAAACTGTCATTGACATGGGAAAGAGACTATAAAACTGAAGTGAAAAATTTGTTAAATAACATATCATAAACATTATATGACAATTGTTAGCACAATAAAAAACATGATGCAAAAATTTCATTCATAGGATGCTTGAATCTTTATGATCTCTCCAAATACTTGACAAATTTCTCTTGAATTATTGAATACTTGAATGCTTAGATTGCTTGTTGGGATAAAATGATTTAAAAGAACCTTCTATTTATACTTATTCATGCTTAATATCTTGAAATTACACCACACCAAGCTAACATATGAATTCATTAATTAAAGGAGGTTGAATCCCACTAGAATTTGAAATTAGATACCAAAATAAGATTAAGGGGGACTAAGATGCCCTAGGTGGTGTCTTGGTTGCAAAGCTAAAACCTTAGGGCATAGTCTCCAAAAAGGGACCATTTAAGATACCTTTGAAATCAAGGTCCCAAGACCCTTAGGGGACAAATATTCCCTAGGTAGCATCTTAGTCTCAACCCAAAACTCATGGACACTCAAATAGAATCATTAAATTATCATTTATCCTTTGAAGTTTTCTGGGTTTAGCTAGAAAAATATATATTTTATTAGGCTTGTGGATGCAAAATAGGATGATTTAAGACATAAAAAAAGATAAATAAAGAAAGGAGTTCCCAAAAAGGTGTGAAAATTCAAGGGTATGCATTTTCCTACCCTACATTTAGCCTCCACTTGAGTGAGAGGATGAACTTGCTTGAAACTCACACTAAAGTAGCCAACCACACAATCAAGAGGGGTTCAAATGTACAAATGCTAGTAGAATAGGATGAAAATAACCAAGAGGGTGGACAAGCCTTTAGGATCAAAATCCTATGGAAAATAAACATAGGCACAAAGGAACACACTTGTGAATGAGATATGAATCCATAACCAGATCACAAACATACACCATCAAAGATAGAAAAAAAATAAAATGCAGCAGATCAAGTTGCAATTGGACATCCAATGCGCTATGGACCGGGTCTAGGATTTTTGTCCAAAAAAGGTTTACAAGTAGAACACATTTTCCACTATGAAATCAAGGTGCATGCTCACAAGGGCTAGTAAATCTATTTGTTCACTAGGTGAGCCCCAATAGGTCTATATCAACGTCATACCCCCATGACTATGATAAGGACAAAAATAAAAATACATGCTTACAAGGGCTAGTGAAGCTAGTTGTTCACTAGGTTAGCCCTAGGGGAGCATATTAAATCCATACCTCCATAAATTTAATAAGTTACAAAGATATAATGTGATAATAAAGAGGAATGTTCAAAAAAAATTTCTTATTTCATGCAAGGTCTCATCTTACGGAACATTGTTCTTAACATATTCAAGAGAGGAAAAGTCAAAGAAAGATCACACTCTAAAAGGAAATCAAACCCAATGACACCACTAAGAAAAAAATGGATCACAAAAAGAAAGAAAATAATGCAATGAAGCATGAGTTTCGATGTATTACCCCACTTTAAAGCAGTTCTTGACACAATTATTGTGAGAAATTTATTTAAAGTAGAAGAAGACATGAGAGCTTACTCAAAAATCCCTATGCCATGTCATATGTTTCCAATATGCTATGTTATGAGAAGGGAAGGGGTTGCCCCCAAAATTTCTAATTGAGTACATCACATGCGAGCCAAATTAAGGCATGCAATCCCAAGCTTGCTCTTATATACATGAAAGATTATCAACTAGCCAAAAGAGGAAATGATAGGTGACATACGAGGACAAGGCTACCTAACCCTTTCCCCCACTTAGTGCAGGATAAAGGTGAGCCAAAATGATTGATGAAAAACACGCTCGTGTAAAAATCAGTATCAATTAGAGGAGTTAGGTGCTCCAACATAAGGAAGAGCACCACACTCCTTAAGATGTTGAATTTTATCACTTAAATCCTTGCATTTATTAGTATAATGATCATGAACTCTATGATATGCACAAAATGAATGTTTATAGTAGAATTTATTTCGTGTTCTTGGAGGTAGAGATATCAAACAATCTTGGAAAATTCTCAACAAGATACTTTCTTGATCAAAGTAGAGGTTTATTCATTATTTCGGGGTGAAGATTTCACTTGCTTCATATTAGTTTTCATACCCACAAAAGACTCTTTGGACTTTTTTCTCTTCTTTAAAGGAAGATGTAAAATCTATGAAATTTGAATCATAAGTGTTTTGCATTATGAAATTGATGTTAAGCGAGGATTTATTTGTTTCTTACAAATGATAACAATCAAGACCACTAGTGTCTATCAATTCAAGATGCACTGTTGTTAAAGTTGGCTTAGATAATTTTTTTGTAAGAATGTTGATATTGAGTCAAGGTTTGTTTGATGGTTTGATTTCTATCATAGGAAAATAACCAAGAGCATGAGTTTTTTCTTGTGTGTGAGACTCTATAGGGACATAGATACCTTATTATCTAGTACCACATCATTTTCCACTATATCCCAATTGTTTCATAAGCTCAAAACCTTTTCCATAACTTTTTTTAATTTCTTTTGGATTTAGTGGTTGCTAATAGTCTATATTGTCGATTTTTGTTGTGTAATTTGTTTTTCTTCTAAAGTGTTTGAGGTGGATACTTTCAAATGGTCTTCTAAATTTTGTATTGACATTATTGCCTTTTCTTTTCCTTTTTCAAAGCCCTTTTTTATGATCTTTTATTCTCCCATGAATGTAGGTTTGAAGTCTAAGGAACCCCAATAATCTTCTATTAGTTTTGTGACTTCCTCAATATGTTTTTCTTTGTCTCTCTATTGCATGGGTTCCACTTATATATTTGGTGTCAATCTATTTAAAGGATTCTCTTTATTTTTCTTAATGTTTAAACAACTATTTGCTTTAGATTCTTCTTCAAGTATGTACACTTTTTTGTTGTAGATATACTTCATTTTATGATGAAGAGTGGAAGATACCCTATTCATTGCATGAATCCACAGTCTACCTAAAACAAGATTATATGAAAGATCATGAGGCATAACATGGATCAATGTTTCTAATGTGGCCTTTCTAAATTTAATAGGTAAAGTGATTACACCAAGTGGTTGTTTTCAAACGTTATCAAATCCATTAATAGATAAAGATGTAGGTAGGGCTTTTGATTTATCAATTCCAATACTTTCCAAAAGAGTCACACTACACACATTAAGGGCTAAGACATTATCAACAAGGGTTCATTTTATCCCTATGATATTATACTGAGTTATGATCATGAAAGCATCATGTTATTTATACACTTCCAAAGCAGGGAGCTCACTTTGGTCAAAAAAATATCAGCTTTTGTTCCTTGAATCATGGCTACTATGTCATTTGGGTTCGCACTAGAGGGAACCACAATATTTGCAAGGCTATTTGAAGCATAGTGTGATAATTAGGTGAATTCTTAGTTAATTCCCATAGGGATATCTTTGTAGGAGTATTCTTAAATTGCTCAATAATATCATACTCCTTCCCACTATCTGGTGTTAAATAGGGAGTAGTAAAAAAAATAGGATTAGGCAATGGGAGGGATGTTGAAGGTGTTTGTCTTGGTTGCAGATTGTTCCTAGTGTTGTATGTATGAGAAATGATATTATAACTTGGTTGCTAAGAAACATTATTCTTAGGTGGTTCAAGGATAAGGATGGGTTTGTTTTGAAGTTGTGTTTTTTGAGAGGGTGGATAAATGATAAGTTTGGGCCTATGAGAGTATTGAAATGGGTATCTAATGTTCATAACCTTAAAAGACATATCCTTATTTTAATGATATCTTAGTGAAGAGGAGTCTAATGTTACTTCATCATCTTCATCTAAGGAATTACTATTTTCAATGTTCCCATTGTCTTCCACCATTAAATTTTCCCTAGTAGGAGGGTTTTAAAGAGAACTACAAACCAAATGTTCTTGAAATTCAAGGGTTGGTTTTTTCAAGATGACTTCATCACATGTAAGGGATTTAACAATGGCTGAATTATCTTGCTCATAAACAATGGGGATATTAGGATAAGGATCTATTTGATTCTTATTATTTTTCATGGCTTTATCCTTTTTCTCTAGGGTCTCATTCTTGTGGGCTATACCATCTACCCTAGTGGGAGAGATTGTAAGATTTTCATCACATTTCATGGTTAGATTTTCTAAAATAGATTCATCACAAGTAGGGGAGGCATCAAGAGGACAACTATTATTTTCTTGCTTACCACATAGATCTTTCCAAATGGTAGGAGAATTAGGGAAGGGAGGAACAAGATTTTGATGAATCTCAATAGGTTCTTCTTCTAACACCAACCTATTCTCTTTGTATCAAGGAGGGATTTTAGGAGAAGGGAAATTTTGATTTTCTTGGCTATCTATGATATCATTCTCTTTTGCTAAAAAATTCTCACAAGCAATGGATGAATGGATACTAGGAAAGGCGATTTTTAGAAATCTTTCTATGATCACATCTTGTTTTCTAATATCTTCCAAAGAGGGAGGACAAGAGGGACAATCAAGATTCTCAATGCTTGTATCTCCTTTAACCAAGATGCCTTTGACACTAATAGAAGAGTTATTAGAAGATAACAAGTATGAATGTTATAAATTTGTACGTTTGCATCCTCTTGTACTATACCATCCTCACCAATGGGAAATATAATATTAAGGATTGTGCAAATGGTTTGATATGCTTTCTCTAGCATTTTCTCGTAACTATGAAAGATAGTAGAATGACAACTTGTTGAAATGCAAAAGACAAGAGAGAAGGGGGTGAATTAGTTGTATCAAATCACTTTACTTCTAAACTTTAATCTTTTCACTTTAGATTCATTTTTTTATTAAGTGTTAACATGAAATGCAAATAATTGAAGGAAAACATTAGAGACACCAGATTCACATGAAAACCATAATGATGGAAAAACCATGGTGAGGATTAACTCACAATATAGTAGTAATGGAATACCAAATACAAATGCTCACTGCTAGAGGGCTCATTGTCTTTATTCAAAGGATCACTTCCCAGATGCAAGGGCTCACTGCCTTCAAAGGACTCACTATCCAGAAAGGAGACTCACTACCTACAAAAAATTAAATGAGATAAATGAAGATCCACCACTAGGGTTCCACACATTCACAAATTGATTAGAAGATTGTAGACACCATTAGTTCATTGCTTTCAATAATCTAACACATGAAAGTACTATTTCCTCAATTCACTCTTCCACTCTTTAATTTTTGCACTTGTTCGCACACTTCACTTACTTTCATGATTCATGAATGGATGGATATAAAATTCACTAAAACTTGATCTATTTTTTATACCATCTTCATCCCTACAAAATTTTTCCAAGGTCGGCTATACAACTTAATTTACAAATTCAAAATAGGTTGGATACTCAACATTCTCATGGTGGAGAAGAATGAGAGAGGACCAATTGCATATTTAATTTAGGACCCAAAAATCTTATATCAGTCACACGCTTCCTTAAGTTGATGCAAAAACTTAATGTAACATGTAGACACCAGTTTGACCAAACATAATGAAAACAACAATGATCTTTGATGTACACACATATCCAACAAGATAATCAAACATGGATCACTTATCACACTTCAATAGAAATTTTACCATCATTGAGTATACCTTAGGTATGTCTGCAAAAATTACAGAAAAATTCATTCATAAAGAACTTTTCAACAGTTCAACCGGACCAACCAACAAAGCACATGAGCTCTAGAGCAAGTCTTTTGGAGTGCCAAACCATAAGAAAAATTTTAAGAACACAAAAACCATTAGAAAGATCCATCTCATAGATCTACAAGATCTGAAACCAAATATTAGAAGACTACAGAGCCAAAAAATGTCTACTAGTCTACAAATAAATAGTTTTGCCAAACTAGTTCACACATTAGTGGTCACATCTTTTACTCTCTATCAAACCAAAATCTAAAAATTAGGATATATTATCCATTGAAATTCATGAAAACACTTATAGAACCAAATAGGCATATAATCAACACAAAAGAAATGTGAAGCACAATACAAGATCACACTTAGAACATACACTTCAACATTTCCTTCATTATTTCTCAAATTTTCTCAAAAGAACTTGGAAAAAACACAACTACAACTTCATAAATATAGTTAGATTTACTAAGAGCACTTCTAGCTTATCTCAACTATATAGGTACCATATGTACTTAGCTTTAACTGTGTTGACATCAATGACAATATTAATGACAAAACCACTAAACACATCCATACTTGCAATAATCTCCCCATTTGTCATTGATGGCAACACATGAAATGAAAAACTATCAAATATAGAATACATGATTTCCAGAAGAGCAACTTGCCAAGTATAAAATTTTCACATGATTTTCTCTCCCCCTTTGACATCAATGGAAAAATAAGTTTTTTCTATTAAAAATCTTACCATATAAAGATATGTTGACTCCCCCTTTGGAGTACACATACATCACATATTGCAAAAATGCACTTCTCTACTCCCCATGAGGATTAGACCTCAATCATCAGTCGAGAACAAAATAATTTTATGGATCCATTGGACTAATGCACCTCCATGTGAACTTAGTTCAAAGGAGGGGTTGTAACCCCTTACTTCCCTTTGATAAACTCAAAGGTATCCTTCAGAAGGGTCTTAGTGAACATGTCATCAATTTTCTCCTTGGTAGGTACATATTCAAGTCTAACTTCATTCTTGAATACCTTCTCCCTCAAGGAGTAATACTTGATACATACTATAAACATGGAAAATGTACATGTTCATTTTGGCACACCTGATCCTGATTTACTAACAATATTTCCTCTTAATCATTTTCTCAACATTTCATCAACATTCTATCTCTTAATTTAATAGATCATTATTTATTGGATTAAGTCTTCTTTTAGTGATTAAATTAATCAATTTAATTTAATTAACCTTACATATCTATTTAATTAAGTAAATCATTTTATTTGATTAAATTATCTAAATTCCTCTTATTAAATTAGATAAATTAAACTTTATTTTATTTAATCTAACATGTTCCTTGTTGATTAAATAAATCAAATCATTTATTTGATAAATCATTTCCTCTCAATTTTTGACTTAAATCAATTCATAAACTTAAGTCTAAATTGTCACATCACCCAATTCTTCATTAATTTAATCAAAACCATGATTAAGTTAATCCCTTTCATTAAAATTCTCTAGAGAATGCAAGTTGCACAATAAATCAATTACTTTGATTTATTAATTCATCTATTTTCCCTCACAAGGCATCAAAAAGGAATATTCCCTCATTTGAATTCAAAAAGGCCAAGTGGGCTTGGTCCTTCCAACAAGGCATTTAAGGCCTCTTACATGTCCTTTGCATTGAGCCAAGTGGTCATAAGTCCATTTGAGTTCTCAGCCACCTTGTCATTTCAATATTTCAAAATTCAAATTTATGCATTTATCATGCACATTGGCCAAAATGTGCTCATTCCTCCTCCAATCACATGTGGACAAGTGGCACAATGACATTAGATTATCCTTTGTCCCACATTGCTCAATCTTGATCACTTCTTCCAAATTGAAGTCCATAAATTGGAGACTCCTCTCCTCATTTATCATCCACAATCTTCATCCAATGTTACTCTCTTCAATTGAGAACTAATTTTTCTCATCTCATCCAAGCACTCATCTCATTTCACATTTGCACCAAGGTTATGCTCAAATATTTTTGGAGATTTGACCATTTCTAAATTATTTTTATATCAACTTAGGAATTAGGAAAGGGCCAATTGCAACACTCCATTGGCACCAATTCCCCCATGGGATCATCAATCTATTGGATAAATTAGGATTTTCTTTTATGATTATTTGAGTTTTTGTTCTTCATTTCCTAATAGTAGTGTAAATAGGTGGATTTCATGAGGAATCTCTCACACTTGTGTACACGTATTTGATCTAACATTTATCCATTTTTGTTACTCGTGTGCATTTGCAGGTTTAGGGGTTCACATTTTGGCGCTAGAAGGAAGGCTTGAAAACTTTTAAATCACGTTTTTTCAAAAAATTATGCGATTTCTAACATTTTTTGTGCAGACACAACAAACTCAACCGCGCAGTGCTATATCGAGCTGCTTTCAGAGATGCGACACCATATTGACCCACACTTAGGTCCCTAACTTCACCACATATCCCACCTGCCTGTCTTTTTTTTCAAAATTTCTAACTCCGCCGCACCCACCCCTGTGGCGCAATATTCCACCACTTTCATCACCGCGGTGCAGTATCGCACCACACTTTCTCCAAGCTCCACCGCTCGATCCCTCCCACCTAAAATATTTTAAATTTTCAAACCAAGCCACTTCCAAATTGCGTTGCTTACCTCTGTCGTGCCACTTTTGTGCTCTCTGTCTCTACAGAGCGCCCCCCAAAGTCAACCGTGTGGCTCTATATAGCACCGCTTTTTCCAAACTCCGTTGCTTTTGCAAACTTCGCCGCGGGAAAAAAGTGAAGTTTTAAATTAACATGTGCTTTTTAAATTTAGGTTTTTTTTTAAAATCTTTAATCTGGTTTTCTATCTTTATTGCTCTCTGGTTTTTTGTCATTTTGCAAGTTGGAGCAAAGGAAGAATTTTATCATGACACCATATTCACTAAACCCAAAGTTTTTTTAAACACTAAAGTGTTCTTTAACACTCTTCAAAAACTTTGTTAAACATCTTTGACCTTAGGAGTACTAAATTCAGTTTGGGTTAAAAAAAACAAGCAACTTTATTTTTTATGACACCATGCCTTTTTATGTTGTACAAAGTTTTTTAAAACACTAAAGTGTTTTTCAACACTCATTAAAGAATTTAATAAGTTCATTGATCTTAGGACACTAATTTTCCATTGGGTTCTAAATAAACAAAATCAAAATTTTCTTTTCAAAAGATGCCAAGGGGCTAAAAAGAACTTTAGACAAGCATACTAGATTTTGTTTAAAGGATTAAAAAATTGAACAAGGCAATCTCACATTTCATTTGGTGCTTAAAAAGAATTCATCATTGCTTTTAGGTCTAAAATGAACAAGTGTTTTCATTGTTTTGCAATCTTTTTTACAAGTTAATATTATTTGAAATGTGTATGTGCTTCTCTCACGCTTCATTGCAATCTTGAAAATCAAAAATATTCTAGTGATATTAGGTTGTTAAGAAAGATTGCCTCCACATTTCAATTCAAGAACTTAACAAATGAACAAAACATGCGAGTTTGAATAAACTTATTGCGAGTGTTCTCCTTTTGTTTTTAAACAAAGGTTGATTGAACTAGGAATATGTTTATTTGCTATTGTTTATCTTAGAGAGCCTGCCTTGTGGAAAAAAGTACTCACCCAAGGGAATGACCCAACCGAGAATAAGCTAGAGCCAAGTGACTTCCAACCGGTATATAAGTGTGGATTCTTGAGGAAAGTTCAAGAATCATGAGGATTATTCCGACGAGATGGAAAACAATGGAATCTCGTCGATGTTGGATAATCCCCCATGAATGGAATGCCCGCATTAGAACCCTTTGTTTAGAAAAATGCCAAAACCTTATCTATCTTGTTGGTGTAAAAGGTCATGTCCTTTGAAGCTGCCCCACATTATACATACAGTTTTTTGGTGGAAATGGAAAGTATGCCATGGGAGATTCATGGATACTAATGCTTGGCTAACCCAAGAGTGTTTTATATGGAGGGGAGCTTGTGTGGTCAAGCATTTAACCATTTGCACAAGATATGCGTAGCTGGATTTATCCAAGTGGGAACCCAACAAGATATTGCCTCATCATCCTAGGATTGTAAAAGTGCCTAAAAGAAAAGAACACATTTCTTCATTCTCAAAAATGCTTGAAAATAAACATTCACAAGACCTTCAAATTTCAAACCCTTGTTGAGAAACAAATACTCTTAATGAATTTAGACACTTCTGCTTTCCCTAGGGATAATATTCCTAGAGGTTTCTAAGTGCACAAATTCTACTGTCATTTGTTTTCAACAAGGTTAAACATAAGGAAATTTTGCCCTATTTTCCTCGATTTCCACACAATGGACCTTATGGGATGAGAAAGAAAGTGGGTCACTAGATATATAGTTTGAAACCTAAGCAAGCAAAGTGTCTTTGATAAAAATAAATTCATTAAACAAAGATAAAGAGACAAATTGAACTTCATGTGTGTTGTTTCCAATGATTTCCCGCAAGATCAAAGTCCCAAAACCAAAGTTCAAGAAAATTAGTCTAAAATCCCATGAGCAATCCCTTGAGATGCTCCTTGAAGTAAGAGAAAGAATTGTATAAAACTTCTACAAAAAGTGCTCAAGGAATAATCCAATGCTGTATGCATTTTATTGTCAACAGAATCCCAAACTTTTTGAAAGGTTTTCTTTTCTCCCATAGGAAGTCTAGCATGTTCTTCAATACTGAGGTTTTGTAGAGAGAGTCATGTCTAGGTTAAGGTTCAAGATCAAAGTTTTCATTCTCATCCATTCCTCCATCAACCAAATCTTATTTCATCAACAAACCTTTTGTGAACTCTAAAACAATTTCTCATGGTAAACTTAAAGGGCTAAACCAACATCACCCTATCTTGGCTTAACACACCTAGCCAAAATAGTCAAACCTTTGGACGAATTTACCTTTAGGATAACTCAACTTCCTAAGGTCTATTAGTTCACAATTACATTGGATTAACACACTTAGCCAATTCATCCATTTGTGCAAGTTCCACTAGGAAAACACAACTTCACTACAATCTTGTTTGGCTTGACGCATCTAGTCAAATTATCACAATCGATCTAAGCCCTTACAAGTTTAGCATAAAATTTCAAAAGTTTTCCAAAAGGTTTCATTCACTCATCCCATCTGTTTATCCCATCACCATTACCACCATCTTTGATCATTAAGCTTCCCTAGTTCTTCTCTTTTGGGCCTAAAAGGTTAGGATCAAACAATCCCTATTTTTTATAGTCCAAACAAGATCTCAATACAAGAAGAACATGGAGAATATCAGAGAAATATCAACTTATGCGGGCATGACTCAGTTAACCTCTGAAATAAACCTAGTGGGATCAAACAATCCCCCAAGTAACTATCCTTTATCATCACAAAATCCTCAAGCGGAGAGTCATCAAGAGGACATCACGAATGAAGACATGGAGATGACACAATCTAAAATGATGAAAATGGTTCAAAATCTAGAGAACCACAAAATTTTCAATACCATGCACAAGTACTTGAATACGCTAGCAGAAGGAGGGGTCCAGTTCCCTTCCGACCTTGATGCAAGTACTAGTACAAATGTGCCTCTTACAAATGCATCACCAATGTCAAATGTCAATCAAGAAATACCTCACACCACATCGACCATCACACTAACCTCACTAAATGTAAATAAGGGGAGTGCCATGTTCCAAGAATTGCAAAGGCATCACCGTGTGGCTAACAAAGAGGCAATCGTCACTCCCACACCGAGTAATTCTATCCCAAAAAATCCATCCCACCCATACATCCCACTCACCTTCCATAACCACGTTGGCTCATCTTTGTGTCGTGCAACACTAGCCTATCAATCAAACATACAAATTTCTCTACCACTGGGAGAAGGGGGTTTGTTTGGAATGACTGAGGTGTCTAATCCTTTTTTCCAAAGTGACATCCCATCTCTTCCCCCATTTCCATTCACAAACACATCACCTCTCAAATTGGGTTTTCCTCCTCTCAACATTGATAGTTTCTCAGAACCAAGCAATGTGAACATCACATCAGGTTCCCTATTCTTGCCCCCAGCATCACAATAGAAAGTGGTTACCATTCAAGCCACTACATCAATTGGTCCTCAAATATCCCAAATCATACCATCTCAAGGACCAATCATCTCAACCACCCCCCCAACAAACCAAGTCCCAATCATCACCATGATCCCTTCACCTATCACAACCATCAGCATGATTCTCGTTCCACCCCCAATCCCACCAAAATCCAACACGACAAACTCATTCACCACTCTAATCCAAACCCTTCAAAAGTCCAACCAACAAAGAGTACTCCAGCAAAAGCAACAAGCACAAGATCAAGCTCAAGAAAAGGTACAAGCTCAAAAACAGGCTCAAGCACAAGCTCAAGCCCAAGCTCAAGCACAAGAACAAGCCCAACAATAGGAGCAAGCCCAATACTAAGCACAATTACAAGTGATCCATCTGCAAGCATACCAACAACCCCTGCAAGACTTTCAGGCACAACAACAAGCTAAACAACAAGCTTTGTTGGCACCACAACAACTCGACCAACAACAAGCTTTGTTGGCACAACAACAGGTAGACCAACTACAAGCTTTACTAGCGCAACAACAGATTGATCAACATCAGGGTTTATGGGAACAACAGCAGATGGACCACCAGCAAGCATTGTTGGAACAAAAATAGCAAGATCAACAACAAGTGTTGTTCATGCAAATGCAGGCATACCAACAGGTTTTGAACGCACAACAGAGCTTGCAAAAAATTCCCACTAGTACTCTTCCCACCCATCAAACACCTCAAACACCTCACAACTCTTTCATTCCACCTCTTGACCCAAGCAAGGATATCGCAACACAAATCACACTACTTTCACAGCAAGTGTTGGACTTACAAGCAGGAAAACCATGAGAACACTAGGAAATTTGTACGCTTACCCTTTTGACAGAAGTCTCACCATGATACCATTCCCAAAGGGATTCGAGATCCCCAAATTTGACAAGTACAATGGAATGGGTAACCCTAAAAACCATGTCAGGAAATTTCAAGTGCATTGTATGGAGGTCGCATACGATGAAACGCATCTAATGCAATGCTTCCCTCATAGTCTAAGTGATCCAACCATGGAATGGTTTTCTCACCTACCCACGGGCATTAAAACATTTGAGGAAATTGTAGAAGCCTTCGTTAAGAATTATGCTTTCAATATGGGTGCAAATGTTAGTTCGAAAGAACTATCTACACTCAAATAGAGAAAAGGAGAGCTATTCACATCCTTCTTGCAAAGATGGCAATCCAAAGACAATCAGAGCAAGTGGACCATGCCATAAGAACAACAAGTTTGCAGCATCATAGCCAATCTAGATGAAAACTTTGTGTTCTACTTGAAAATGTAGTGCATCACATCATATGACCAACTAATCCCAAATGCTCTCAACATCAAAAGAGCCCTTACTATGCAAGGAGGCACACCAACATTCACTCAACTGTAGGATAACTGCCCCTCTAACAACTACAATGATAAACCTCAAACTTGGTTGACGAATAAAAATATCACGAATGATGGTGTGGTCATTGCTAAAGTGGTCATCAGTGCCCCTAAGAAAAATACCCAAACCCATCATCAACTGCAAAATCATAATCGCAAAAATGTGTAAAATAATGCGGTAGTGGTAGAGCAACAACCAACTCCCACGAATCAAATCAACAACTTGTGTAATCAAGGAAGACCACCTCCTCGAGGAAAGTATCCCCCCAAGAGGAAGTTTACATCTCTTGGTGAATCGATTGAGTCCATAATGAAGAAGTTGGTCAAAGAGAATCTAATTAAAGTCTCTAACTCAGAGCAATACACAAAACCCATGACCAAGCCATCATGGTATAATGAGAACCTCCTTTGTGACTTTCACAAAGTAAAAGGACATACCACCGCCAATTTTATGAGACTCAAAAACATCATTCAAGACCTCATTGAGGATAAAATTATCAATATCAAACAACCAAATTGAAACCAAGACCTAAAAGTATACACGAATATGATGCTAAACCACAACCAAGGGAACAATAAGTGCAAGAAAAAGTATGCTAGTGCTAATCTAGTGTATGAGGAGATAGTCAGGTGTGTTGATAAAATGGTCATAGTCATAAATGTCAAGGGAGCCAACAATGACTGTGGCGGAAAGGTTACCATTGCCGAGGCACCATCTAAGAGCCTCATTTCTAATACAAAGGTCATCCCATATGACTACAATGTCATTGACCAACTAAAGAGAACTCTCGCCCAAATCTCCATCATGGAACTATTGAAAATCTCTTTCGCCCATAGGAAGATCCTTGATGAAGCACTAGATGCGTCCACTGACTCTGCCACCCTTGACACAGAAAAATTCCAGGCTGTGGTGGGTAACATCGTTACCCGAAATATCATTACATTCTTAGACCAAGATTACCCAACGTAGCCATATCATAACCGTGCACTCCACCTCCAAGTGTTAGTCCATAAAAAGAAATTAAAACGAGTCCTGGTGGATGGAGGTGTAGGCCTTAACATTTGTTCTCTAAAGCTCATAAAGAAATTGGGATTCACCGAGGATTCCATCAATAAGAACAAAAGCATCACAATAAGGGCGTATGATGACCAAGAAAGAGTTTCTCAAGGCACTATCAAAATCCCCATCCAAGTGGGGCTGACAACTATGGAAACCACCTGTTAGGTCCTCGACCTTGACCTACCATACAACATCCTCCTAGGATGCCCGTGGATACATGGAATGAAGGCAGTGGCCTCGACTTATCACCAATGCATCAAGTTCTCACATCAGAATGAGGAGGTCACTATATATGGGGATCTCAAGCCCTTTGCCTACTGCAAAAACTTGGAAGCCAAGTTTTATAAGATCCCCCAAGTACCCAAAAATGATGAAGGACCATCTACTTCATACATAGACCCAACCAACCTCGCTTCCACTTCTGCGAAAGAGACACTCGCCATCCCTGACATATCTGAAATCAAAAACATGATCCAGGACAATGGATGTGGGGAGTACAGAATGAAAATAAATGCATTTATTGTAGGAGAGTTACCACAATATCGTAGGTCGAATGGACAACCCCAGCCAATTGAAACACCTATCCACACTATTAGAGCAGAACCTTCTGGATTCCACCATTGGGGGGATCTCAGTCAAGAGAAATTGGAAGAGGACGACATATCAAACACACTATACCAAGATGAAAGACCCACTCCCACCCTCCCCATGGAGGAGACTAATAGAGGGTTACAAATGATGTTTGGAATGGGCTATAACAGGAAAGAAAGCCTTTGAAGAAATAGTGATGGACGGTTGAAGCCCATCATTGTAGAAAGAAGAATGTAGAACCTTGGCCTTGGGTATACTCCTCTGAGTATAACTGTACATGGAAGAGGTACTCCTAGAAGGGCAGTCGGGTCCTCTCCTCAAGTAACAATAACCACTCCTAGACCACTTGTATGCCTAGGTATCCCACTTGACAACTTCACTTTTGACGTCATTGATGTTTGTGCTAGTAGTGACGATGATGATACCATAGCAGGTCTCCCTAGGATCTTTGAGGATTCCAAACTATTAATGATTTGTGCCTCCACAACTGAGTCAAACCAATGAACCCATCGAATCACCTTAGTACACCCACAACTCATCGATCATGATCAACGAGGACCACCAATTCTCGACTCATTCAAAAATGATGAGGCGCTCTTAAAATTCATGGGACTAAGGGATACAGTTCCATGTGGGGATCATAAGGTTGGATTTAACATCACGTTGGACACACAAGCATACTATGGGGAGATGATTGAGTCCTTCAGTTGCAAAAGGAAAATATCAAGAATAAGCTCGGGGTTATTGAGTGAAAACCACTTTATGGTGCTCTCTATCCAGAAAATAGTAAAAATAAAGGATGCATTCAATGGTGAAAACCTCTTTGAGGTGCTGGAGGATGAAGGATTCAATCTCCCCCCTACTACTCTACATCAAGAAAAGTCAGTAGTCCTGGCAGAACAGTGCAACCCTATCAACTTGGTAATAGAAACAGAACCGCAAATCACATTCTATGCTCAAACACTTCAAACAGAAGAACAATAACTATTGGTAGCATTCCTAAGAGAAAGAAAGGTGAAATTGGCATGGACTTATGCTGACATGCCAGGTCTAGATCTCGAAGTGGTAGTTCATCATTTGGTTGTTCATCCCAAAGTGAAACCAGTCAGAAAAAAGTTAAGAAAAATGCACCCATAGATAGCTCTGCTCATGAAGATTGAATTACAGAAACTCTTGGATGTTGGCTTCATACGACAAACTGACTATCTTGAATGGGTATCTAATCTTGTGCTAGTCTCAAAAGAAAATGGGGGCATCTGCATCTGCACAAACTTTAGAGATCTAAACAAAGCATGTCCGAAGGATGATTTTCCACTACCCAACATTGACATGATAGTGGACATGACGACCAAAATGAGATATTGTCCCTAATGGATGGATTCTCAGGATACAATCAGATAATGATAGCAAAGGAAGACCAACATAAAACAACCTTTACATGTCCTTGGGGCACCTACTGCTGGAATGTGATACCATTTGGGCTAAAAACTGCAGGAGCTACATACCAAAGAGCCATGACACTGATATTCCATGACATGATTCACAAAAACGTTGAAGACTATGTGGACGACATACTAACCAAATCAAAGAAAATAGAAGATCACATAGTGACCTTAAGTGCAATTTTTGATAGACCAGAACAATACAAGGTTAGACTCAATCCAAAGAAGTGTGTATTTGTGGTACAATCAGGAAAGTTGCTAGGATACATAGTTTCAATGAGAGGGATAGAGGTGGATCCTACAAGAGTAAAAGCAATCCTTGATATGGAATCACCCAAAACATTAAAAAAACTCAGAGGATTACAAGGTAGACTCCAGTCCATCCGAAGATTCATAGCACAACTGGCAAATAAGCAAATTGCCTATTCACACCTGCTCCACAAGGGAGTAGCATTCAAAAAAATAAAAGAATATCTACTTACACAACCTATGTTGATGCCACCAATTGTAGAGAAACCATTGATTCTATACATCTCAACAATGATAGCCACCCTTGGTGCCCTTTTAGCCCAACATGATGAAAAGGGAACCGAGCGAGTGATTTACTATATTAGTAGAACAATGGTGGGGCATTAGCTCAATTACACATCCATATAAAAGGCTTGCCTCACACTGGTATTTGCAGCCCAAAAGTTTAGGCACTACATATTAGCTCATCAAATTAAGCTAATTGCCAAGATAGACCCTCTGAAATATCCATTGTCAAAAGCAATGCTTACAGGAAGAATGGCTAAATGGGTAATGATACTATCTGAACATGATATTGAGTATGTCGAGCGAAAGGCAATCGAAGGACAAGTTATTGCAGACCAGCTAGCAGAAGCTCCCCTCTACATAGACAACCCACTTATATCAGAATTTCCAGATGAGGCTCTTTTCAATCTCAATGTAGTCGACCACTGGAAACTGCACTTTGATGGCTCTCACACACAACATGGATCAGGAGCTGGTGTGTTCTTCATTACCCCACAAGGAGATTACATAACGAGGTCTTATAAGTTGTCATTCCCATGTACAAACAATATTGTAGAATACGAGGCTTTAACCATAGGCCTCAAGATCACAACACAGTGATGAATCATGGCATTAAAGGTCTATGGAGACTTGCAACTTATCATTAACCAAGTCAACGGTGAATATCAAACTAAAGATGATAAGCTTGCACCATATAAAAAGGTTGTAGAAAGCCTCAAGGAATTATTCATCAACATCACTTTTGAGCAAATACTGAGGGAAAACAATAGAGCAGTGGATGTAATGGCAACAATCGGATCCTTGCTAGATATCCCTCACAACGTCTCGAAACACGAATTCCTCGTAGAGCAGCTTCTCATACCCACTTTCGAGGTACTAGAATCAGAATATGCATGTGAACTCATTGTTCTCAGTGATCTTTGGTACCATGACATCTACACCTATCTGAGATTAGGAATCCTCTCAGCCGACATTACACCGAACCTAAAGTGAACATTTGTCAAAAGGTCCTTATGATTTTTCATCCTAGGAGAAACCCTCTTTCGTACAAGCATTGATGAAACATTGTTACATTGTTTAAAACTTGAGGAAGCCTTGACTAATCTCACTAAGGTACACAATGGCACTTGCAGTTTGCATTCGAGTGGTATGACCTTGGCCAAGAAGTTGCTAAGAATCGGATACTATTACCTGACAATGGAAAGAGAGGCACATAACTTTGTCAAAAGGTGTCTACAGTTCCAACAACATGGAGATCTCATTCACACACTAACTCAAGAACTACATCCCATTGTTACACCTTGGCCCTTTTCCTAGTGGGGGCTAGATCTTATTGGAAAAATCTCACCCACCTCATCCAATGGCCATATGTTCATCATCACCGCCATCGAATATTTCACAAAGTGGGTCGAAGAAATTCCAATGACCTACATCACTGGAAAGTAGGTATCCAAGTTCATCCTGAACTACCTCATTTGCCGATATGGTGTTCCCCAATCCATTATCTCTGATAACGGGACACCCTTCATGAATCAGGATATACATGATTTATGTGAAAAATTCAAAATCAAACATCGCTTTTCCACTCCATACTAGCCACAAGGCAATGGCCAAGTAGAAGCTACAAATAAAACCATTCTGAAAATCCTCAAGAAAACAGTCAATGACTTTGGTCGTGACTGGCATCTATAGCTAAAACTCACCTTATGGGCCTACTGCACCAGCATCTACATGCTAATAGGTGCCACCCCATTCTCCCTAGTCTACGGATCAAAAGCCATCCTCCCTATTGAGATCGAGCTTCCGTCACTGAGGATATCTTTGCAAAACCTCATCATAGATGAGGAATATAGGGTTACAAGACTGAACGAGCTAGAGTTACTAGATCAGTGGCGCATGAATGCCCTAAATCATCTACAGGTCTACCAAAATCGCCTAAAACGGAGCTACAACAAGAAGATTAGGAAACACACCTTCCAAGTTGGTGAACTTGTGCTAAAAGAGAATCAAAAGAATGTGCCCAATCTAAATACAAAATGAAAGTTTGAGCCTAACTGGCTAGGGCCCTTCATCATCACCACAAGCTACAAATTGGGGGCATATCAACGAGCAACAGCAGAAGGCGAGCCTCTGTAGGAGCCTCTGAATAGATCTCATCTAAAAAAGTTTTATGCCTAAATCTTGCAAGGTATAGAACCAAAAAATATGAAAAAAATAAGAAAAAGTCCTAAAAAAATGGTTACCTTGATGAAAACTTGGCAAACAAGCATCTTGGTGACAGCAAAAAAAAAAAATCAAAAAAATAAAAAAAATTAAAAAAAATTGGAAAAAGGATTGAAAACAGTATAGAAAAAAATCGTCCTCTAGTGAAAACCACTTTGGTGGCACTTTGGACAAGTACCTTGGTGAAAACCTGGCAAATAGGCATCAAGCATAAATAAAACATTCTCTATCCACCAGGATCTATGCGACTCATCCATCCATCCACTCACCCACAACAAAACGATAGCTTGAGTTGGTGTGCATATCATATTCTCCCATGGTACTACTTGGCATATTCCTAAGGTTAGTTTTTCCTACCTTTATCGAAGTAGTCTATCACAGCACACTAGGGGCATGTTCTCGCATGCATAAGATTAGATTCATGTATATTCTCACAATCTTCTCAAAGGTCACTCAAAAAATCCAAAAACATCCAAAATCATTCAAAAATCCAAAAACATGTCGAAATATCATAAAATCTTCATAAAATAAAATAAAAAAATTCATCATTGAGTCTTGTCAGTCTTTCACCTTGTCAAACTATGTCATCTGTGAGCTTGAATGTCAGCAATATTGATCTTTGATCATCCCCCGAGATATTTAGGTTTGTCCTTTAGGCATCCGTCACATTAGCAATCTATTTTCCCTTCTAGTCTCCATCTTACGTCAGTCCTTCAAACAATAAAATGGCAATCAGTTTGTCCATCTTATCATCATTGAGTCTATCATCCGTCGAACTATGTGGTCTCTATGTGTATAATGTAGGCAAGGCTAATCTATGGATCAGCTCCTGAGACCCCTAGGATAGGTCTTTAAGATAGTATCTTTGTCATAAACCTTAGAAATACCAAAAATAGCCTCAAAACATCTGAAAAACCCAAAATGGTGCATCCAGTTCATCTCGCTTTCACCTATGATCGTCTCACTCATAATAAAGTCAATCATTGTTGTCAGCCTTTGGTGAGTTAGTTAGAAGCAAGTTCAGTAGGTTTAAAAGTGAACACCTAATTGTCAAAATTCTTGGAGGTCTAAGTCAATAAGCAAGCAAGTTGGTCAACTCGGAGTATCAATATCTTATCACCCAATCAGTCCCATCAAAACCTTGATCACTACATGTCCTAGGATGAAGCTTTCCTACGATGGACATAAGCATCAGGTACCCCCCCAGAAGTTAGTCCTGTCAAGCGGTATGAAGAACATTATCTTGTTTGTTTACTTTATTTGGTCTTTTTGGACTTATCTTATTTTGCACTCATTTGAAGGACCTCTCAATGATGCCTAAACAAAATAGGTTTATAGAGAAAGGAATGGGGCAATGATCATTATCTTTTTATTTGTTATGCTTGTGGGATACACTCGTAAAAAAACTTAGTTATGCATGTTTTGTTAGGTTTGTAGGGAAGATATTTTAGGTATCTTGTTGACCACATAGGAAAGTTTTATTTTATGTGTTTTGGTTCGAGATGTTTAGAATGTTTGAACTACATCCTGAATAAAGTATGTATGTTAAGTGTGAACAAGAATAATCCTATCTGATTGTCAAGTCAAATTTCATCACACTAGGTACCACACCATCCTAGTCCTTTATACCTTGATGCATCATACCTTTGTGTTATCAAACATAACGCAATTGACCCTTTGAAAATCCCAATTCCTAGCAATGCAAATCACCATCACCATTCTAACTAGCTCATTAATTCTGCAATTCTTCTATCTTCTCTCCACACTAACATGGTATCATAATAGTAATCAAAACATCGACAATGCATACACCCTACATCCACATGATCATTTAGCATAAAAAACACAATGCATCATATCATTATCTTAAGTCACGAGGAATAATATAAAGTTGCTATTCTAAGAACATCTCAAGATAAAGCATTGCATCATAAATAATTATTTGCATCTATTACCATTTGCATATCATTACACCACTATCAAAATGCATTACATCATTACAACATGGAAAATATACAAAAAGAAATGCACCCATTACATACATTGCACAACATAAGCATAATAATAGAAACATCTCATGCCATCATACATTTGCATATCATATATGTGCACCATACATATCATAAAGGGCGAATCATCTTATATATATCATCAAAAAATATTGCTATGATACAAACCGGATCAGGTGTACATTGAATACATGGTACAATAAGGCCAAAATACTACAACCTATATATAAAAATGGAAAAAACTGTCTAGTGATCAAAAAGGGGCTAGCCCTGCTGGCTGTTGTTGTCCCCATCCTGTCTCTCACCATGAGCCTCTGTCGGTCGCCTCCTTGTCTGCTGGGAGAAATCTAGCACTTGGCTGCTTGATGGCACTACTTATCAGTAGTGTTTCCGATAGTACTCAGCCTCTCTGATGGCCTCTCTATACTCTTGAATGTCAACTGATCGACCCCAGGATGTGGAGGGTGTGCTCTCTAGCTACCTTCATCATCCAATCTCCTGATCCCTCTTGGATCATGCCTGATCTCTCTCAGTTGTGACCGCAATAACCTATTGTTGAGCCTCATCTCGTCCCACTATTAGAACTTGTACCTAACCCTATAATTTTTGAATTAGTACATCATGGGGACCTAGTTCTCTTGTTGGCTATCCACCTGGCTGTCTTGTTGGCTATCCACCTGGCTATCCTACTGGCTATTCACCTGGCTATCCTGTTGGCTATCCACTAGCTATTATGCTGGTTGCACTATCGACTGTACTACTGGCTGCTATTGTGGGCCTATTTGGGGTTGCCCATCCTATCCTACTGCTAACTGCACTAGTGGTACACCTCCCCAACCTCTTCCTACTGACCTACCTTTGGGCCTTTGACATGGAAGCACTGTCCCAAGAACTGTCAATCTCACTAGTGGACTGAACCATGTCTTGTACATTGGAGTCACCCCTACATTTGCTGGCCCTTGATCATATGGCCACGATCGAGCCACCAACTATTGAAATGAGGAAACTACCTCATCTACTAGAATAAGCCATCTCCATGCAGTCTCTCCAGTCGAGCATGCAAAGAGTTCCATGTATTGACCGTCAGGTATATCCTGCACCTCCCCGAACTGCTTGGCTACCCTGTTAGGAAGGTACATCTCTATCAAAGTATGCTCCCAACCCTGCATAAATCTGTCCTGGAAAGCAAAGAAAAGCTACTTAGCATCATCCATCCATGGACCTATACCCATCCATGGCCTCCATATGAACACTGTCATCTCATCTAGAACCCACCGCCAATGGGCTATGCCATCTGTATCCATGTGACTGAAGCGAATCCTTGCCCTACCATACCACCACATGGCAGGGTCATCAATGTCCAAAACAATTGGTGTCACAATTAGGTGAAGCACCGGGATCCGCTCCCAGGCCCAAATATGCAGAAGAGTCAATCCAGCCCCAAGAGCCTGACCCTCCAAATAGGAAAATTTGTGCAAGTCCTGGTATAAGGAGGCCAACAGTACTGGTCTCCAAGCAAAGCACACTTGACGAGCACACATCTGCTACCATGGTAGTCCCCAACCCAGACTGAAATATTAGTCACACCGATCAGGAGCCACAAGGCTAGAAATAATGCCAGCCACAATCAAGCTGTAAGTAGGGGCTATACCTTGGTACCTCTCCAAATCTATCTGACCATCGCAAAGCATGAGCTCATCCACACCCATGACATTGAAGTAGGCATCCCTACCCTCTTCCAAATCATAAATCACTCACTCTCCATAAATGGGTAGTCACAGGATGCACCAGACATCCTCGAGAGTAATGGTAGCCTTGCCGGTAGGAAGATGAAAAGATGATGTCTCGCTATGCCATTGCTCGGCCAAGGCATGCATCGTGCCCAAATGTTCTTGAACAGGAGGAACATAAGCAAGGAACCACAAACTGAGCATCCCAAGCTACTCTTGGAAGAATATGTGCATACCCTGTAGTCTCTCGAGTACTTCCCACAGGTGCTCCCTCCAATGAATAACCTCGTGTCTCTCCTACATAAGGAAAAGTGCCACGTTAGCTCCCCTAGAAAAAATCTATTGTTTGTATCGCCTTTCACTTTTGAAACAGAAAAAGCATTGTTGTTTGCAAAAGTGACGCAATTTGTAATTTTCCAAATAGAGCCGCACGACGGACTTAGATAGCTCAATTCTACAAAATGGCCCACACAGTGGACTTTGATAGCAAAAATGGACAAATGGGCCCACGCGGCAGAGTTTGTGGAAGTTGCCAACTTTGGTGACCAAAAAAATACCTAAAGCTAAACTCACTTGCGCGACACTCTATGCACAAGGGGCCCTATATAGGACCACGTCACCCTATTTGAAAGGATTTTGTGGTGCTATATCGTGCTGCGCCGCCTCAACCAAAATTTAAACCTAATTAATGCATGAATAACAAGAAAAATAAAGTTCGGATAGGGGTACATACTGAGGGTCTTGCAGTGACTGGTTGCTGATGTACTTGTACCCGCTCTGACACATGCAGAGGAAGCTATTGTTGTGCCATTTTCAATAAAACTCAGAGCTCAAGTGTCAAATTTGACAAGGTTAAGAGTGCAAATGTATTGAAAGTGACCCCTCGAGGTTTATTTAATCTTGAAAATTAGGGTTTTTTTACCCAATTTGACCTTTCGGTAAGGGTTTTGGTCCCTCAAACCCTATTTCATCCAACCGAGAGTCATTATGCATGCCTTTTGGCATTTTAATCAATTTTTCTAGCATTTTGGGGCATTTTTGGCCTATCGGGCACCTTGTCATCTTTTTCGTCTAATCTCTTGAGGGGGCAGTATCCAACAATATTCTTCCGTTGAGGTAGCAATGGGGCATCTGAAAAAAGTCAAGAAAAATCTTGGACCTTTGATCGCAACAGTTTATTCTTTGAATCAATGCAACAAGTACATTGTTTCAAAGAGCGGAAAAATGTAGACATGGAAAATGTACAAGTTCGTTTTGGCACACCTGATCCAGATTTACTAACAACATTTCCTCTTAATCATTTTCTCAGCATTTCATCAACATTTTATCTCTTAATTTAATAAATCATTATTTATTGGATTAAGTCTTCTTTCAGTGATTAAATTAATTAATTAATTTAATTAACCTTACATATCTATTTAATTAAGTAAATCATTTTATTTGATTAAATTCTCTAAATTCCTCTTATTAAATTAAATAAATTAAACCTTATTTGATTTAATCTAACATCTTCCTTCTTGATTAAATAGATCAAATCATTTCCTCTCAATTCTTGACTTAAATCAATTCATAAACTTAAGTCTAAATTGTCACATCACCTAATTCTTCATTAATTTAATCAAAACCATGATTAAGTTAATCTCTTTCATTAAAATTCTCAAGATAATGCAAGTTGCATAATAAATCAATTACTTTGATTTATTAATTTATCTATTTTTCCTCACAAGGCATCAAAAAGGAATATTCCCTCTATGAATTGAAAAAGGCCAAGTGGGCTTGGTCCTTCCAACAAGGCATTTAAGGCCTCTTACATATCCTTTGCATTGAGCCAAGTGGTCATAAATCCATTTGACTTCTCATCCACCTTGTCATTTCAATATTTCAAAATTCAAATTTATGCATTTATCATGCACATTGGCCAAAATGTGTTCATTCCTCCTCCAACCACATGTGGACAAGTGGCACAATGCTATTGAATCATCCTTTGTCCCACATTGCTCAATCTTGCTCACTTCTTCCAAATTGAAGTCTATAAATTGGAGACTCCTCTCCTCATTTCTCATCCACAATCTTCATGCAAAGTTACTCTCTTCAATTCAGAACTAATTTTGCTCATTTCATCCAAGCACTCATCTCATTTTCACATTTGCACCAAGGTTATGCTCAAATATTTTTGGATATTTGACCATTTCTAGATCATCTTCATTGCAATTTAGGAATTTGTAAAGGGCTAATTGCAACACTCCATTGGAACCAATTCCCCCATGGGATCATCAATCTATTGGCTAAATTAGGATTTGCTTTTTTGATTATTTGAGTTTTTGTTCTTCATTTCCTAATAGTAGTTTAAATAGGTGGATTTCATGGGGAATCTCTCACACTTGTGTACATGCATTTGATCTAACATTTAACCATGTTTGTTACTCATGTGCATTTTTATGTTTTGGGGTTCACACATACATGTGCTTTGTTCTAGAATGCATCACTAGATTCTTTGAAATTTTTATAGCACTCGTATTGTCACAAAATATAGAGATAGGTTCATCAATCACAACACCTATGCCCATCAAGGTTTGATTCATCCAAAGTACCTATGTACAATCGGATGTTGCTGCAATATACTCTACTTATGCATTGGATAAAGAAACTAAATCATGTTTCTTTCTCAACCATGAAACTAATATTCCTCCAAGGAAGAATGCACCACCACTTGTAATCCTTTAGTCATCTACACAATCAACCCAGTCTACATCAATGTAGGCATTCAATGTGAAACCATTTTCCTTTGGATACCATAGTTCATAATTTAGTGTTCCTTTAAGATATCTGAATATCAGTTTCATAGTTGTAACATGTGATTCCTTACATTCAACTTGAAATCTTGCAACTAAACATACTGTAGGCATGATATCCAGTCTTGTAGCAGTAAGATACAACAGTCCATCAATCATGGATCTCTACATGATCTGATCAACTTTAGTAGATTTATCATTCTTACTTAGCTTGCATCCAGTTACCATAGGGGTACAAACTAGTTTGGATTCATCCATTCCAAAATTCTTTAACAATTCCATAACATACTTGGATTGTGAAATGAATATACCTTTATCACTTTTATTTACTTGAAGTCCAAGGAAGAAATTCAATTAAAAAATCATAGACATTTTGAATTCTTTTTGCATCTCTTTAGAAAATTCCTTACACATACCTTCATTTCCATCAAAGATAATGTCATCAACATATATTATAACTATCAATATCTTTTTTTTCTTGACCTTGAATTAAAACTTACTATCTTTAGATCCTTTACCAAATCCTTTCTTTGTCAACTATCTATCTAATCTAGCATACCAAGCTCTGGGAGTTTGATTAAGTCTATATAATGCCTTATTTAACTTATACACCATGTCTAGTTTTTCTGATAGCTGAAAACTTTCTGGTTGCTCCATATATTCTTATTCTTCTAGTTCTCCATTTATAAATGTAGACTTGACATCCATATAATACAATTTGAAGTCTTCATGAGTTGAAAATTCCAAGAACATATAAATGGCCTCCATTCTTGCTATAGATGCAAAATTTTCTTCAAAATCTATTCCTTCAACCTATGAATATTCTTTACATACAAGTCTTTCTTTATTCCTTACCACTTCACCATCTTCATTCAATTTTTTTCTGAATACCCATTTTGAACCAATTACATTCTTGTTTGCAAGTCTAGTGACTAGTTCCCATGTCTCATTCTTCTCTATTTGTTGTAGTTCCTCTTTCATTGCTCTAACCTAGCTTTCATCATTACATTCTTCACTCACAGTCTTAGTTTCTATCTTAGAAAGTAAACAAAGGTTTACCTCCAACCACTTTTCTTATTTTCTTCACTCCTTCACTTATGTCTCCAATTATTTGTTCCTCTGGATGATTTCTCTGAAAATATTTAGGAGTCTTAGGTGCACGTTCTAAAATCTCTTCTTTTTCATCACTTTTTTCTTTCTCTTCCTTTATTTTGATTATATTTGCACATAGATAGGATCATCAGGTTATACTTCATTTATTTCCACTATTCTGTACATAGCTTCATCAACCTTTACATTCGCACTTTCAATTATTTTCCTCAGTCTCTTATTAAAGCATCAATATGCTTTGTTGTTATTTTAATATTCAGTAAAACTTCCTCCATCACATCTAGCATCAAAATTTCCAAGATTTTCATCATCTCTTCTAATTTAACATCTACTTCCAAATACCTTATATTATTTAACAGTAGGAGTCTTACTAGTCCAAAACTCATAAGGGTTCTTAGTGTTGTTACCTCTGATCTACACTTTGTTAAGAATTTAAACAACAGTGTGGATTTCTTCTCTCCAATACATATCAGGATCATTTTCTTCTTTCATCATAGTTTATGTAGCCTCTTTAATAGTCTAGTTCTTTCTTTCCACAACTCCATTTTGTTGAGTGGTTCTAGGAGTAGAATAATGTATTTTTATGCCATTCTCTTCATAAAATGCATTGAACTCACCAAATGTAAATTCTCCACCTCTATCAAACCTTAAGAATTTGATTCTTAGGTTTGCCTAGTTTTCTACTCTTGCCTCAAACACTTTGAATCTATCAATAGCCTGAGACTTTTCTCTAAGAAATGTAACCCATGTCATCCTAGAGTAATCATCAATCAAGAGAATAAACTACTTGTCACCATTTAGGCTTCCTGTTCTTGTAGGACCACAAAGGTCTTTCTGGATTAATTCCAGCATTTTGGTAGATGACTATTCCTTTCCTTTAAAACTACTTCTTGTTTTTTTTCCCAACTGGCAACTTGTGCAAATTGAATTTGAAGGCTTTATGATTCTAGGTAGATCTCTAACAACTTCCCTAGAACTGATCCTAATCAGATTATCAAAATTTATATGTCCCATACTCTACTACCAGATCCAACTCTCATTGATATAAGAAACAAAACACTAAATATCTCCACCCTTAAGCCGGTATATGTTTTCATGAGTTCTTCTTCCAGCCTCTACCATAGTTATAGATCCTTTTCTGATCTCAAAAGTGTTATTCTAAAAAACAATATTAAAACCTTTGTTGCAAATTTGTCCAACACTTAAGAGATTATGCCTTAAACCCTTTACATAATAGACATCATCAATATTATGTTTTTGATCAAAGCTAATTTTTCCTTTACCAACAATCTTAGCACCACAATCATCTCCAAACATAACTATGTTGGAAATAAAAGGGCAAACAATTAAGAGGGGGGTGAATTAGTTGTCACCGAATTTAAAACTTATTAAATTTGTTAACCCTTATTCTCATATATGATGAATAACCATGAAAACATAAATAAAAAACACATCATAAATACACATAACACCAAGATTTTTGCATGGAAACCCTATTAGGGGAAAAACCACGATGGAGGTTAATCCATAAGTTTATACTCTATTAAAAATATAAGAAGAATAAATAGGAATGGGCATGCTTCTAGGCACATTTCCTAGAGCTCACTGCTTAGCTACAAGCCAAAAATCATTGTCTTATAGAAACATTCAGATTAAATCCATTTGAATATTTTGAACTAAGAAAGTAGCATCTGCTAATGCTTGATTACAATTCTGGTTAAGCCCATGACCATTTCTTCACTTTTCCTTACTCTTCTTCACACTTTTCTCTGCCTTCAAACGATCGGATCTATATTTTCACATAGTACTCACACACTTCACATCATGCATACTTGAAATGAGATTAAAAATTCTATCATATATATCCACAACAGGTAAGTAGATTGCTTAATATCGGCTTGAACAAAATAATAGAATGAATGCAAATTGTTGACCCAAAAAAATAAAGATTATTAATGCAAATCTACCAAGGTTGGTCACAACATAGTAGAGACCCAAAACAATGTCTTCAAACAAAAAAACCTTCAAATATTTTTCGTCAAAGATCCATAACATGCTTCAATCACCCTATCATCCATGAACATAAAGAACATGAACACGCAAGAGAAAATCATCAACTATGAGCACAACAATCAATGTGAATGTGCAAAATAGATAGAGAATGATCTAGAAGAATCCAAAAACACCACATGAGCATACACAATAACTGAGATTACTATAATCACATTGTCTTCTTCTAGGAACACCGGTTAGAGTAATAGAATAAATGTCGAAATACATAAAATCATAGCTTGCTCAAATGTTTATGTGCACCTCTGAAACTTTCGATTGATAAACTAGATATCCATGAAAAAAAACCTTTAATCCACAACTTCTCACTATCAACATACTGAAATTTATATCATACCAATCTTCACTATTGCACAGACAACTTGCAACTTATTGTATTACAATTTTCTCAATATCCTCGAGATATACAATCTTAAAGGCATTAATGCTAATAGTGTTGACATCAATAAAAACCACATATCAGAAACACAACCATAACATGCATCAATCTCCCCCTTTAGAATTTATGTTAAAACATGATGTGAAAAACATCATTAACATAACCAACTTCAGTACTTACTCCCCTTAGGTTTTGACTCTTCTCTCATGACTTCTTCTTCTAGATTTTCACATTTCTCTTCTCCTTGATTCTTCAACAGTTTTTCACATGACTCTTCTCCCCATTTGACATCAATGACAAAGATACACAAGATCTGAACTACATATTTGAATCCTCCGACTACTCCCCCTGAGTAGCAACCACCACAACATCAATCTGAATCAAGATATGACTATGAAATTCTTATACTGATGTAATGTGTTGCATCTTAGTTCTGATCAGGAGGGTTAAACACCCCTAAATTCCCTCTGAGATACTCAAAAGTATCCATGGGAAATGGCTTAGTAATTTTTTTTGCAATCTATTCCTTAGTATGAACTTACTCCAATCTGACTTCCTTATCACTCACCATGTCTGTCAAAAAGTGGTACTTGATAGATATATGTTTGGTCTTTGAATGCAACCCCAGATTCTTAGAAATTTTATTTGCACTTGAATTATCATGAAATATAGTAGTAGGTTCATCATACACAACTCTGATATATTTCAACATATGCTTCATCCATAATACTTGAGTACAATTGTTAACATTAGCAATGTTTTATGCCTCTGGAGTAGATAAAGAAATGGTATTTTGATTTTTACTTAACCATGAAATCAACTTCTTTCTGAAAAAATATGCCACCACTAGTACTTTTCATGTCATTCACATCTCCTTCCCAATCAACATCATTAAAGGCACTTAAAGTAAGATCATCATTTTTAGGATACCTTAGAACAAAATCAACTATTCCCTTCAAGTATTTGATAATTATTTTTATAGGTGTCACATGAGATTCCTTAGGATCAACTTCAAATCTTGCAACAATACATACAACATTCATGATATCAGGTCTAGTTTGAGTCAAATAAAGTAATCCACCAATCATTGGTCTGTATCTAATCTTTTTTTCCTTCAAAGAATCGCCATCTCTTGTCAACTTGCATTTGGTCACCATGGGAGTATTGACTGGATTTGAATCTTCCATACCAGACTTCTTTGGTAATTCTTTCACATATTTGGACTGAGATATAAAGATCCCTTTATCTAACTGAGTAATTTTCCATCTCAAAACTAATTTCATCTCTCCAATCATTGACATCTGAAACTCATTTTGCATCTCATTAGAAAACTTCATGCATAAAACATCATCTCCTCCAAAAATTATATCATTAACAAACACTTCCACAAACAAATATTTATCATTATCAATCTTGAAATATAGATTACTATCAACAATACCTTTGTTAAATCCAAGCTTCAACAAATACTTGTCCAATCTTTCATACCAAGCTTTGGTGGCTTGCTTCAGTACATACAATGCTTTCTTTAATTGACACACAATATCTTCCTGATCAGTCAATTGAAATCCACCAGGTTGCTCAATGTATGCTTCTTCCAATTCACCATTTAGAAATGTTGACTTTACATCCATCTTATAAATCTTGTAGTTTCTGAAAGAAGCATAAGCAATAAATAGTCTCACAACTTCAATTCTAGCAACAGGGGAAAAATTCTCTTCAAATTCAATTCCTTCCATCTGAGAATATCCTTTACATACCAGTCTTTATTTGTTTCTAATAATTTCACCTTGCTCATTCATTTTATTTCTAAAGAACCATTTAGCTCCAATTACATTTGTATCCTTAGGTCTAGGAACAAGAATCCATGTATTATTCTTTTGAATTTTTTGTAGTTCTTCTTTCATTGCTTCAATCCAATGTTCACCTTTGAATGCTTCATTTACATTACTTGGCTCATTCTTTGATATCAAACAATATTCTTCTACAATTCTTCTCCTAGTTTGGACACCTTTGTTCTTATAACCTATAATATGATTTTTTGAATGATTTAATCTTAGATACCTTGGAGTCTTATGTTGCTCTTGAACTTCAGGCTCTTGTGATCTCTCTTATGTACTTTCAATATTTTCTCCTTCTTCTTGATCTTCTTGATTCACCAGAATGATCTGAACTTGATTTGAGGTTTGACCTTTATTTGTACAGTCATTTTGATCATCAAAATCATATCCATAGGTTCTGGATGGTCTAGCAATGTATTCATCAACCTTAACATTTTCACTTTCAACCATTTTCTTCAATCTCTTGTTGTAGCACCGGTAGGCCTTTCTCTTAGTAGAATAACCAAGAAATATTCTTGATGTAGCATTTACTCCAAAATATTTTGAAATATCTAATAGTAGGCTTATGACCAAACCATAGCTCAAAAGGGGTCTTACCAGTATCACCTTTGATTTGTACCCGATTGAGGATATAAACATCAGTATTCATAGATTCTCTCTAATATATATGAGGAACATTTCCTTCTAGCATCATAGTTCTAACAACATCTTGAACTATCATGTTCTTCCTTTCCACAAATTCATTTTGGTGTGTAGTCCATGGTGCAGATAATTGTCTCTTTATCCCATGCACTTCAAAGAAATAATTAAACTCATTTAAAGTTATATCACTACCTCTATCTTATATTAGACATTTAATCTTCAGATTTGTCTTTGTCTCAACGATAGCCTTGAAAATATTGAACTTCTCTAGAGCTTTAGATTTCTCCCTTAAGAAAGTAACCCACATCATCCTAGAATAATCATCAATAAGCAACATTAAATACCTATAACCTTACAAACTTCTAACTCTAGAAGGACCACACAAGTCATTATGCACAAGCTCCAACAATTCATTTGAACAATGTTGTTTCCTCGAAAATTAAATTCTAGTTTTCTTTCTTAACTGACATTCCTTGCATATGGCATTAGAGGGTTTTATCAAGTTAGGAAGAACTCTCACTGCCTAATTAGAACTTATCTTGATAATACTGTCAAATTCTACATGGCACATTCTCTGATGCCACATCTAGCTTTCATCAACTTGAGAAATCAAACAACTTTTACTAGCAACATTTAGGTGAAAAATGTTACCTTTTTTTTTTGTACTTGAAGCAATCACATTTCAGGAACTTTCCAAATTTCTATAGTTTCCAACCTTGAATTGAAGATTATATCCCTTATCAACCATCTATCTTACACTTAAAATATTATGCTTCATACCTTCCACATTAAGAACATCATCAGTATTATTCTTACCATCAAAAGAAATACATCATCTACCATAGATTATACCACCATTGTTATCAAAAAATATTACAACACCACCATCATACTTTTCTAGGCTCACAAATTTGATTTTATCACCTATCATGTGATGTGAATATCCACTATCAATTACCCATTCATCCTTCTCTTCAACTCGAGAAGCTAGGGCTTTCTCCACATTTGTACAAATAGAAGATTTAGTAGACACAGGTTTATTTTCCTTGATAGAAATAAACACAAAATCACCGTCACTTACATTTCCATTATCAAATTTATCATCTCTCACACCTTCATCAACAACATAATAACACTTCTTTTGAAATCTAGGATTTTTATATCTTGGCTTAGGGACTCTTTCCAAACACCTTGATACAAAATGACCTATCTTATTGTAGGAAAAAAAAATAATAGGAAAAGTTCCTTTATACTTATCTTCTCCTCTAGCTTCTCTTTTGACAATAAGTGCTTCAAGCTCGTTCAATTCTCTTTCTTCTTCTTCAATCTGTCTCATTTCTTCCTCATACTTGAATGGCTTTCTAGAAGAATTCTCACCTAGATCATATATTTTCTTGTCTTTTCCAGAGGTTGTATATTATATCTTAGGAAGGGAATCACTAAATTCACTCAACTCAAAAGTAGTAAGTTTACCAATCAACATATATTTGTTTAGATTTTGCATAGTTCGGAGCTCCTCAATAGCTATAGCTTTCATTTTGTATGCATCAGGGAAGGATCTAAGTATTTTAGCAACAATATTTGATTCATCCAACTATCCACCAATATATCTGATACCAGACATAAGTTCATTCACTCTTTGCATGAAAGTAGTAATATTCTCATCATTACCCATTTTCAATAGTTCATATTTTCCAGCTTTTTCCATATTTCATAAGTTGTCTTCCGATCCATAACATTTGTCATCTTAGAATCACTCAAAGCACTCAATAATGCTTCCTTAGCCCCGATATTGTATTCAACATCCCTAATCTCAGTAGTAGTAGTAGGACCATTTTGAGCAATAGAATACCTATTACATGTAATGTTCTAGTAAGATTCACCATTGCATCTTAGATGAAACTCCATTCTAGTCTTCGATATAGAATAGTTTTTTCCATAAAATCTCAGATTATCCTTCTTATATGTAATCATCCCAAATCACCTCAAGTTGTTAAAATTCTTCCAAGAAACCTACTTTGATACCAATTGTTGGCAACACAAGAGAGGACAACTAAGAGGGGTGGTGAACATCCACTGTCAATTACTTGAAATTCTTCATCCTATCTAGTTTGAAAAGTACTTACCAGAGTACCTTTTATTTCATAATTTTTTCTCTCTAGACCAGATTCCTTTGCATATCTTCTATGGTTAGTAGATACAACTTTATATTTTAGGGCTAGAAATTCATTATCAAAAATTCTTGCATCTTCTTTAACATAATACAATTTCTTGAACTTATTATCCTTTTTATATTTATGATTATTGTTATTGACATTTTTCTTCTAATGTGTAGCTATATTAGGACATCTTGATGCATAATGACCAATATTTCCACAATTGAGACACTTGAAAGGAAATTTACCTCTATATTTATCAATACCTTTCTTCAATCTCATCATGAAATTTTCTTCCAAATATTCTGATTCATCATCATCTGAGTCATATTCTATCTTCATTTCTTTAAAAGTTTTTTAGTATTCTCCTTCTCTCTTGCAAATTTTCTCATCTTGAATGCAGTCAGGACACAAAATAGATGCTCCCTACTAAATTTCTTTGGATCATATGTTTCTTCAAGAGTAGATACATTGTCACTATAATTTTCTATTAGGGTCATCAATAACTTCTCAATTATCTCTTCATCTAACATGGTACCACCTTGATTCTTGATTTTAGTTGCAATAAGTTCAACTCTCTGATAATAGCTTGTAGTGTTTTTTCCATCTTCCATTCTCAAGTTCTCAAATTTTTTCTTAGTATTTAGTTTCCTTGAAAAATTTACTCTATCATTCCCTTCATAAATTTCTTTCAATTTTGTCCATAATTCATGAGCGGTAGCTAGCGAAATGACTTTTTTATTTCAATTTTAGATAGAGCATTGAAGATAGCATACCTTGCTCTTTCATTCTCCTAATAGGCTACAATATCATCGGCAAAGGAAGGACCAAATGTTGGTATCACATAATTTGTCTCCATAGCTTTCCAGGTATTGAAATTAAGTGAAATTAAATAAATTATCATCTATTCTTTCCAATCACTATAATCAACTCCATCAAAAATAGGAATCTGCAACTTGTGCACCATTTGATCTACCTCAAGTGGTTAAGTTTTTCACCAAGGAATCAGAGATTTGATACCAATTGTTGAAATGCACAAGACAATTGAGAGGATGTGTGAATCAGTTGTATCAAATCACTTTACTTCTACACTTTAATATTTTCACTTTAACATCAATATGTTATTAAGTGTTAACATGAAATGCAAATAAAAAAAGGAAAACACAAAAGACACTAGATTTAGATGGAAAACCCAATGAGGGAAAAACCATGATGAGGATTAACTCACAATATAGTAGTAATACAATATCAGATATAAAGGCTCATTACTAAAGGACTTAATGCCCAGATTCAAGGGCTCACTTCCTTCAAAGGACTTATTATCCAGAAAGGAGGATCGGTGCCTACAAAAAATAAAAAGAGATAAATTAAGATCCACCACTAGGGTTCCACACATTTGTAACTTGATCAAAATATTGTAGACAACATCAGCTCATTGCTTTTAGGAATCTAACACATCAAAGTACTGTTGCCTCAATTATATCTTCCACTCTCTTCTTTTTGCACCTATTCACACAATTCACTTAGTTGCTTGATTCATGGATGGATGGATATCAAATTTTCTACAACTTGATCTATTTTTATACCATCTTCAACCCTAGAAACATTTTCCAAGGTTGGCTATACAATTTCATTTACAAATTCAAACTAGGTCGACTACTAAACATTCCCACGGTGGATAAGAATGAGAGAGGACAAATTACATATTTAATTTAGGACCCAAAAAACATCTTGGATCAATCACATGCTTCCTTAAGTTGAGGCAAAAACTTAATGTAACATGTAGATACCAGGTCAGCCAAACCTAATGAAAACACCAATAATATATGAGTTGCACACATCTCCAACAAGATAATCACACGTGGATCACTCAAAAAACTTCACCAAAATTTTTACCATATTTTATAATACCTCAAGTATGTTCGCAACAGTTACAACACACTTCATTCACAGAGAACGTTTCCACAATTCAACTAGACCAACCAAGAAAACATAGGAGCTCTGGAGCAGGTCTTCCAGAGTGCCAAACCATAAGAAAAAAATTTAGAACATAAAAACCAACAAAAAGATCCATCTCCTAGATCTGCAAGATTTGAAACCAAATATCAGAAGACTATGGAGCCAAAACATCTCTCCTAGTCCACAAACATATAGTTTTTCTAGACTAGTTCACACACCAATGGACACATCTTTTACTCTCCACAAAACCATAAGTTAAAACTTAGGATATATTATGCATTTAAATTAATGAACACACTTATAGATCCTCATAGGCATAGGATCAACATAGAAAAAATGCACAACACAATACAAAAGCACACTGAGAATACACACTTCAACACTGCTTTCATTATTTCTCAGATTTTCTCAAAAGTACTTAGAAAAAAATAGACTTACAACTTAATAAATATAAATCCATGTACTCTAAGAACTTCTATAGTATATCAACTATATAAGTACCATCTATAATCAACCTAAACTATATTGACATCAATGACAAAATTAATGAAAACACCACCAAACACATCCATACTTGCAACATGACTAACATGTTTCTTAATGACCTCATCGTTGTAATCTAAATTGAACTCATAAGAGGTGATTTTGTACTTATTCAATCCACTTTTAACCATATCAAAGCCACATATCTTGAAGGAAAACATTCTATCATGGAAAAGTAAAATAAATGCAATGGAATGACCTAAAGTGAAACATTTAAATGCAATTTTTAGATTTAAAATAAGGCAATTTATTGATTGCGCTATGCAACAACCTAAAATATGAAATGTTGTAAATGCATATTGGAATTGAGTAATGGATAAAATGAACCACTTTAAGCTAGATTTAATGAAATGAATTTAACAAAAACTCAATTAGCTAAAATAGATAACCAATGGCATCAAATAGAAGTACAAAAAATAGATTTAAATCTTGAAAATTGGAACTTCAAAGTCAATAGGGACTTAGTATCTAGTAAGGGAATCTTGGTCCTACTAGTCAAATTTTGGGGTTCTAGAAAGTGGAACAAAAAGCAGACAATGGAGACAAGATTCGAAGCCCAAAACCCATAGAGGGACTATGACATGAAGAAGGGAATTTTTATCCCATTAGAGGGTTTTTTTTCAAAAAAAAACAAAATTTGAGTTAATAACAATGTTTCCAAGTTGCCTACCCAAGGACCTGATGTTTAAAAATAGAAAATTTTTCCAATGAATGCGAGAAGAATTAAATAATGAAAAACAATTCAATGCAAATTTGAATGCAATTTTTCAATTCTAGATGTAATAACAATGTTTCTATATGTAATTAGTATGACTAGCAATTCAATTTTTAGTTTTTCAATGAGATAATTTGATGTAATAAAGAAAAAATGAAACCTATATGCACTTCCAAAAATTAAAATATGAGAAACCCTAGATACACTTTCAATAATTCAAGATGCAACGGAAGAATGAATGTAGCCTAGATCAAGAAATTTAATGTACTCCAAATCAAAAAATGAATGCTCTAAAGTGTTAGGTTCACCAAAGTGAACCGTAACGAAAATAGAGTTGGATGATGGTGCCCAATTATTTTCCTTAGGTCATTCAATAATTTCCTAGGAATCCAAATTTGATTGACTATCAACCTTGACTATGAGTCAATTTTCAACAAGGAATATGTTTGAAATGGTTGCAATGAATGTGGCTCTTGACTCTTTTTTTAAGGATGTTGATCTTGCATAAAACACTTGCTTGAATCATAAACCCTACATCAAAATTATTAGCACAATAAAAAACATGATGCAACAATTTCCTTGATATGATGCTTGAATCTTGATGATGGATCCAAATACTTGATGAACTACTCTTGAATACATGAATTCTTGAATGCTTAGATCTATTGTTAGGATAAAATTATTGAAAATAACCTTGTATTTACACTTATTCATGCTTAATATCTAGAAATTACACCACACTAAGATGACACATGAATTCATTAATTAAAGGAGGCTAAATCTTGAAAAAATCTTAAGGGGGACTAAGATGCCCTATGTGGCATCTTAGTCCCAAGGCTAAGAACTTGGGGCATAGAATCCAAGAAATGGGCCATTTAAGGTTTTTTTTGAAATACGGGTCCCAAGACCTTTGGGGGACAAAGATTCCCTAGGTGCCATCTTATTCTTGACCCAAAAATTAGGGACGCTTAGATAAAATTATTAAATTATCATTTATCTATTGGATTTTTTCAAGTTTAGCCACAAAACATATAGTTTATTAGGCTTGTGGATGAAAAATAGAACCAATTAAGACATAGATAAAGATAAATAAAGCAAGGGGTAAAAGGAAGAAGTTGGGTCCACAAAGGGGGGAATTTCTAGACAAAAAATCTCACAGAAAATGAGTATGCGTTATTGAAAAATTTATGTGTTATGCATCGGGTACCTGAGCCTAAAAAAAAATGTATGAGCTAAAAAATGTGTACACATTATATAACACATACACATTTTATAACATGTACAAATCATTTATTAAAAAAAAAAAACCTTTTAGAAATGTGTATGTGTTTTAAAACCTGTACATATTTTGCATTTCAAGACGTGTAAGTGTTTCTAAAAACCATTTTTTTTTTTAAATAATCAAACAAATAAAGAATGCGTATGCATTTTGTAATGCGTACGTGTTTTTAGAAACACATACAAGTTATTCAAATTTTGAATCTCAAACCCACATGTAGCCTTGGTATTAGGCTTGGTAAAGGCTTGGCAATCTAACCCTTAGCCTTTGACTAGCAACTGAAAAACTAAGGCAGATTAAAGAAGAATGTCCAGCTTTGGCAATATGGATGATGGAATTTTTTTTTGATCAATATATAAAATTAAAAACAATTAGAGAAAATGATGTCTAGTTTACAAAAATATAATTTTTATTAAGGATGGATTATATTTGTTATTTTTTAATTAATTTCTAAGCAAAATAGTCCTTAAACTTGAAATATCAAGTTTTTAAAATTTTTTAATAACTTTATTTGTTTAATTTTCTTGTAAAAAAGTTATAATGAATCAATCTTTAGATAATTCTCTACACAGTGAAAAAAAAAATATTCAAAAAATGTTTAGTTTAGGTCCAATTATGTTTTCCATACATATTGATTTTTAAAAACCACAATTAAGGCCAAATAAATTTCAATAAAAAAATATATTCAAAAAAAAAATTAGAGAAAATTTTCCTAATCAATCTTCATGGTGTTAGCTTTCTTTCCCAAAAATTAATTAGAAAAATACTTTTATTTGGGTCAAAAAGTGGTGTTTGTACATGTGCATGGTATGGTAAAAAAATAGGGACTTTTAAAATGTTGTTTTTATACATCCCTATCAAAATTTAATTTCTATCATCTGGGTATTTGAATAAATTACATATTTGGATACTAGATTAAAATTTCAAAATTTCATATTCCTGATTTTTTTAAGATTCATTGTGTAAGTGCCTCAAAATTATCAATCCAAGTGTGACAAATTTTGAAAAATAGAAAAAACACTTCCACTTTTTGAGCTTTTTGTGGACCCAACTTCTTGCATTAGCCCCAAGGTGGGCCCAAATAAGTGGTAAAATGCAAGGGTATGCATTTTGCTACACTACAAGTACAATTTTATTAGAGAGATTGAGACTGTTGTTATTCCCCAAATAATCATGAAATAGGAAGAATGACACAAAGAGAGAAAAAAAAATAAGAACCTTTCGAGTCAACATGGAACAAACCTAAATGTCTTGACTCCTTAGGTCATCCCCAAAATGAAAACACAACACAAAGAAAAGATAAAGGAAAATATTTTGGGTCAACATGGAGGAGACCTAAATGTCTCAATGCCTTGTGTCATCCTCAAAATGAAAAATCAAAAGACAAATGAAAAAGATAAAATGTTTATGACATAGAGAAGAATGTAGAAACAAATAGAGGAATGTCACAAAGAGAGAGGTGTATCAAACATAACACTACAAGGGATTACATTACACACATGCAATCACACAACATGAAAAATAAAATAAAGATAAGACTAGTAAGGCATGTGCGAGTCAACCTCTAACATGTCATTTGCATCCCAATCTTGTTCATCATATACAAAAGGAAGACAACTAGCCAAAAGGACAATGATGACTGTAGTACTAGGGTCATCACCAAGTTCAACATTCTTCTTAGGAGAATTATCATTTAAGATCATAAAAGAGGAAAACAATGTATTTAGTTCATTATGCACTTCTTCATCAATTTTAGAAACCTCATCATCTTCATCTAGGTTAATCACAATGGGAGGTCGAATGATATGTTGGTTGTTGTGGTTGTTTTACTGATATATTGTTGTCATTGATGTCAACACTATTAGCATTTTAATCTCCTTAAGGTTGTATATGTCGAGGAGATTGAGAAAATTGTAAAAAATATATTACAGGAAGCTTGTGGAGTTGAGAAGGTCAGAATATTGAGAAGTTCTTTGCATTGAAGATTTGAAGGTGCTCTTCAAAGGGTTTGGTGTTGAAGCTTTCTAGTATGTTTTCTGAAAGTTTTAGTGGTGTGCATGAATTTTTGTGGAAGCTATGATGATTTGTATACCTACAGTTATCCAGTCTCTATAGATGATGTTCTTGGTCAAAGCAGATGTAAGTATGGTAATCTCATGTGTTTCTCATGTGCCTATGACATTCATGGATGAGTCTAGATCATGCTCTATCCTTGGTGTATGTCTATAGTGATTGGAGTGTTCATATTCTTGGCCGACATTGTGGTGTTAGCATGTTGTGGATCCATGAGGATTAATATTTTATTATTTGGCATGTTTGGAGATGTTTTTTTGGGTCGTCACTATGTTATGGCTGACTTGCATTGGTATGCATTGAAATTTATTCATGTACCAAGGCCGACCGTTGTATTTTATTCCTTATTTGTGGCCAAATAATTAGTGGGTGCAAATCCGTGTAGTGGATATATATACAAGATTTTTTTCCTCATTTAGAGTGTGCTCAAGTGTACAAGTGATGTACAAGTGCCAATAAAGGTTAGATCATTCAGAGCAGAGTGTGGAATAGTTGAAGAGGTTTTAGTGTGCCTAATTGGAACTATAACAAGGGTTTTGCAAAAGCTATTTTTTTAGTTATAATTCATCAGATAGATTTAATCTAATTATTGTATGTAAGGCAGTGAGACTTCCCTTTGAGTGGTGTGCTCTAGGTAGTGTGTCTAAATTCAAGTGCATTCTCTTTTTATTCTTAATTATACTTCTAACATGTTATAATCTTGTGGTCTAACATCCAGTGTGGATTTTCCCCTCATAGGGTTTCCATGTATGAAATATTTGTGTTCATGTGTCTCTAATGTGTTGTTCTTATGCTTGCTTTATTGATTATCAGATATGTGATATAAAGATTGGTTAAAGTTTGATTTTGGTAACAACTATTTAACCTCCCCCTTCTCAATTGTTTATCCTTGTTTTTCCAACAATTGGTATCAGATCTATTTCCTTTGAAAGAAGCCTAATAGCTTGAGGTGATTTGAGATGACAATTTAAAAAGGATAGTCCTAAATTCGATGGTACAAACTAATCTTTATGGAAAGTCAGGATGGAATGTCATTTGAGGTGCATTGGTGAGTCTGTTTGGTAGATGACACAAATTACATATAATATTCCTCAAAATGGTCCCTCTGCTGAAGATGAGATCAAGCAAGAAAAAAATAATACCAAGTCAGTAGAGACATTGGTGAGTGCTTCGATAGATTCAGAAATGATAAATGTGATGGGTTTGAAGACTACATATTAGATTTGGAAAAAGCTGGAAACATTGTATGAAGAAGAGGTACTAGTGAAAATTGCTAAGCTACAAAGTCTAAAAGGCAAATGGGAGTGCTTGAAGATGAGTGAAGATGAGAACATCTTTTCCTTCTCGCATAGGATAAATGAATTGGTGATGGAAATTATATGTGTCGATGGAACTATGAATGATGATGAAATTTTTTCTAAGATACTTAGATTTGTGCCCCCTTCCTACAAGACAAAAGCTCATACTATTAATGACTCAAAATAGTGATGAATATTACAAAAGACATGTTGATTGGAAAACTTGTTGCATTTGAATTAAGTGAATTTGGTGAGTCTACTCCTAAGATTGAATCTTCTTTCAAGGAAACTGTATCTAAGAAAAAGAGATATGATTCAAAAGAGAGTTCCTAGAGGACATTAAAATAGGAAGATGAGATGAAGCAGATTATAGATGAAGAAAGGGAATTGGAAGAACTAGAAGAATTGATTTGTGAAAAGAGAATCAAGAGGTCATGGTAAGTACAAAGTAAAGTTACCTATTCAATTTTTTTCTTGCAATAAAATAAGTCATTTTTCTTCTAGATGTCTTGAAAGAGTTTCAAAATATAAGCCGGACAATACTAGATTTTAAAGAAAATTTTATTATGCTAAAGAAGGTATAAGAGATGAAGAATCTAATAAAGAAATTGCAAATGAAGATGAATGGGTATTTATTGCTATCAAAGAAAATGGTTAGGTGCCCACTGAACCTGCTAGTAATGTAAATGTTTAGAAAGCTCTTAAAGAAAAAGTTGAAGAGAAAGATGAGTGGGTAATTGATAGCGGATTCTCACATCATATGACTGGTGACAAAGGAAAATTTGTAAGCTTGGAAACCTATGATGGTGGTGTAGTGAGGTTCGGTGAGAACACTTCTGGTGTGATTTGTGGCAAAGGCACTATTTTTTTTGGTTGTAAGAACAATACTGATGACGTTCTTTACGTAAAAGGCCTAAATCATAACTTGCTGAGTGTTGGAAAAATTATAGACAAATGCTACAATATGCAGTTCAAGAATGGTTAGTGTAGAATAATTGGAAGTTTAGGAAATATAATTGCTTCAAGAAAAATGACAAAAGGTAATATCTTTCATGTAAGTACTACTAGTCAAAGTTCTTTGATTTCTCAAATTGATGGAAGTTGGTTATGGCATAGGAGGTTATGTCATGTGAAATTTTATAACATTGTCAAGATAAGTTCTACTCATGCAACCAAATATTTACCTAAGTTAGTGAAGCCTACTAACATTATGTGCACGGAATCTCAAATGGGAAAGCAAACAAGAAATTCCTTCCAGAGAAAACAATATAGCTCTAATGGAGTACTAGATTTGATATATATTGATCTATGTAGTCTTTCCAGAATCAAAAGCCTACAAGGTGAAAGGTACTTTATGTTAGTCATTGATGATTTTTCTAAGATGATACTGGTCACTTTCTTAAGAGAAAAATATGAAGCACTAGAAAATTTCAAAAAAATTAAAGCTATGGAAAATAATGATACATGTCGAAAGATCAAATGTCTAAGGCTAGATAGAGGTGATTAATTTACTTCTCAGGAATTCAATCCATTTTGTGAAGATCATGGTATTCAAAGACAATTATCTACTCCCTGGACCCCTCAACAAAATGGATTTTCTGAAAGAAAGAACATAATCATTCTAGACACTGCTAGAACCATGATTTTGGAAGCAAATTTTCCTCATTTATATTGGAGAGAAGTTGTAAGTACTACTGTGTATACTATTAACAAGGTGAAAGTCAATAGTAATTTTGGTAAGACACCTTTTGAGCTATGGTTCGATTATAAGCCTACTATGAAATACTTCAAAAAATTTGGAAGCGAATGCTACATCAAGAGAGATGATGATATAGGTAATTTTGATGCTAGAACTGATGAAGTAATCTTGCTAGGATAGTCTACTAAATAAAATGCTTACTGGTGCTTTAATAAAAGGTTGAAGAAAATGGTTGAAAGTGAAAATGTTAAGGTTGATGAAGACATTGGTAAATCATCTAGAGTCATTGATTATGATTCAGATGATCAACATGATGATGTTGGCAATAATGCCTAGACATAGAATCAACTTCAGATTGTTCTAGTGAATCAAGAAAATCAAGAAGTAGAAACAAGCGAAAGTGTAGAAGAAATATCACAAGAACAAGAGGTAAGAGAAAAATTCAAAACTCCTAAGTATGTGAGAATAAATCATTTTGATAGTTAGATCATAGGAGAAAAAACCAAAGGTGTCCAAAATAGAAGAATAATTCTAGAAGAATATTGTCTAATTTCTAAATCTTAAGCTAGAAATATAAGTGAAGCATGCAAAGATGAACATTGGATTAAAATATGAAAGAAGAACTATTCCAGATACAAAAGAATAATACATGGGATCTTGTTCCTAGAACTCTAAACAAAAATGTGATTGGAACCAAGTGGGTCTTTCAGAATAAGGTGAATGAACAAGGTGATGTGGTTAGAAACAAAGCAAGATTGGTTTGCAAAGGTTACTCACAGATGGAAGGTATTGATTTTGAAGAATTTTTTTCTCCCATTGCTAGAATTGAGGCCGTTAGACTACTTCTTGCTTATGCTACTTTCAAGAACTACAAATTTTATCAGGTGGATGTAAAATCAAAATTTTTGAATGGTGAACTAGAAGAAGAATTTTATGTTGAACAACTAGGTGGATTTTAGTTTACTAATGAAAAGGACATGGTATGTCAATTGAAGAAAGCTTTGTATGGACTAAAGCAAGCTCCTAGAGCTTGGTATGCTATATTGGACAAATATTTATTCAAGCTTGGGTTCAATAAAGGTACTGCTGACAACAATTTGTATTTCAAGTTGGATGAAAACACAAAATTGATCATTGAAGTCTTTGTTGATGATATTATTTTTAAAGGAGATGATGATTTATGTATGAAGTATGTTGATGAAATGAAAAGTGTATTTGAAATTTCAATGATAGGAGAGCTAAAATTATTTTTTGGGATTGCAAATCACTTACTTAGAAGATAGGATCTTTATGTCTCAATCCAAATATGTAAAAGAGTTACTGAATTTTTTTGGCATGGAAGAAGCAAAGCCTATTGGTACACCTACGGTGACCGGGTGTAAACTGACACAAAATGATGAATCCCCTAAAACAAATCAAACAAGGTATAAAATGATGATTGGTGGGTTTCTCTAATTGAACTAGACAAGGATAGATATAATGAATGTTGTGTGCATGGTCACTAGATTTCAAGCTGATCCTAAAGAGTCCTATATGACTATTGTGAAAAGAATATTCAGATATCTAAAAGGGACAACTAATCTTGGTCTTTGGTATCCTAAGAATGATGATATTACTCCAAGTGCATTTACTGATGTTGATTGGGTAGGAGATATAGATGACAGGAAGAGTACCAGTGGTGGTACATTCTTCTTAGGTAAGAAGTTGGTATCTTGGTTAAGAAAAAAACAAAACTCAGTTTCATTATCTACCACTGAGGCAGAGTACATTGTTGTTGCAAATAGTTGTACTCAAGTATTAAGGATGAAGAAAATGTTAAGAGATGTCATAATTTAATATGAAGAACCCATTTCTATGCTTTGTGACAATTCAAGCACCATTAACATTTCTAAGAATATAGTATTTCATTTAAAGACAAATCATATATCTATCAAGTATCACTTCTTGAGAGACAAAGTAAGTGACAAAGAAGTCGGACTAGAGTACATACCTAGCAAGAGAAAATTGCATACATATTTACAAAGACATTTCCTAAGGGTAATTTTGAGTACATTAGAGGCAAGTTAGGGGCAATTTCCCCTCCTAATTAGAACTAAGATGCAAGTATTTGCATCGGTCCATGAATTCATTGTTATATCATATTCTGGATTGATGTTGGGGTGACTACTACTCAAGGGAGTAGTCAAATGTTTTCAATATTGAAATAAAATCCTATGTACTTTTTCCATTGATGTCAAAGGGGGATACAAGCAATGTATAAAAATGGGAAAGAAGAAGGAAACAAAAAGTGCACAATCTCATGGGAAGATTGTTGAACAAGAGTTAGTTGGGTTGATGGTTTTATTTTTCACATCATGTGTTGCCATCAATGCCAAAGGGGGATATTGTTGGATTTTTTGGTTGTGTTGCTAATATATTGTTGTCATTGATGTCAACACTATTACAATTTTAATCTTCTTAAGGCTGTATATGTTGAGGAGATTGAGAAAATTGTAAAAAATATAGTGGAGGTAGACAATGGAGCTAAGAAGGTAAAAATGTTGGAAAGATCTATGCATTGAATATTTGAAGGTGTACTTCAAAGGGATTTGTGTTGAACCTTTCTATTATGTTGTTCAAAATTTTTAGTGGTGCGCATGAAGTTTCATGGAAGTTATGATGATCTATATACCTACAGTTATTCAATCTCTAAAGATGGTGTTCTTGGTCAAAGTGGATGAAAGTATGGTAATCTCATGTGTTTCTCATGTTTCTATGGCATTCATGGATGAGTCTAGATCTTCCTCTATCCTTGGTGTATGTCCATAGGGATTGGAGTGTTTGTGATCAGATATTTTTCCAATATGTGCCCGAGTGTTCATGTTCTTGGCTGGCATTGTGGTGTTAGCATGTTGCAGATCCATGAGGATTAATATTTTATTGTTTGGAATGTTTGGAGATGTTTTTTTGGGTCCTCATTATGTTATGACTGACTTTTGTTGGTACACATTGAAATTTATTCATGTATCAAGGCTGATAATTGTAGTTTATTCCTTATTTGTGGCTGATTAATTAGTGGATGCAAATCCATGTAGCGGATATAGATACAATATTTTTTTCCTCATTTAGAGTGTTCTCAAGTGTATAGGTGATGTACAAGTGTGAATAAAGGTCACATCATTCAAAGTAGAGTACAGTAGATTTGAAGAGGTTTTAGTGTGCCTAATTGGAACTGTAGCTAGGGTTTTGCAGAAGTTATTTTCTCAGTTCAAATTCATCATATGGATTTAATCTGATTACTGTATGTAAGGAAGTGAGCCTTCCCTTTGAGTAGTGTGCTCTAGGAAGTGTTCCTAAATGCAAGTACATTCTCTTTTTATTCTTCATTATACTTCTAATAGGGTATAATCTTGTGGAAAAACATCCACCATATTTATTCCCCTCACAAGGGTTCCACACATAAAATCTTTGTGTTCATGTGTCTCTAATGTGTTGTTCTTATGCTTTGATTATTAATTATCTGATTTGTGAGATAAGGATTGGTTAAAGTTTGATTTTGGTAACAACTGATTCACCACCCCCGTCGTAGTTGTCTATCCTTGTTTTTTCAACATGGTAATGTCCAAAGAAGAATTTAACTCTTTTTGCAGTTGTAATATAGGATATTTTTAATGAAGAGGGAGACTCATCATGTATTTCATCAATCATGTTTTGATGTTGATTTTTTTTTTCTTTTCTTCATATAACTTTTGAGCAAGAGCATGTCGTATATGCCTATTCTCTCTAGAATTTATATTTCATTTGGAATCATTTTCAAATTTTGTTTATAGGATTGGGTCTATCAACCATAGATTTCTTTTCTTCCCTTAGGGGTGGAACATAAGGAGCCATAGTAGGTTGTTCGACCACTTTCTCTTTAGCTTTATAAACTTTTTTTATTTTAGGAGGCATGATGGGATTTTTTTGGTTATCTCTTGGTATTTTATAGGAGATAGGAAAAGGATTTGTATTAGGTTAGTCTTGGTTATTTGGAATTTCTTTAGGTTTAGTCATATTTTGATCAAGGATAGGATGCTCCATCATGGGTTGAGGGATGTTTCTAAGGGATAGTTTTGCTATGAATTTCACCTTAATATTTTGAAATGATTTGAAAAATAAGTCCTTGCAAGGATTAATAGGCTCCATAGGCTCGGTCCAAAAGAAATCCAATGAAAAAATCCCATAGGAAGATAGAGGATCAAAGCCACTATGGTGCACAGTAAATATTTAATTGTCAAAGGGAAACTTTAAACATTTATACATGATCAATAGGATGACTTCCATGGAGCATAGCCATGGATAGCCATGCTTCACATGAAATTGATCTAACATCGAGATGATGGAGAATGAGACATATAATTGTTTCAGTCCTATTTTTAAAGGAAGCATGATCAATCTAATCATACAACAAGAAAAACCATTATGTGTTTTTATCCTTTCTTTTGGTTTATTATATGTTTCTTGATACAGTTCATGCAAAAGTAATAATTCTTCAGTGATCACATTCTCTCCATAAATTGGATCAATTGATATTCCATTTGTGGGCTTGTCATTTATTTAGATAGCTATGTAAAGAGCACCATCTAGTTCATTTCCAATGATATCCTTATATGAAAAATCAATGTCAAGAGGCCTTTTAATTCGGCCCTTATGATGTAGAATTTTGATCAATCCCACCATATTATCCATAAGAATTTGTTCATAAATATGCATATGACCTTGTTCAATAGTATCCATATTGTCATCATTTGTGTCAACATTCATTGCATCATTCTTCTTAGTTTCACTAGCTTTGACAAATAAAATATTATGATTTGGCATAGGGTTGGTAAATATTTGCAAGTTTTTTTGGGAGGGGCAACAAACTTATTTCCTTGATCATTAACACCTCTAATTTGAAGTCGATCAGAAAAAATGAGGTATTGCACAACATGTTTAAGACACTTGCAATGTTTCGTGTCATGACCATTTTTTTGATGATAATGGCAATAGGAATTCAATCCAAAATTTGGAGGTAAAGGCTTATTAGGATCGAGAGTTTTAATGAGAAGCAAAGTGATCTTTTTATTTCTAATAGTTCTGACATTGTACTATGTAGGTGTAATGTCATAAAATTTCATCATGTACATTTTAACAATTGATCTAGGAATAACTAATGATAAATTGGACTTAATGTGATCTTGATCTAGTGTTGTGAGATGTTTTGCACTTCCGCATTAGGTCTTGGGACCCTTTTAAGCTAAATTAACTATGCCCTAGTCTAATGTTGTAAAGTGTATTTATTTACACTTCCACATTAAGTTTAGGAGGCTTGTAAACTAAGGTGGACTTAATCTAGTGTTGTAGTATGTTTTACACATTTACATGGGATTTAGGGCCCTTCTAAGCTAAACAGACCCAATATTTTGTTAATTTAATGTTGTAAAATGAGTTTATTTACACTTTCACATTGGATTTTGGGCTCCCTTACATTTATAACCTTTATATCATTATTAATAGGCCCATATGACCCCACATTATGCATCCCAAGGCATATTTTAACAAAAATCTCGACAATATCAACATATAAGTTAGTTTACACACTCCTCAACACTTTAGCACTCAATACAGGCCCTACAAGACTCATTCGCCACTTTGGAGGAATGAGTCCCATCCAAATGGGACCCATTCACCCACCTTGGTGAATGAGTCTCATTTGGTCTATTTTCAAAATTTGAGTAGGAAAAACTAGGTTTTAAGTTCAAATTTCTTCTATGTTGCCCTTTGGGATCAAATAAATGATCATTTGAGTGTAATTCTTACATAAAAAAGATTTCAAGTCCTTATTTCACTTAAGCAACATAATCATTCATTACATAAATTCAAGCATTCAAGAGTTAAACATTCCAAGACTTTACAAGATCATCAAGAGAGCATTCAATATCACTTCTAAGGCATTCAAGGGAAGAATTATTCATTAATTGTTGTAGCAATATAAGACACATCATCATGCCAAGGTTATCAAGTATCAAACATATTATTGAGCTAGTATTGTGATGTAGCATTGAAGATCCAAGATCAAGTATTTTTATACACCTATTATTAAGATTGAGATCTTCATCCTTCATTCCCATTTCATGTTGAGTTGCAGACTTACAAGACATCATTCAAGGTATTATTTTCCATGGTTCATATTATTTGTTTCATGTTTCATGCATTTATTTCATTATCTCATCATTTGGTTTAATTACCTACAAGGGGTTTGACCAAGGCAAACCCTTATACTCTAACAATCAACACTTTTATCTCTCTCTCTCTCTCTCTTTGTGTAATTTCAGATCTAGGTGCTTTGAAGAATTGAAGGATCATTGAATATTAGGTTACAAACTTGGAGAAATTTGTTGGATTTGTCTCCCCATTTGCAAGGTCATAATCATCACCAAAAGGTCACCTACATTCTCAAAACTATATTTTCAGATCTAGAAAACTAGATTCAGATCTTGAAGTTCCAAAAAATCTAAACTAGACTCATTGCCACAAGTGGTGAATGAGTCCCACTATAGGTATTTTTCAAAGATCTTTGTAGATTCATATACCCGTTTTCCTAAAACCTGCTCCTATGCAGAAATCTATATTAGGGATCGATTCTCCTAGAATGGAAAATGAGTCCGACTAGGTCAAAAAGTTGGAATTTCCAGCATTTTGGAGCTCCTGCTAATCATCTTCAGATTCATATTTGAACACATCTCATTTCACAACTTTTTATTTTGTTCTATATGTATTTTTAAATCATTTAGTTCAAGTTTGCATCATATTAGGGTTTTGCATTTTATCTTCCATTTCATTGTCTTTTAAAAGTATAAACTTGGTGGTGAACCCCTCATTAGTCCATATTAATCCCCTATACCAACCATTTTAAAAGATCGCTTTCTCTTTTGCATTGAGATCTCAAGGGTTTGTTCTTTAGTAAAATTTAGTGAAAAATGTCCCTTCTAGGTCCTAAACCCTAAGTAGGGAAGCAAATAGTTTTTGTCCTTTCATTTTGGTGAAAATGCATTTAGAACATCATAATTCAGATTTTGAGTGTATTATCATCCTAGAGCATTGCCATTGCATTAGGATTTGTATTAGTTAAATGGCATTTTAGGGTTTCTAATTTTGTATTAGTGAAAGCTCATATATCTTGCATTTTTGCATCTCATTTTATTGAAAATAAAATAAAATATAAATTTGCACTTAATATTTACATCACACAACATAAAATGCATAAAATAAATCTAATTTTTTTGAAAAAAAATCCCCATTGGGATTCACTTACCATCTTGGGTGAATCAGTCCTAGTGCAAATTTTGGATTGCAATCTACAGAGCTAAAGCCCATGTTTTTGAGCTTCTATTTTTCTATTAAAGTCTTTTGATTACATTCAAATCATTAGGAATTACATAATTTAAATTAATTACAATTGTGGATACAATTAGATTCTTGCAATTTTCATTTTCAGCATTAGTTCATTGTTCACTTAGATCAGATTACATTCAACATTCATTAGAAAATGAAAACTAAAAACTAAACACATCAAAAGAAACAAACGAAAAATGGTTAACCTTAGAGAAATCATATCATTCAAACCCTTTAGTAGTGATGAATTTGACATGTTAGATGAATCCCTTGATGAATTCATCTTTCCTAGATCATCGACTAAAGGTTTGATACAAGGGGATGCAAGCATTGACAATCAAGCCAATCATAATTTTTCTCCTCTTGATACCTCTTAGGTATTAGTGATGAAGGTATCTTGGTGATAGGAGAAAAAAGAATTGAGAATCATGAAAGTATTTTTTTTCTTCCCCCTTGGAAAGATATTATGAAACATGAAGTTGAGATCATGGCCACTACTTTACCTAGTCCACATTCATCTCCCAACACCTCCCCTATTTGTGATAATACCTTTGTTAATAAGGATTTATTTATGAACGATCATGAAAAACACACTTGTGTGGAGGATGTGTTGATATTAAGAGATCCAATAATAGAGAGCTATGAAAATCCTACCTCTCCTAATTTGGAAGACATTATAGGACGTGGTGATGTAATTATGGATACTCATGACAATCAAACCTTTCATTCTCATAATATCTCTTCTAGACATGAATAAGATAGTCTAGTATTAGAAGATATCCTTATTGAGACTCATGAGAATCATGTTCCACCCTGTCCTAATGCACCCACCATTTGGGAAGAGTTGTTCAAACAAAAAATTATAATCATTGGTAACCATTAAACTCATATTTTTCCTTCTCTTGATGCCTCCCCTATGTGTGATGAAACTACTTTTCAACATCTAACCACAAAATTTGATGAACCTCTCATTTGTTACTTTCCTCATATCTCTCCTACTAGGGTAGATATCATGGCACAAGAGAATGATACATTAGAGAAAAATATGGACGACAATAAAATTTCCTCCTCTCCTAATATCTCTCCTACTGGTGAAGAAGGTATTATAGTGTTACAAGATCCAATCGATGTGAATCATGAGGACAAAATTATTGAACAAGAAAATTCCATCATTAACACACAAAAAGATCTAACCATTGATAACCTCAATTTTGAAGGATTTATTTTAGAGTAACCTACCTTTGAATTTCATGAACATCTAGTTTTTCACTCTCTTAAAAACTCTCCTACTAGGGAAGGTACCATGGTGCAATAAAATGACAAAATTGACAAACTTATTTCAAACAATCATACCATGGCTTCCTTCGATGAAGATGATGAAGTGAAATAAGACTTCTCTTCACTAAGAGATCATGAATCTATAGATAAGGATTTTGAAATTATACACATTAGACATCCCTTGACACCAACCACACATGTAGAACTCATACAAAAGACAAAAAAAGAAAATAAAATTTAAGAATCCACAAAGTTATTGAAAGCTACTTGGGAAACCTTTGATTTCATACCTATATTCATGGGAGAATACAAGATCATAACAAAAGAGTCTAAAAAGGGGAACAAGAAATCCATAATGGAAAATTCAAAACCATCCACTTCAACCACTCTAGAATAAAATATAACATATACAAAAAAAATTGAGGAAGTTAAACAACCAAACAATCCAAAAGAAGTGAAAAATATTTATGCAAGAAGTTTTAAATGTATGAAGAATCTTGGGAAAGGATGTGATGCCATAAAATAAGGAATGCATGTCCCTATAAAGCCTAAAATTCAGGAAAGGACTAATGATATTGGTTATTTTCCCTCAAATCAAAAGCCTTCATTCAATATCAAAACTATTACAAAAGATTCTTCCAAGACAACTTTAAATTTGATGCATCAAAAACTGATGGATAGCTCATTAAATATGTATCAAGTTGAAAAAAAATTTACTCATCATAATAAATAACCTTAGCTACTAATCCTTGCCATGCAATAGTTTTAGGATCATGGAATACTCGCTATTGCATGATATACATTCATTACATATCGTTTCCTTTTTGCAAGGAGCAACATATCATCATCCATTCCCGAATCAACCTTGTCTTGCACTAAGTGGATGCAAGAGGTTAGTCAGCCTTTTCCTCATATGTCACTTGTCCTTGTCCCTTTTGGATAGTTGACCACCTCTCATGTACATATAAGATAAATCTTGGAATGTGGAAGATATGACTTAAGTTGGCTTACATGTGACATACTCATTCATGATGTAGTCTTTGTTGGAAAAATATGACTTGGCATAGGGATTTCCAGGTTGGCTCTCATGTATTATTCCATGTTAGCATTTATCATTGGCTACTTTAAATCAATTTATCACAACAATGGTGTTAGAAACCACTTTAAAGTGGGGGCATACAATGATGTCATCTTTTGGAAAATTTCATGGCATGATTTTCCTTTCTTCTTGTGATGTGTCCTCTTCTTGGTGGTGTCATTGGGTTTGATTTTATCTAAGAGTGTATGATCTACTAACATGGCATATAAATGAGGCATCCCATGGGTGATGATCTAATACTTTTAAATTTTCCTCTCTTGGAGAAATTAGGCACAATTCTCCTTAAGAGGAAGAACCTTACACGAACAAAGAAAAATCCCCTTTACAAAAAATATTTACATGAAATTAAAAATAATTTACAAAAGCATTTTTGTGGTGCCTTATTAAAGTTTCTAGGAGGATCACTTTGGTATGGTTAGTATGATGGGAAGATGATACATTGGCACAAATTTATCATTATACGGTGGGAAGCCAATACACTGGCATGAATTTCTCACTAAAACACTTCTTTGGGATAAATCACTTCACTGACGACTTGATATTCTATGGCCCAAAAGTGACTGCACCTTTGTCGAAGCTTGATCCATCTCTTTTTTAATTTTACTCAATTGTCTTTTAGTTATTGACATTGCATGTTTGTATATCTTGATGTTGTGTATCATACACCTTGTGCATGTCCTTTTTTCATTTATGTTAGTTTGATTTAGGATCTTGGATCCTAGGGGCTTGGTTACCTCCTTGATCTTTGTTATCCTAGACTGTCTGCATTAGTACAATTGGACCCCTCTTAAATGTCTACTTTAGTATGAGTTTGAAGAAATTTCATCCTCTCACTAAAGTGGGGGATAAATGTAGTGTCAAAAAATATCATCATATACATTTTCACACTTGATCTGGAATAATTAATGATAAATTGGACTTAATGTTTCCTTGATCTAGTGTTGTGAGGTGTTTTACACTTCCACATTAGGTCTTGGGCCTCTTTTATGCTAAATTAACTTAAATTTTCCCTAATTTAATGTTGTAAAGTGTATCTATTTATACCTTCACATTAAATTTAGGAAGCTTGTAAAATAAGGTGGACCTAACCTAGTGTTGTAATGTGTTTTACACATTCGCACAAGATTTAGGGACCTTCTAAGCTAAATAGACCTAATTTTACCTTAACTTAATGTTGTAAAATGTAATTATTTACACTTTCACATTGGATTTTGGGATCCCTTGCATTTATAAGCTTTATATCATCATTAATAGGCCACTATGACCCCAAATTATGTATTCGAAGGTATATTTTAAATAAAAACCCAATAATATCAACATATAAGCCTAATTTGCACACTCCCCAACACTTTAGTATTGAAAATAGGCCACGTGGGATTGATTCACTACTTTGGGAAAATGAGTCCCATCCAGGTGGGACCCATTTTCCTAGCTTGGTGAAAGAGTCCCATATGGCCTATTTTTAAAGTTCAAGCAAGAAAAATTGGCGTTTTAAGTTCAAATTTCTTCTATGTTGGCCTTTGAGATCAAATAAATGGCTATTTCAGTGTATTTCCTATATAAAAAAGCTTTCAAATCCTTATTTCACCTAAGAAACATAAGAATTCATGAGATCAAGTCAAGAATTAATAGTAAAAAATTCCAAGACATTACAAGATCATCAAGAGAGCATTCAAGATCAGTTCTAAGGCAAGAGTAGAATTCTTTATCAGTTGTTGCAGCAATCTAGGATCCATAATCATGTCAAGGTTATCAAGCATAAAGTATGTTATTAAGCTAGTATTCTAATGTAGCATTGAATATCCAAGATCAAGTAGTGTTCTACACCTATTTTAAAGATCAATATCTACATCCTTCATGAAAGGAAAAGCAACAGTGCGGAAATTATTTCCTAACGTTAAAACCATAGAGGAGAAGTGCAAAAAAATAGTTTAAAACATTCAAACACTTAAGATGAATGCATACAGGATAACAAGAGTAACAAGAAAAAACATACACATAAAGATAACACCAGATTTACATGGGAAAACCCTTTTGGGAAAAAACCCACTAGACGAAGAGCAATCACTTTGTATTATAGTAAAAGATTACATACAAAGGTTAACATACTTCTCTCTCTAATATCAGTTCACAATAGTAGACCTTTTGTTTGACTACACTCACTATTACAATGGTTTCCAGCATATAATGAATTATCAATCATCACCATCACCTTAGTGACTTATACAATATATATTCGACTACTACAAGTCTTACATGCACTATTCTACCAACCACCAATCGGGTGCCTTAATTATGCACCTTCCTTTTGACAAATGAATCCAATCGCTACCTCTCTAAGTTTCCTTGCAAACAGTCATTGAGCCACCCAGGCATTTAAGTTTGTTTGCCTAAAATGGATTCTATCAACCACCGAATTTGATCTCATAGTTAATGCACATACCACTTCAAACTTCATCCAATCAGTCATTGATTACTTTCCACGTGTCACCTTGCCATTTTTTCACCACTTCCAATCAAGTAAAAACGGTTAAAGAAACATTGAACTCCTCTTACCATGTCACCGTAGACCTTTCAAACATCCCTTGCGGTAGTGCAGTGTATCACATTACTGCTCAGCTCTTACTCAGCCTCTGAGGTTTGGTGGTAGACACACCACACCATCGCGATAGAGAAAAGGAACCTCCATAGTATGGTGGTAACCACCCATGCTGACCATTGATCTCACCACGCTACCTTGCCATGACTATAAGACCTCTGTAGTAAGGAGGTAAGCAACTTCACTAACCACCATGGCTTACCACACCACAACGACATGGCCAAAAGGCCTTTGTAGTATGACAATAAGTGATCTTGGAAGACCTTCATCCTTTATAGTGGCCACTGTGCTACCTTCAAGCAACCCTCGCAGTAGAGAGGTAAACATTTAAATTGATCGCACAGTCAACCATGCTACCACCAGCTAAGGATAGAGACATCGTGGTATGGCGGTGACACTGCCCAACCATCAGACCAAACTAAGAAGCCCACGGTAAGGTAGTAAATCGTGCAACCCCACGGTAAAGTGGTAAAGGTCAGAGATGAAAGAAATTTGCCAAGTCGTTTTCAGTGGTTCAAGTCAGAAGTTGAGGCACCTATTTCCAACAAGCTCTCACTTGATGAAGACTTCCAAGATTCCTCTAGACTTTGAATTTACTAACGATCATAGGCTTCAAGGCCCATCAAATCTATGCACCATTTGAACTTGTCTATGCTAATTGGCTTTGTTAATGCATCCACAACATTATTCAAAGTGTCAACCTTTTCTAAACTGAGCTTTCCATCTTCCACCATATCCCTCATGAAGTGATATTGCACATCAATGTGCTTCATCCTGGCATGGAATGTAGGGTTCTTTTCCAAAAAAATGGCACTCTAACTTCACAAAAAAATTAATCTTCCCTACATTAAAACCAATATCAGAACACAAACGACTCAGCCAAACAACTTCTTTGTTGGCATGTGTTGCTGCCACGTATTTTTCCTCTGTAGTGGACAAAGTGACTACAACCTATCACTTTGTCATCTATTTGATTGCACCACCATTTAACATGAAATTGTATCCACTGGTGGATCTCCTTCTATCAATGTCCCCTGCCCAATTAGAGTCCACATATGCATGAATGTTGAGTGTTCTTTGTGATGCAACAAAATTACCATGGTAACATAGAGCAAATTCTAAGGTACCTCTCAAATATCTAAACACTCTCTTCACAACATCCCAATGTTTCCTTGTATTTTCCATTAAGCGGCTAAGAAATCTCACTGCTTGGGAAATCTATGGCCTTGTACAGACCATTGCATACATTAAACTACCAATAAAACTTGCATTGGGAACCCTGGTCATGTCCTCCATCTCACTGGTAGATTTTGGATAGTCCTCAATAGATGGCTTTGTTCCCTACAAAAATAGAAAAACTAGTTGTTTGCAACCATTCATACCAAATCTCTCTAGAATAGTGCTAATATATTTACTCTAGCTAACCCAAAGCTTTCTACTCATTTTGTGCCTAGTTATTTTCATCCATAGAATATACCTTGCTGCACCTAGATCTTTCATTTCAAACTTTGTAGACAGGTGAGATTTAAGATCAAAAATCATAGTCTTACTATTTCCTATTAACAACATATCATCCACGTACAGGGTAATAATAAGAACATGATCATTTTTATATTTATAGTACACATAATGATCAGATTTTGATCTCACAAATCCCATAGACAACACAAAAGTGTCAAAAAAAATTGTACCACATTCTAGGAGACTGCTTCAAACCATACATAGATTTATTTAATTTGTAAACAAGAATTTTTTTACCTTTTTCAATGAAGTGCTCAAGCTGGGACATGTAAATCTCTTCTTCCAACTCTCCATGGAGAAATTTTATCTTCACATCCATTTGCTCGATCTCTAAGTCATATGTAGCTACTAGATTCAAAAGAAATCTGATTGATGTTAGCTTTAATATAGGGGAAAATATTTCCCCATAATCAATTCCCTCTACCTAGGAAAACCCCTTTGCAACTAGCCTCGCTTTATACTTTTCAACACTGCCATCTAGACCAATCTTCTTCTTAAATACCCATTTACAACCAACAGGATTTTTCCCTTCAGGCAAAGGTACCAAATCCCAGGTTTCATTTTTCTTCAATGATTCCATTTCTTCATTCATGGCTTCCAACTAGGAATTTGAATCAAACATGCTAATAGCTTCTTTCATAGACCAAGGCTCATCAGTGCTAGTAATCAAAGCATAGGCATAGTTCAAGTCCAACATAGAGAAACCAAACCTATCAGGTTGTCGTTTTTCATGTGTAGACTTTCTTACCTATTGAGGTTGTGGTTCTTCATCTTTAGAACTTTCAAAGTTGCTTGAATTCTCCTCAGTTTCAGGTACACCATGTAGTTCCTCTTTTTCAAGAGTATGAGGAATTTCGACTACATCATTCTTCTTTTCTCTTTTATCTGTATCTAACTGTGGATCAACTACTGAAGGTTTAAGCTCACAAAATATTACATTTCTACTATACAAAACTTTCTTATTATTAGGATTCCAAAGCTTGTATACCTTCACACAAAAACCATAGCCAATGAAGATACATTCAACAACCTTGTTCTCCAGGTTTTCTCTTTTCTCATTTGACATATATGCATATGCCACACAGCCAAAGACATGAATATGTCTAAGAGAGGGCTTCTTATTAGACCATGCTTCCAAAGGTATTTTTTCTACAAGAGTAGAACACGGTGAACAATTTACCAAGTAACATGTTGTAGCCACACCCTCAACCCAAAAATTATGCTCTAGACTAGCACTGCTCAACATACTTCTTGTTCTCTCCATAAAATGTTTTGTTCAACCTTTCAGCAACTCCATTCTGTTGTGGAGTAAAAGGTGTATTTTATGCCTTTTAATCCCATGGTCTTTACAATACCTTTTGAAATCTGCAGAACAAAACTCACCGCCATTATACATCCTCAAGAACTTAATTTTCCTTCCAGTCTGATTCTCTACCAAATTTTTAAACTCTTTAAACCGAGTGAACACTTTTGATTTACTTATAAGAAAGTATATAAATGCCATTCTCGAATAGTCATCAATAAAAGAAATATAATATCTAGACTTTGATAATGAAGGAACATTAACTAGACCAAACACATCAGAATTGACATAATCCAATACACCAAAATATTTATGAGGACTAGAATAAAATGAAACACGGTGTTTCTTTCCATAAATACAATGTTGAAAAAAATTGAACTAAAGGTTACAATCATCAAACCCTTCAACAAGAATTTTATTTTTCAAGGTTTTAAAACCTTTCTCTACTAGGAGTTTCACCTCCAAGGCATTAACACCCAAAGGAGATTCATTATCCTTCTCTACATGAGAATATTTTCCTGACTTTATAGAGACGTGATATTGAACAGGATGTGCATCTAGCTTGTATAGAGTGCCATTACGTACACCCTTAGCCAACACCATAGCACCTCTAGCCATCTTACATCTTTTAATTGAGAAGGAAACTTCTACACCAACATCATTAAGCTTATTGACATAAAGTAAGTTACGAGAAAAATGTGTTATGTGAAGTATATCACCAATCCCTTTGTTTATTTCATCAGGGAACTATAATTTGACTCTCCCACAGTCAAAAATATCCAGTGTTGAATCACTCAATAGGTATACCTCTCCACCATCATAATTTTCTTATTTATTAAACCACTCTCTATGAGGCATCATGTGAAAAGATGCACCTGATTCAACCAACCAGACATCATCTGATGCCTGAGTTACCAAGGCTGCAATCAAGGCATCTGCATCACTCTAAGAAAATTCATTGTCTGAAGAGTTATTATTATTATTTTTCTTCTTCTCCTTACAATCCTTTTGGATATGGCTAGCTTGCCCATAGTTCCATCATTTCACCTTGGAATTTTTACCAGGAGACTTTGATCGCCCTTCAGATTTTGATTTGGACTTCTTGGTCCTTCTTCTTGCCTTTCTCCTTTGATCTACCTCAAACAACAAGAGCCTCTTTGGCCATCTCTAAAGACTTCTTCCACATCTCTTAAGGCAACAATGAGGTAAAAACATATTCCATCTTGAAATTAGTGGTTGTACTTACAATAGCCATTAAAAGATGATCCCAAGTGTCAGGTAACGAATATAATAGGAGTATGCAACAATTCTCCTCCTCTATCTTCACACCCATAGATGACAACTAAGAAACACTCATATTAAATGAGGTCAGATGGTCTAAAATAGATGCACATTCTTTCATCTTCAAGGAGTACAAATTCTTGCTTAGGAATAGCTTATTTACTAGAGAATTTCCCTAATAAATGGCACCAAGCTTCTTCCATAACGAAGTTACAGTCCTCTCCTCATGGATGTTAAGGAGTACAAAATATTCCAGACTAAGTCTTATTAGTCTTCTATCTTTTCTATATACAAGATCCCAATATTCTTGCTTCATACCTTGTGGCATAGTTCCAAATACAACAACCTAGAGGTCTCTATCCATAAGAAAGTCTTTCATTTTGAGTTTCCACAACTCAAAGTTGTCGCCATTGAATTTTTCAATCTCTACTCTCCTTGATGTACTCGCCATGTCAAACAAAACTTGGTTCTAACTTTGCAAGACTTTGACTAGAACAATATTAGCACATAAAACCAACCCTACTAACAAGGATAACACAATTGGCCAAGCTTGGATACCACTTGAAAGGAAAATAAATAGTGTTGAAATGCTTTCCTAATGCTAAAACCATAGAGGAGAAGCGCAAAGAAACACTTTCAAACATTCAAACACTTAAGATGAACACATACAATAACAAGAGTAATAGGAAAGAACATACACACAAAGACAACACTAGATTTACGTGGGAAAACCCTTTCAGGAAAAAATCCACTAGAACAAGAGCAATAACTTTGTATTATAGTAAAATATTACATACAAAGGTTAACAAACTTCTCTCTCTAATATCAACTCAATATAGAAGACCTTTTGTTCGACTACACTCATTGTTACAATTCTTTCCAACATACAATGAATTCCCAATCATCACCATCACCTTAGTGACTTCTACAATATATATTTGACTATTACAAGTCTTACATGCATTATTATTCCAACCAACCAATCGGGTGGCTTAATTATGCACCATCCTTTTGATAGACGAATCTGATTACTTCCTATCCAAGTTGCCCTGCAAACATGCATCTAGCCACCCAAACATTTAATTTTTTTTACTTCAAATGGATTCTACCAACTACAAAATTTGATCTCACAATTAATGCACATATTGCTTCAAACTTTAGCCAATCAGTCGTTGATTACTTCCCACATTTTTCCTAGCCATTTTTCATCGCTTCCAATCATGTTAGACTGGCCAAACAAACAAAAAAATCATGTTACCGTGCCACCATAGACCTTTCAATTAGCCCTCATGGTAGTGCGATGTATTGCAGTACCACTCATCTCTTACTCAGCCTCCTTGATCTGGTGGTATTAATATCGCACCACCATGATAGAGCAAAGGAATAGTTGTGGTATGGATGTAACCGCCTGTGTCGGTGATCGAGCTCACCGCGCTACCTTGCCTCGACTGCAAGACCTCTGTGGTAAGGAGGTAAGTGAATTAAGTAACCACCATAGCTTACCACGCCACTATGACATGGCCAAAATCCCATGGTGGCATGGTGGTAAGTGATCCAGATCATCATCCTTCACCACAACCACCGTGGTACCTTCAAGCAACCCTTGTGGTAGGGAGGTAAACATTTAAACTGACCAACAACTAAGGACAGAGACCTTGCAGTATGGTAGTGACACTTTCCAACTGCCAGACCAAATAGAGAGGCCCATGATAAGGTGGTAAACCATACAATCATGCCTCTAAGAACTGTTCCCAGTCCTTTTCAGAGGTTCAAGCCAAAAATTGAAACACCTGTTTCCAACACTTCATGACCATTTCATGTTGAGTTACAAGCTTACAAGACATCATTCAAGGTATTATTTTCCTTGATTCATGTTCCATGCCTTCATTTCATTATCTCATCATTTGTTTTAATTACCTACAAGGGGTTTGACCGAGGCAAAACCTTATTCCCTAAAAATCAACAATTTTCTCTCTATCTCTCTCTCTCTCTCTCTTTGTGTAATTGTAGATCTAGGTGCTTTGAAGACTTGAATGATCATTGAATATTAGGTTACAAATTTGGATTTTTTTTGAGTTGGCTCCCTATTTTTAACGTCATAATCATCACCAAAAATTTACCTACAACCTCGAAACTAGAGTTTTAGATCCAAAAACTTGGAGAAGCAAAAAGAGAAGACATTGAAGACAAAATTCAGATCTTGAAGTTCCAGAAAATCCAAATTGTACTCATTCACAAGTGGTGAATGAGTCCCACTATAGGTTTTTTTAGATATCTTTGTAGATTTAGATACCCTTTTTCCCGAAACCTACTCCTATGAAGAAATCCAAATCTGGGACTAATTGACCGAAAATGGCAAATGAGTCCTATTATCAATCAGATATGCACCCTTTTTAGATTTTTAGAAAATCAAACTATCTATTGAAACATGGGAACCCTTTTCAACTATGGGTGATTTATACAAAAAGGGAATCTCCATAGTGAGTTGGTTCTCTGAAAGATAGATCCTATTTTAAGTTCTTTTCTAGGAAAAGGGTAGAAAGAATAACTGGATTTAAACTTATGACTGAAATTCTATCACCTAAAATAGCGTAACCAACATCAAAGAGATTATGATAGTAACTCACTCTCACCACCTCTCTAAAAACTGATTCTCACAACCTCACAACCATATAATCCAAAAGTGATTTGTGTAAATGTTTAACATTAACACAATACACAACTTGAATTAGCATGTAAATCCTACAAACAACTAACAATAGTAAGACAAGAAGAGGATTCGACAGATTTGATTCACAAGACACATCCAATTACTACTACAAAGTATAAAAAGAAAGTGAGAAAGGAAAATTTACTACTTTATTGAATGGAAGAGTGAAACTCTCAAAATCTGAGCACAAACTATTTACAAAACTCTCTCCAAGAACAAGAGACGAAGAAACACCCATGTGAACTAGAAAAACACTAAGTTTTTCTCAAAGATACACCTCAAAACCCTAATCCGAGCTTTAAAAAAAAGCTCTAGGAAAGGAATAAAAAATTGCCCACGAAGATGGCACAAAAGTGGAAAATTCTCACTTTTTGCATGTACATACTGAAAAGCTCCTAAAAATAGATCTACTTTGCTTTAAAAGAAAAAAAACACCTTATCACTCCACGAAGAAGCTCAAATCGGACCAAGAGGAAAAATTCAAAATCAATCTACTAAAAATAGCAAAGAAATAAACCAATTTATAAGATATTGATTTATTCTTTGCTTTGCATCATTCAATTTTGACAATTGCTTTATTTTTGTAATTAAAGATAAAATATTTTGCAAAATACAACCTTATTATCTAATATTCAATACTTGATTTTTTTATTAAAAATCATAAAACTAATATGGCCCTCCATTCTTACATTTAATTGATTTTCTTTAAAAATAAATTGAAAAATAAAATACCTAATGTCTGAATTTAAATCTAAAGCAATAACATCATTCAACATTAATACTTAATTTATTTTCCTCCAAAATCAATAAAAAACCTAAGGCATTAGTAATTATTCTCCAAAGCATAAATTTGGTGTTTTAACAAATACCTAAGGTATTAGACTTTGAAATATTTTTATCAAATTTGAGCCTAAAGACCTAGGCAAATAATGTCAAATGAAACTTGAAAGGCTTGACTTAGGGAAAATGAGACCATGGTACTAGTTTTGGGAGTTTGATATTAAAAACATTGTAAAAACCAAAGTCGAATTAGGGAAAAGAAACGATAATCCTAATGACAAAACAAGACAAACCCTAAACTACACCTCATTTGCACTTGTGAGTTTTCCAAACAAAAGCTCTGGAAGAATGAAAATGTGCCGCCATGGGGAGACTCAAGGTTTCAACTTGGAGATCATTATTCAAGCCACTGTATTCCTCTTTAAAAATAGAATGTAAGGTAATTACTCAAGCCATTTCATGGCCTTCCTTTGCACCATTCGATTGACATAACTTGGCTTTAAAAGCCATGTCATTTGAAAATATCTAATTGTCTTTTGCTTGTGTTTATTCCCTATTCTCCTCCTCTCTATGAGGTACCATATGGGACTCGACCATTGTATTTGGAAGCTCCACTAGAGCTTAGTCGCACCTTGTCTATTCCTATACATGCATCACATTGGTAAGTTCTTGTTCCATTGCTCATTTTCGTATCTTATGCAAAAATGTAAGCTCCCAAAATATTGAAGTTACAAAAGAAAGCTTGTTTTTTTTTCAGAACAAAGAAAACTCATAACTGGTTGCACCAACAATACTTGATAAAATGCATTTCTACTATGAAATTCTTACTGTATTTCACATTCTTTATTTTCATATTTTGGGTTTAATGCAGCAAGCTTGAAACGATTTTCATATTCTCAGTGAGTTTGTAACTGAAACTCATGCTCCATTTGTTCAAGCCATGAAAGTGCATTTTGTTCATTGTATTTCTCTGTATTGTTGTTTATAAGCTCATAATCTTAATGGGCACACATATTGTGTCCGTTTTTTCATTATTTTGGAGAGCCTTCAAGCTCGTTGTTGTATATTCTGGTGTTCTCATCCCTGTAACATGAAACCCCCATATGGGTACTTGTAAAAAATGAAGAAATTTTGCATTTATGAAATACCCCAATGTGGGTATCTCTAAAAATGAAAAAAAAACCTTTGTATTTCTAGAATAAACTCACTTTTTACTGCATTTTTTGTTGAATTATTTAAAACTCATCACGGGTATGCTAGAAATAGTGATAAATCATCATTGTTGTAAAAACCCCTTCATGGGTATTTAATGTCTTGAAAGAAACTTATTTATTTTTGTATTTATGTAAAAAACCTCATGTGGGTACTTGTAAAAAATGCAACAAAAACTCTATTCTGTAAATGAAATTTACATCTTGCTTTCATTCTGCATTTCTAGTTGAAAAACCCAACATGGAAGCATGCTTCATTATGAAAGACAACTATATCTTGAACTAAAACATAACACTATCACTTGTCTACTTTTAGATTATTAATTATTGCAAAAACTATTTCTCATTCCTCAATTTGCAACAAAACAACATCTCTCCTTCTTCTTTATACTTCCTATAGCAACATGCAAATTGCAATTCTGGGACAAAAATGTATTTCAATTTTTTCCAAAACAAGACATCACCCCTCCATGTATGTGACTATTTGACATTTTGTTTGATCTTCAAAACATGATTTCTTGCACCTTGGCTTAACATACTCTCTTATAGGTGTTGTTATTCTTTGTTAGAAGCTTCATTGATGAGGCATTATGTATGCATGTTCACTATCACTATTATGAGATAAAACACTTGCTTCTCAAAAACAAAATAATATGAAACAACATAAATATGAACAGACTTAAAGCAACAAAAACAATAATGTGGCAACAAGATTAAAACTTTTTGAGAATTAAAATGATGGATTTCAACTGAATTGAATCTGTTAAGTCTATTGTTTATCTGTAATCTTCATTTATCTACTTAGACTTGATTGTTATGAATAGATAATAAACTTAACCTCTTTGATATCTGAAACCGTTTACTCCTTCATGATTGGCTCTGATGAGCTTGCTAATGCATTTATGTTACTAAGCCTACTTTTAAGATTAAGGGGTAGCATGTCGATCTCTACCCTTGTGGGAGCTCATTTCACCCCACATGCTTTATATCTTTATAAAATAATCAGCTTCATGTCTTTTCCTATACCTACATAGGAAACAAACAAGTTAGCAAGAAAATAAAATATCATGATGTTTACTCTTTCAGTTGTGGTTCCTACAGTTTTCTTGATTCTTTTGAATACATTGTTAGTAGAATTCTCCATTACTGCTAGTAGCTCATGTAGGGATTTTCATAATTAGAGCTCTAATCGTACTTTGCCAAACTCTTGTAGGTTGAGCAGAGCTCAAGGATGAAGGATGGTGCACCATTTCTGCATCGGCCAACAACAATCAGGCAATGATGATTATATTGATCCTTATGTGTTTTTCTTTCCCTCTATCTTCAATAGTGTAGAGTGCTCGCTTCAATGTATTTCTATAGTTAACTCCATGACTTGTGTGGATTATTTAAATTCTCTTTTTGATCTTCATTTTTGAAAGAAATGCATCAGAAATGAAAAAATTATATTGTCATTTGTATTCTTGCAATCAAATAAAATCTATAATGTAACCATGTCATGAAATAAATGAAAGTAATGGATGCTTAATGATTTGCATAATTAGCTTGTACTTCATTTTTTCTGTAAATATTGAGCAATGACTCTGAACTTGGTTTTCTCAAATAATGCATAATTGATACTTGATGCAATCAGAAATGGGTCTTGACAGGGAGTTCATTTGATTTTGGGGAGGCACAGGGAGCTAGTTTCCCTTTTGAATTTTTTACTACTCACACACTCCACACAACCAAACCAGAGAATGGAAACTTAAATTCCATTTATTGTTTATGCTAGACACACAACTCATTCCCATCAGGCACAACCAGGAAGGAGAAGGTGTGCAAGGATAAGAAATCATAATCTCCATTGCTTATTTCATCCCCCCTACTCACCACATGTATAGGAAAGATAAAGGCATGTGCTTGGAGGGAAGGTAAAGCATAGGGAGAATAAGATAGCTAAAGGGTGCACAAAAAGACACAGTTTCCCCTAATTTCCATCACATGCGACTAGTGTAAGAAGAAAAACAAGGTTGTAAGAGGTAAAGGCATCCAAGGAAAGGAAGATAGTAAGGAGAATTGTAGGGAGAAGGCATGAAAGAAGAGGTGCGACCAAGAGATCGGGTAAGAGAAAAAAAACACAACAAAAACAATATTTTTTGATGCGAATAAAAGTCTCCCAAGGATGTGTGGAGAGAAGAAAAGAGTCAAGGAAATAGATAGGAAATAAATGAATTCCCAAGGAGTGTAAACTTCATCTCACTCAGCAACAAGAAGAGGAATTTATAGAGAAAACAAGTAATTATTTCTAGATTCAGGAAATTGTTAGGTAGGATCTATGAAAAAAAATCATAGTTAGTTTAATTAAGAGTTAAAATTATTTTCCAATTCATACATTTTAGTTTCGAACAAGAAAGAAAATCTTTGTTTTTATCAATTTAGGAAAAGAATAAACTCCATATTTTGTTTTTATATTATCTATTAAAAATATCAGTGTTCCTTTACATTCTATTGAAATTTCAAACAATCAAACTGTGACTTTTCCATGAAACCATTGAAATAAGAAACATAAAATTGTAGGAAGAATTTTATTAGAAAACAATGAAAAATAGTTGATTTATCAATTTGGGAAAAATTAAGATATAGGAAAAGATTCAAAACAAAAAACATTTAGTTCGTTATGATTTGGAAGAACTTTAGAAGATCTAGACAGTTAGATTTAATTCTCCAAATAATGAAACAAAAAATATTATGATAAAATACCTTTTGAATATTAAACATGTTTGCAGAATATAAGTTAAAAATCAGTGATATTTTTGTGAATAAAACTCAAATTATTATGAAATAGAAATGAAAATGATTTATTTTAATTCAGCTTTTGAAAAAGTAAATTATTTATGTTTTGGAAGTGTTAAAACAAAATATAAATCAATTAAATTAAAAATATGATTTACTTGAAAACAAAACAAATTAGGATTATTTCAAAGAGGAAACAAATTAAATGAGTAAATAGATCGAAATAATGTGTGATCATTTATGCCTATTTATATATGTATTTAATTTACATACTTGAGATACACCTTCTTTTTTGTTAGTTTAAATTATTCGATTTTAATATAATTTAATGATGTTTATGTTTTAAAACGATGAAAATACAACATTTAAACCATTTTCGCTTGAAACAAGATTGTTGTTAAATTGTTTTTTGAAAGATTGTATTTATTTGATTGGAACCATGCATGCTTGATAAATGAATGTGCATGTCATGTGTTTGTAAAGTTAACTTCCGAGATGGGTGTCGAATATGGGTTATTAGAGAGTGTAGTTTTTCTTTTCCAAAAATGCTTTTATTTGTCATGCATGACATTTTACTTGGCCAAGTAACTTATGGACCATTTAAATAGATGGAATGAATAAAATCTCTACCATATCCTAGTATCGAACTTTCTTGTTTCTTAATTGAATTATAAAAATGAAAATTCTTGTGGTTTTACTAGTTATACTAGGTATGCACTAGATTGCATCTTTCTTGTCGACTACGTTTTGCTAAGTGATTCGTGCAGGGTAAGGTATTCCTGGAATGACTAAGTAATTCTAAGGAAGTGTAAGCTTGGAGGTTTGGCATAAAAAGTGCCTGATCCTTGTTCTTGTCCTCATTATTGAAGATATGCTATTGGATTGAAGATCATTAGATGTCATCTTCATTTATGTATTATTGAATTATGTAATTATGTATTGAAGAGCTTAAGGCAACTGAAAGCCTAAGTCTCGAATTGTAAACTTATATTACATCTTCTTTGGTATTATTAACAATGTCGTGTAATATGCCATGTGTATGTTTAAACTAAAAAATCTTATGAATCTATTTAGCAACTTTAAGTCGTTGTTTCAAAATCAATTGGATTTTATGATGTCTAATGAATGAAGTGTTGACTTTATTTTGAATGTAAAAGAAATTATTTAAAGTTTTGTCAATGTTTTGATTTAAAGAGTTTTAATTTTTACACAACTTCGGATCTCTTACTAGTAGTGTTTGTGCCAAATGGGTTTGATGAAATTGCTCCTATAGTAAATTGTAAAGCTTTGGTTATGTTGAAACGGGTTGTGCTTACAATTGATGATGTTTGAGTAGGTATGCTAGTTGGTATTGTTGTGGTAATTTGAGGAATAAAAACACTTGACAACATGGTTGGCGTTGGTTGAGTAGATGGTGTTTTCAAAGTATGGATATCAAATCCTGGTTGTAGTGTGGCACCTTCTACTAGCAACTATGCTAGATATTGTTGGGGATCATTTGAAAAAAACTCATCCATAAAGGATGCAAACTCAGGATCTTGTATGGTGGCATCTATGTCTTCAACATAAATTTGTCCATGTGTGTCTCTAGTGATGTGTTTTTCAAGAAACATTTTGTCTGGTCTCTCTTTCCCCGATGGTTGGTTTCCGAAAGGATTGAAAAACACATTAGGGTCCAACATTTCTTTACGTTTCTTCTTAGACCTTGTTTCAACCATGAAAAGCTGCTCAAAATGAGGTAATGCAAACTACATCTAAAACCTAATATGTCTTATTTCTATGTTTTTTTTTTTGGATTTTCTGAATATAAAGGATGTTGCTAAAGATTTCTAAAATGATGTATACTAAGATGGTGTATGCTAGAATATGAAAACATTTTGAGTATTCTATGATGGTAAATGATTCTGAAATGGGTATAACCTACCACTTATGGAATAAATCCAAGAAATGATCTAACTTTACCAAGGAACCTGATTGTAGGACAAAGACAACTGACAAGGTAAATCTCCCAGACTAGACTATTGAGGTGGAAAGATTCACTAATAGGATAATGGTGACCAGATTCAATGACAATGAAAAATCGAAGCATGAACGTATTCAATGACGTAGAAAGTTTTTCTATTCTATGATTTTCAACTTCCTCTGGGGTGTCTAAATGTTTGCAACTTAGGATGACTATGACTAAGATGTAAATGACACATAATAATACAAGGATTTTGAGCAATTTTTTTCTAGTTTTTGTCCAAGGTTGATTGAAAGAAACAAAAGCGAATAATAATTTTTTTCTTTCAAACTGATTTTGCAATTTTCAAGTTTCTCTGTTGGCAGTCAATTGTGGCTCACCTTTCAGATGCGTTGATATATTTGACAGATGTGTTTCAAGTTTTTAAATGTGGTGAACTGACCAAACTAGGTTTCAAATGTTGATAGGAAATTATGACTTTCTCACAGATGTAGTTTACTTTATGGTAGATGCGACTGACAAATTAGATAGAGTTGGAAATAGGAACTCTATGAAACTAAACCTATTGACAAAAACTTGTGGTTTTTTTTGTTTGATAGTTGCGGCTTGTAGATACACATGTGGCTTGAAATATGACAATTGTGGCTCAAAAATTAGACTCTATGAAACTAAATTTGTTGACAGACACATGTGGTGTTTATTTGAATAGTTGTGACTCTTTAAGACACATGCGTTCGAAATATGATAGTTACGAATCTTTTTGAAAGTTGTGGTTTTTGAAGATAATGTAATGACTGGCTCAATTTAATGATCAAGTTTTTAATGAATACAAGAAAAAAAGTCACATAATACAAAGTGTATTCAGTTTGATGTGTTGAATCTATTAAAACCAAAAGACAACTACAAGCTAGGTTGTGTTGGACAATATTTATTGAGTTCTTACTTGGATAAATCCATCTTCACATATTCAAGGTGGATGATTAGTAGCTTGACCCCACTGGTTCCCCTCCATGACACTCACTTATACGGGGTAGCGAAGCTACTATACCCATAAAAATCCCATGGCATACATCTCATCTCAATACATGAACCGTAAGAATGTAAGATGACCTCATAGGTCTGACTTGCTACACTAGCAAATAGATAGGATTTTGGAAAAACTACAATATGGTTTTTAGTAAGGGAATTTTGTTCATGTGGCACCATCCAGTACGCCGAGAGACAAATTTTTCCCTTCTCGTTAGAACAATGAGCATGATTTCTAGGGTTTGCCCCAAAAATCAACTTTTATATACTGGGTGGAAGTCGCTGGCTAAAGTGTGTTACCGGTCTGAGTCATCTTGGGGTGAGTACTTTTTCCCACCAAGATAGGCCCAAGTTCTAGAGTTTGTAATTGTTTCTTGTACACCCAAGATCACACAAATGCATAAGGGGAGAGGATAATTTGATATACCAAATCGTTAAGGGTTACAAAATTTTCTTTCACACCAGACAAATAAAAAATGGTAAATTTTAATACAAATGATAATTATTTAATCTACCAAACACAAAAGTTAATTTTTTTAAAATTTAAAGCCTTCGTCAATAGGTCCTGCATGCAATTGATTAGTAGTTTATTTGAGTCTTCGACTTTCATCCTACAAAAAATAATATGTTTTTTCTTTCAAAGTATTCTATGCTTTGTCCTGTAAAAACAATGTTATCCTCCTAAACACATCTGCAAACAAAACATTAGCAAAAAATAAAAAGAAAAAAAGAAAAATAAAAAACACGAAAAAATAAAATGAATATTTTTACTAGGTAGATGCATCATTTGAACTCATAGATGTGTCATGATGTTGATAGTTGGATGCGTTGTGGAATTTCATGGATATGGCTCGTATTGTCAGATGGGTCGCATCATTTTTCATATGTTGTTCACGAACTGAGATGCATCGTATGATATTTGGAAAATAAAAAATGGAAAAACAAAAAGGAGTCATGAAGTTTGAAGTGTGCCTCACATTGGGTTCACCAAATTTGATGTAGATAAAATGGATTTCTACACAAAAACATGGTTAAATCTAATCTAACAAGCATAAATCTAAATCAATCAACTAACAATGAGATAAATGAACTAAAACAATAAAAATGATAATGAAACAATCTCACTGAATATCAATCAACCTCCTCGAATTATCTCAATTTTCCTTCTCCATTTTGTCGTATCAGTATTCTTGCTCGCATATTTTATGTATGTATGCAAGCATAGCCTGGATGTATTGTCTAAGAAAAATATAGAAGATTATAAGTTCTTCTCAAAATTATATAGATTTCGGGAGGAAGAATAATGACAATGACAGGTCAATTTATAAAGATTGGGTTTTCAAATGATCGACTCAGATTCAAAAGCGAGAACGATGATCAAGATTGATGAATTCCATACGATGTGAGTTTTTTGTGAGTTAGAACATGAGTTAGGAAATTTCGCAAGATAAAGATTAAATTAGAATAATAATTTAATCTAGTGTTAAGACTATTAAAAAATAGAAAGAACATGAGTTCAAGATTAAATAAATGATTTAATCTTTAGTGGTACGTCTTCAAAAATAGAAGAATTAGACTTTGAATGAAAAATATAATGTTAGAACTCGAAGAATAACCTATTCGAAAGCACACATGAATTAATTAATTAAATAAATATATTTAATTAATAAATATGTTCATGCATATGAGCTAGAACTAGTTAACTAACTGGTTGTGACAGAGAGTCCTTATGCAGAGACGATCAGGTATTGAATCCGAAGATAACTGGTAGATTTAAGTAGATCTTGAGTCAAGCGGCGAGTGAATAATTAGATAGCTAGACTATAGAAGAATGTGAAAAAAACAATCAATTATGAGTTAAATGTTAATTTAATTTAACATTCAAAATTGAAAGATTTAATTAAATAAATAATTATAATTTATTCAATTGACTGTTGAAAAGATTAATTGAATAATTAAATAATGAATATTTAATTATAGTTGAAATATGACAAAGGGGTTAATTAAATAATAAAATTTGTAATTAAGAAAGATAATTAATTAGTTAGTGACATAATTAAATAAATATGATTTATTTAATTAATCAAAGTTGAATAATGGTCATAATGAATTAATTATATAATTAAAAGGTTATTTAATTAATAGAGGAAAGATGTGTTTAGAAAGTAATTAAATAATTAACATTATTTAATCATGACCATGGACATTAGAAAATTATGTTGTAAGTGGTACTCGCAGGCCTAGACCAATTTTTGGTGTCTACAACTAGCAATGTTAACACCTACTCCCCCTAAGATATAGCCACAAACATATATCTAGAATAGAGAATGAATCTTGAGATCCACTAGACTGATACATATCCTTATGTATCTAGTTCAAATAATAAGGTGAAATAACCCCCAACTTCTCTTAGAGATACTCAAAAGTATCCTTAGGAAGAGCCTTAGTGAATATATCAACAATATACGATCCTTTGTATGTACATATTCAAGATCCTTTTCATTCTACATAACATTCTCTCTCAGAAAGTGATATTGAATTCAAATATGCTTTGTCCTTATTCATGCATTACCATATTATTTGAAATATTGATTGCACTTGTGTTATTACAAAATATAGAGATAGGATCATTATACACCACTATGATATCCTTCAATGTTTGTCTCGTCCATAACGCCTATGTGCAACAAGATGTTTTCGCAATGTACTCAACCAATGTAGTAGATAAAGAAATTAAATTTTAATTATTACTTAGCCATGATACCACAAAACCATCCCAATTTGAATTTGTGTATGAACTCAAAGTGAAATTAGTATCCTTTGGATATCATAACCCATGATACAGAGTGCCCTTCAAGTATTGAATATCATTTTTACTGTTGCAATATGTGATTCTATAGAATCTTCTTGAAATATAGAAACAAAAAAAAATACATGCATGATATCTGGTCTAGTAGTAGTTAGATATACCAGTCCTCCAATCATTGATATGTACTTACTTTGTAAGTCTTAGGAGATTCATCATTCTTGATCAAACTCTAACTAGTAACCATATGAGTAAATACTCATTTAGAATCTTCCATTCCAAACTTCTTGAACATTTTTTTGACATACTTTGATTGTGAAATGAAAATTCCTTTATCTATTTGATGAATTTGTAGCCCAAAGAATAAATTCATCTCCTCAAACATAGACATCTCAAACTCATTTTGCATCTCTTCTTAAAAATTCTTACACATAGCTTCATTGCCTCCAAAATTTATATCACCAACATATACAAACACAATCAAGATTTTATCTTTTTTAACTTTAAATTAAAGATTACTATCTTGAGTACCTTTATTGAATCCTTGTTTTATCAATTACCTATCAAATCTTGCATACCAAGCTTTTGGAGGTTGCTTCAATCCATATAATTCCTTCTTCATCTATAGACCATATTTGGTTTCTCTAATAATTAAAATCCTTCCAGTTGTTCCATGTATAATTCTTCTAATTATACTTTCAAGAAAGTAGACTTCACATCCATTTAATAAACTTTGAAATCTTCATGTGCTCAAAAAGCCAAAAATATCTTGATAGCCTCCATTCTTACCACTAGAGAAAATGTCTCCTCAAAATGTATTCCTTCAAATTGTGAGTAACCTTTACATACAAGTCTTTCCTTATTTATTACCACTTCTCCATTCTCAATTAGTTTGTTTCTAAACACCCATTTAGTTCCAATTATATAATTGTTTGCAAGTCTTGGGGGGTGATCCCATAATAGTGGTTTATAATTTTTGGCCAAATTGGACATTGAAGTAATTTTTTTAAGTAAATCTTCACTTTTAGGAACCTATATCAGCTAAACCATGAGGAATTTTAAGATGGTGTAAACTAAAGTTTCATCACATTTTGTTTGTGTATTCTAAAAATAATTTTTTAAATGTTTTTGGAATCAGATTGCACTTTTTTTCCATCTCCATCGAAAAGTAGTTTTTTCCGTAAAACAACATTTTGAAAAAAATATGCACACTGTATAAGGCATAAATTTTTTTCCATCAAGGATAAAATTTTAATTCTTTCAGATTTAGATTTGTAACTCCGATATCTAGTTCTTCCACTTGGTTAGATAGTTTTTCATTGAATATTGTTTCTTTAATCAAGTTTCAAAGTTAAACTAATTACAACTTAGACATAGCGCGATCATATAATGCGTAATTTTTTTTGTATATATCGAAATTCTTTTTTTTTTTGTTGGATCAAGTACTTCAATATTTGGTGCACTCATATCTTTCAATTTTTTTTTGATAATCTACTATTTTTCCACATGTCCAGAACAAATACCTTCATTTTCGATGAAAAAGCTATGTTTAATAAAAATAGGAAAACAAATACATAATAAAGAAAAAACATATTAAAATTATATTCATTGGATAGCTCATGTCAAGGACTACCTAATTCGAGTTGGGTTTGTGAAGTCTCCGCCATTTTCATGTTCAAACCAAGCTCTGAAGTGAAAAATTAGGTTATTTTTGTGTTTCAGGGGGAGAACGAGGATAAGAGGGGTTCGGGCGAACCACCCTTAAATTTTCATTTCCTTTTGTTTTTTTAGGCAAGAAATGTGGGCCCATTAATGAATTGGGTTCGCTAGAACCCTAGTTTGGGTGAACCACTTTTGGGTTCGTTCAAACTTGTAGGTTTGTTTGAACCCCTAAAACATTTTTTTTTGCCATGGGGTCATTTTTTCTCAGTTTTCCTTCCTCCATGAAATTGTAAAACACTATTGTGGCTTCACCCTAGGACATGTTGCTAACTCTGATTCTTCTTAATCTAAAGTATCTCTTTTTTCATAGCTTTTATCTAATGTTCATTTTTACATTCCTCAATTACAATTTTAGGTTCAACTTCAAAAAGTAAACATAGATTTACCTTTTCTCTAGAAACTTTCCTTCTTTTCAATACACCTTTGATTTTGTCTCCAATGATCTATTCTTTAGAATGATTCTTTTGCACATACTCAGGGGCTCTAGGGGTCTTTTCTAGAGATTCTTCCTCTTCAATTTGTACTTCTTTCTCCTTAGCTTTTTCTTCTTCTTTGTAAGTAGGTTCATCTAATTCATATCCATCTATCACTACTAAATTCTTCTTAAAATAGTCATCAAATTTGAAACTTGTACTCTCAACAATATTTTTCAATCTCTTTTTGTAGCATCTATAGCATTTGCTTCTAGTAGACTATCTAAGGAAGATACCTTCATCAGACCTTTCATCAAACATTCCCAAGATTTTTCATCTCTTTCAATGTAACATTTTCTTCCAAGCACCTTGAAGTACTTGACTATAGGAATCCTTCCATACAATAGCTCATAGGGAGTCTTTATGCTTTTTTTAAAAAAAAAATTTGAACTCTATTGAGTATGTAAATAGTAGTATGAATTACTTCTCCCAATTATAATTTTGGTAAATTTTATTTTTTCATGATAGTCCTTGTAGCTTCTAGAACAGTCTTATTTTTCTTTTCAACCACTCCATTTTTTTGAGGAGTCCTAGGGGTAGAAAAATGCTTCTTTATGCCATGATTCTCAAAAATCATATTGAATTCACTGTAAGTGTGTTGTTTGAATATGCATGATTATTTAGAAAAGTAAACTAACACACCAATAAGACATTATATTGAAAGAAACTAATCTAGAAAAAAATAAATAAAAAATCTAAAGAATAGCAGCTCCTTCAAATTTGTCCCAATGTCCTCTATCTCCAAGGATTTGATTAAAGTTACTGGCTCTTAGTTTTGTAAGCAACAAATTGTTGAAATGACAACTTAGGAGAATGAGATTGATTGAAAATGCATATCCATTTCTAATGATTTAAGCTATGAAATTGAACTTGAAATGCTATGATATTGTTAAAATGTTGATACGCTGATTCAAATGCAACTATAGTAACTACATATGAAATCTAGGATGAAATATACTTACGAGAAGGTTGTATTTATAGATTTTTTTAAGGTAAGAATCTAGTTGGCGGAGATCAACAGTTGAAATTCAAAATTGTCAAGATGAACGGTGAGAGATTAAGAAGTTGAGAGAAATCTGGAAGGTTGAGAGGAAAGTGGAAGAATTTTTTCAACCCACGAAAATATCTTCATTCAAAAATGGAGACAAACATGCAATTTGTCTTTTCATTAATTGAATAGTTAGTTGGAATTTGAGGATAAATGCTAATTAAATAAATAAATTTATTAAACTATATGTGACATGTGCAAATGGAAGTTTACAAAATTAAATAAATTAATATTTAATAATGTGAGGTGTTAGATGGATTAGAAGAATATTTCATAATTTGAATTTAAACATTCAAACTTGAGAAACGAAATGATAATTAAATAAATAAATTACAAAATTTATTTAGTTTAATTAAGAGGAAAGTAGCAATAATTAAATAAACTTATTTATTTAATTTAACTAGAAGAATTGGAAAAATGAACAATATAAATTAATAATTAAATTTATTTATATGTAGATGACTTTATAAAATTAATTAAATAATTCATATTTAATTAATTAACAAGTTTGAATAACCATGAGCATTTTTATATGTGTATATTTTGCCCCTCTTTGAAATTCCATAATTTAGAGATTAACGATGCATTATGCCCCCTCAAGAGATAAATTGCATGATGAGAATATTGATGAGGATAATTTCAAAGAATGTAAATGATTTTTGGAGCGAAAATGGCGATTTAGCTCTCGAAATAGTGCTCTGTATAGTAAAAATTTGAATAATTTCCCACTTTTGCCCCCTTAAAAGGTGAAAAAGGCTAAAAGTCATCATTTGAACAATAATTTGTGGTAATTTGTATAGATTTGAGAGATAAAAATGAGATGTTGATACATTATGAGCGCCACAGATTCGAGTGAGCTTGCTGATATCAAAGAACAGCCCCGTTTGGATCTCTGGTAAGTTGACTTGATCCTCGTAAATTTTTTTTGATCTATTCTCCTTTTTTCAAAATTTTTAAATTTTTTACATTTTGTTTTAGTGCATGCAAACCGTATTTTGGCACATCCATTATATAGAGTGATACATAGAGAATAGCACATAGAGAATAGCGCATAGATGGAGGACAAATTTGCATAGATTTGTATATTAGTGCATAGACAAAATGGTGTATAGGAAAAAGGAAGTAGCGCATCGAAGAAAACTACCCACGTAGGATGCTAGTTTAGCGCATAGGCTAGATTAGCACATCCACTTGATAGAATAGTGCATAGATACTTTAGTGCATCCAATGTCTATTTCAGTGCATCCATAGATTAAAGTCGTGCATACATGTTTTAGTGCATCGATTGACTATTTTAGCGCATCCATGGATTTTTGCCGAATTTCAATTTTTGAAGAACAATTGATATGTACTTGATGATTGTTGCTAGATTAGACAACTGATTATATGCTATTGAATAACATGAAGAATAGATTAGCTTGATTTGAGAAATTTGTCTTCATGTTTGAAGAACAAATAGTAAAGATAAATTTGCTTTCCTGCTTGAAAGACAAATAGATAATAGATTTGCTTTCCCGATTGAAAGACAAATAAATAGATTTTGAGTCAATTGACTATTAAATTTGTTTCCATGCAATATGAAAACAAATAGTAGAAATGATAGATAAATTTTCTTTCATGATTGAAAATCAAATAAGATTTGATTTGATTGAGTTGATCATCTGTTTGATACAAGTGATGAACTTTCTTGATGTACTTATTTGATTAGATATTTCTTACTGATTGATTTGTATGATTGCATATGATATTTGCTAAACCTAGGAAAAATACCCATTGTTACTCTAGCAACCTGGATGACAACAGTGATGATAGTTGGGATGATGGAGGTGGTGGGGGTGGAGGGTAGAGGTTTTTCTTTGATGTACCCTTCAATACGAGGCCATGGACATTGAGAGTGGTGGATCAACCGAGTACTTTGGCTCGACGGGTTATTATTAGGGCTCCCTCATAGGGACAAATGGATGCCTTGTAGGCAGAGGTTCAGACTCTTCAGAGTCAATTAGCATAGGAAAATGTGATGATCAACCATCTATAGGCACAGGTTGCACAACCACCTCCTAAACCACAGATAGCTCAGCTTATGGCAGAGCGAGATAGCTTCTGAGAGAAATGCATACAAGCCGAGGGGGTAGCTAAGAGACTCCTGAGATTAGTCGAGAGCACCTCTATTGGAGATGTTGTAGTGAATGGATTGGAGGCTTCTCAAGAGGCTGAGTATTATAGGATGAGATACTTTGAGGCAGTGCCACCTGAGAGGAGGATTTCCTTCACATGGTTAGGTACTCGGTCTTGGACCTATTCACATAGTCATTCCAAGAGTGCCACTAGGAGTGTGGGTCAGCCGATTAGATGAGAGCTTGGAGCTTCTAGGAGTAGAGATCTAGTGAGACGTACTACCTCAGGGATAGTAGCAGCCATGCACCACAACCAAATACCCCTTAGTGATGGGAGGTTTGACACATTTAGTCACTGTATTTGATATATCTTGTTGAAACATTTGATATCCTTGTACTCCTGAACATTTGTTTTGATGAGATTTATGAGATGCAGTGGTGATTTGATTATGCATGTGTTATGGATGATTTATGATGTATGATTAGGGATGCATGTTTATTTCTATATGCTATGTCGTGTACGATTTTTATGATGATGATGCAAATGATGGTGCAATGTAAATGATGATGCAATGCAAATGATGATGATATGATGTAATATATGTTATGATGAAATGATTTCTAACATGATGATTTTTATTTATGATGTATGTAATGAATGCAAGATGTAATAATGTGAAAAATCATATGATGTAGACTAAATTAATGAGACCTAACAATGATGAAAAATGATATAAATGGATATGAAGCTAAATGTTGACCTAAATGAAAAGTTATGATGAAATGAAATGAATATATAAACGAGATGATTATGAACATGTAATATTTAATGAATGATATGAACATGACATGAATAATGATGTAGTATGATGATAATAATTATAATGATATGAATTTGTGAACTAATGATAATGATGTAACAATATGATGCAATGGATATGAAAATGATAACCTAAATGATGATAGGAAATGAATGAAATGGATGCAACCTTATTATAAATGTATATATGTATGTGAAATGAATGTAAATGTTAATGTTATGATAAAATAATGAGATGAATGATTAAATTAATGACCATGCATATGATATGTAGAGATGGATAATGATCATGATGAACTAAATGAGAAGAAAAAAAATGATAATGATAATGAAATGATGATGTAATTATGAAAATGCAATAATAATTATAACCTAAATGAGTGATGGTGAAATGATATGTAATGAATGATAATGGAATGAGATGCCAAAAATGTCCAAACTTACTCAATTGTTGTTTTGAAAAGATATATGAAATTTTTACCAACCTTCAAAAATTTACCTTAGACAGCCTTCAAAATGCAAACCTAAATGAATCATTCAATCCTAGAATGTCATAATGAATCATTCTCCTAATTTTCAATCTATGCTGCACTTGATTTTCATCATCGAGCCTTTTGATATGTTGAAAGTTAGTACAAGCATCAAAGGGTATGTTAGCACCAATGATGACCTGAGTACCGCTTTCATGATTTTTGATATAGCAAATTAATACAAGCAATGCGGTATAATTGAACCAAGATGACCTGAGTATTGTTTGCATAAACAAAAAATAATCTAACCATTTTCCTATGCAAATTCTGAAATGTCATCAGTGATATGTTGTAGAGCATGTCCCATGAAAAATTTGCACAATACTAATGATTAGCTTACAAACAACAAGCAAAGAAAATCATACTCCTTCCTTGTGATTCTAGTTTAGTACATCATTGAACCACTCCAAAGATATGATTTTATCAAATTTCAAAACAACAACTCAACTTATGCTTTAAGTTTTGAATTCATTTTATTTAGATTAAGATCATATAATTTGTTTTAGTTATCTTTCAAAATAGTCATGTAAACTCAATTTTATTGGACAATTTTACTGTTTCCTGATATTTTGATTCTTGACACATGTTGCCAATTGCCTGCTAGAAAGCTCCAAGAAGCGAATTGCTCCCCCCTAGTGACCCTATACTTTGACTCCTTTTAGACACAACTACTTCTAAGGATAACCCTAATCATCAAGCCATGATGAGATCCTTGTCGTTTCAATGAGATATTGTGACACATGATGTGAATGTGATGGCTAGGCATGTATGTGATGTCGATAAAAGATGGATATGCAAAATGTATTCTAATAGATAAGAGAGTCAAACAAAATCAGAAACAATACACGTTTGCTAGGTTTTCACCATTTATTTTTATTGCACTTTTCCTGATTTTATGATTTTTTTATTGTTAGAAAGACACTTGTTTGCCAGGTTTTCATCAAGGCAATGATTTTTCTCTCTTTTTGATTTTTTTTAATTTTTGCTCTTTTTGATTTTTTTATATTTTTTCAAGACTTTTTATATTGTTTTTGATATTTTCAGGCATAAAAATTCTTCAGATGAATTTTGTTGGTCGGATCTTCAAATAGGTCCTCTTTTGATGTTGAAAATTGATATGTCCCTGATCCATATGCAACAATGATAACAAACGGGCCCAACCAATTAGGTTCAAAATTGCCTTTCTTTTCCTGATCCTATTGATTACGAGGGTCTTCTTTGAGAATCAAGTCACCCACTTGAAAAGCTCATGGTTTGACTCTGTGATTGTAGATGTGGGACATAATTTGTTGATATCCCTTTAAATGATTAACCGTAGCTTGACGTCGTTCATCAAGCAATCCCAGCTCTTGGAACCTTTATACTTTGTAGTCTTCATCATTGATTAATCTATTTAGTGATACTCAAAGTGAGGGAATCTCAACCTCTAGTGGTAGAATAGCTTCCGCTCCATAGACCAAAGCATAGGGAGTAACACTTGTTGGTGTGCGAATACTTGTTCTGTATGCCCGTAATGCTGGATTTAATTGGACATGCCAATCATGACCTACTTCTTTTACTATTTTCTTCAAAATCTTCAGAATTGTTTTGTTTGAAGCTTCAACTTGACCATTCCCTTGTAGATAGTAAGGTGTAGAAAACATGTGTTGTATGCAAAAAATTTCACATAGCTCATCAACATCCTATTTTTTAAAGGGTCTTCCATTTTTTGTGATAATGGAGTTGGGAATACCATATCGACAGATGATATAGTTTTAAATGAATAAAGATATTTGTTTTCCAGTAACAGTTGTTAGGGGACCAACTTCAATCCATTTAGTGAAATAATCAGTAGTTGTAATGATGAATTTGTGTCCATTTGGAGATGACAGGTTTATCTTGCCAACTAGATCCAATCCCCACTAAGAGAAAGGCCATGTTGTGGTGAAGGGCTATAATTCTTGAATAGGAGCATGAATGAGATTCCCATGAATCTGAAATTTTGCACATTTCTTCACAAAGATGAATGATTCCTTCTCCATGGTTGGCCAGTAGTAACCCAATCTCACAAGTTTCTTTGCTAAGTTTAGTCCACTTGAGTGTGTCCCACAAATGCCACCATGTACCTCTTGTAAATATTTTTTTGATTCATCGCGTTCAAGACATCTAAGGAGGGAACCATCTAGACCACATCGATATAAGACATCAACAATTAAGGTGTAACGGGAGGATTGATAGATGAAATTTATTTTCTGATTTATAGAAAAATATAAAGGTAAAATAGTATCCTTTAGATAAGCATAAATTTGGCCATATAAGGGAGAATTAGAACTGGTTAAGTGGAAAATGATTTGAGTTTCTAGATTTTCATAGGCTGGAGAAAACAATTGTTCCACCAGGAAATCATACCGTATTTGATTCTCTAACAACTAGAGTAGAGATGCTATTGTATCCATTGCATCGATTGCTTTATTATCAATACTGAAATTTGTATGAACTTGATATCAACAAAGTATTTATTGAAATCATCCACCATCCCTTTGTAAGGTATCAAAATTTCATCCTTAGTGTGATATTCATCATTGATTTGATTTATAAAAAGTTGTGAATCACCATAAACTTGAAGTTTTGTGATTTTCCAATCCACTACAATTCTCATGCCAATTGATAGTGCCTCATACTCATCTATGTTGTTTGTGCAAGGGAACATTATCTGATAATATTTTGGAATTGTATGTCCTTGAGGTGTAATAAACATAATTCCTTCTCCTGAACCATGTTGAGTGTAGGAACCCTCAAAGTAGACTGCCCATAACTACTTAATAGTCATTGTGAATACATCAGCATTGAGAAAATCAATGTGCATTGGGTGTTCTGCTAGCATTGGTGCTTCTACTAACTAATATGTGATTACTTGTCCCTTTATAGCTTTGCGATCCACATAATGTGTCAAATTCGCTCAAGATCATGACCCATTTAGCCAACCTCCTAGTTAAGGTTCCCTTAGAAGATATTTGAGTGGATCAATCTTAGCCACAAGCTTTATTTTATGTGCTATCATATAATGTCATAACTTTTGAGAAGTGAACAATACCACTAAGCAAGATTTTTCAATGAATGTGTAATTTATCTCATGAATAGTCAAAGTTTGACTGATGTAATTTATTGCTCGCTTCTTTCTTGATTTGTCTTCCTGTTCCAATAATGCTCCTAAGGACACTTCCATGGCATAAATATACAATATGAGTGGTGCACCTTGCACTGGTGGTATCAATATTGGTGGATTCATGAGATACTACTTTATCTGATCAAACGCTGCTTCACATTTATCTTCCCATTTAAATGAGACATTCTTGTGTAAGATATGAGTAAATGGTAAACTTTTATCTGCCAGTTGGGTAATGAATCTTTGGATGGATTGTAACCATCCCTACAAAGAGCATAGTTGACTAATTTTTCTTGGTGGTGGTATATCAAGAATTGCATGTACCTTAGTTGGATCCACTTCAATTCCCTTTTCTGATACAATGTAACCTAGCAACTTTCCAAATTTCACTCCAAAGATACATTTCTTTGGATTAACTCTTACTTTGAATTGCTCCATTATTTTGAAATTTTTAGATAAGATAGCAATGTGTCCTTCTGTGGTGTCATATTTGGTGAGGAGATCATTGACATAATCCACCATGAATGTATGCATCATATCATAAAAAATAGTTGTCATTGCATGCTGGTATGTAGCTCCCGCATTCTTTAACCCAAATGGCATTATGTTCCAACAATAGGTACCCCAAGGGCATGTGAATGTTGTTTTATCTTGATCCTCTGGTGCAATCTTTATCTAGTTGTATCCATAAAATCCATCCATTAATGAATATATCGCATGGCCAGCAGTCAAATCAACAATCATATCTATGTTTGGTAGAGGGAAATCGTCTTTAGGACATGCCTTGTTCAAATCTCTAAAATCTCTACAAATTCTAATCCTTTCGTCTAGTTTTCAAATAGGTACGATATTGGAGATCCATTCTGCATAGTCAATAGACCGAATGAATCTGACATCTAAAAGCTTTTTTAACTCTTATTTAACCAAAAATGCAACATGTGGATACATTTTTTTGAGTTTTTTCTTCATAGGTTTCCCCTTGGCATAATAGATAGATGATGCATTATGAGATCTGGATCTAATCTAGGCATATCCGCATAGGACCATGCAAAACTGATTTGATTATTCTTGAGAAATTCTATGAATCCTGCTATTTCCATTTATGTTAGAGATGCAACAAGTTGCAAGACTTTGGGTTGTTTCATAGTACCTATATTGAGTGTCATCATTGGTTTGATTAGAATACAAGACCTTTCTTGGTAATGTTTCAAGAGAGTGTCAAGTTTCCCATCCTCTAGTGCCTTTGAAAGGTTTTCACTATTGGATACACTTTTTATTTTTCTCTTTTCTTGATCTAATATTGCCTTTGTTAAGTTTTCACCATTAGATCTTTCTTTTATGTTATTTATTTCATAGTTGAGAAACTTGGCACTTTCATGTTGAAAAATTTGATCCAGTGATTCCCTAGTGGAGCTTGTCTCTGGATACGATGAACAAAGAAATTTTATGATGGTTTCATCATTAGGAAAAGTTGGGACATCAATAGGTGTGATTTTTTCCCAATCAATGAGTTTGGGATGGACCAAAGGAAATGGATCATTATGATGAGTAAGGTCACTAGCTGTTAGAGTCATGATACTATTATTATCATCATTATGGGAGAGGTCTAGGATGGTATCCTCTTGTCGATGATATGTCTCACTTTGAATCGAATCAGTTTCACTTGAGTCATGATCACTTTGTAGAACATAGTCAAGTGGAGGCCTTGATCTTTCCCCTTGTAAGAATGTGGGTGTGAATTTGTGTATGACATCCACCATTTTCTCCGTCAAGAATGTATCATCAGAGATGTCATCCTATTCATATTCATTAGAGTCAGTGTCAAAATTATTTTCTTGAATTCTCAGGATTGTTTTAGCTAACTCCTCTTTAGACATTCTTTGTACTACTTCTTCCTTTGTATTTTCATCATATCCTAACCCAGTCTTATCTTTTGGGTGTGTGTTTTCAATTGGATAGTTTCAATTATACCCTCTTTTCTTTTACCTATAGGACCATTTCCTTCATAATCCATTTACTGTATGATCACATAACATTTTCCATATTGTTCTATAGGTAACTTGATATGTTGGACTGATTCTTCTTCATCTTTATAGAGCCAATCAAGAGTAGCCCTATCTTCCATTTCATTTTCTTTGATAAATAAACTATTAAGCTTAGTGATGGGAACTGAAGCTGAGGCTAAAGCTGTTGTAGCCTATTGTATGGATGTTGATGGTTGACCATGGGATCTTGGAGATATGGGTAGATTAGAGAGAGATAAGGAATATTCTTCGACTTCATTATCTTTTAATTTTAGCTTGGTGCCAAAATTACTTATCATTTCTCATTCTTTCTCATTGTATTTGGACGTAGAGATGGCCAAATCCTCTCTCTTATGCGAGATGAGTGTTTCCTGAGTTTCTCTTAGGTTAGAGTAAGTTTGACTACTAATGAGATCAGAAGGTATCATTACTTCTTGTCCATCATATGGAAACTTCAAGCATTGATGATAAGTAGATGGAACAACTTTCATGTCATGGATCCATGGATGACCCAATAGTATGTTATAGGATAGATCGCGATCTAGAACCTAACAAAAGGTATTCTTCACAATAGGTCCCACTCTAATTGGTAGCATGATGAGGCCTTTGAAAGCTCTTTCCTTGTCATCATATGCCTTGATTGTAATCTTCCTTCATAGATCTATATATTCTTCAAAATATCCCAAAGCAAGGACCAATTTCAAAGTACAAATATTTAATCTGGCTGCCCCATCTATTAGGACACGTCTAATTCGAGCTTTGTGAACCATAACCTCTAGGTAGAGTGATGAATTATGTGGATTGTTCATGGATGAGTCATCCTTCTCAGTAAAGGATAAACATGTAGATGAGGACAAGTGTCCCACCATAGCTTGAAATTTATTGATATCTAGATCAGGAGAGACAATTGTATCAACAAGTGCCTTTTTCCAGAATGTCCTTATGCGCAAGCGATAACTTTAAGAACTCCAAGATAGAAATTTGGGCTGATGTTCTCCGTAGTTGATCAACCAAATTTTATTTATTTGGAGGTGGAGCTTATACTTTGGATGAGCTTCCTTTGACAATTATTTTAGCTTTTCCCCTTTTCGTAGCATTGACCTCTCGATATTTTTTCTTACCTTTGATTTAGATAGGATTGATTTTCTTATCATCAGTATAAATATGTGTTAGAGTAAAGGTCTTAACTTAATTATGTTGATTAAGTTACCTTTATTCCCTTCTTAAGATTTCACGTTAGTTTGCATAAAGTGACATTTAATAATTATATTAATTATTAAACATTATCCTATTAAGGCTTCTATTAGGGTTTTATTAGGGTTTGCATGATCTCCTTTTTATAATGATTGATCCCTTTGTATTTCATATCAATTCATTCTCTCATTCTCTTTGATATATACATTTTCAGTTTTCAGAGAACCCTTGCTTGTTTGTCTCCATCTCTTCTTTTGTGACAGGTTATTTGCATGCAGGTGATCTTCGAGGTTTGTGAAGTTGTATTTTCTCAAATCCTACATGGTATCAGAGCTTTACTTATACATGGTATTAGAGCTCCACACCTGTTGCTTCCTGTTCTTGTTTTGAAGATTTTTGGAGCTTCAAGGGTTTGGGGTTTATTTTCTTGATCTAGGGCATACCTACAATTTTGAAGCATTTTCACCTCAAATGGACATCGCCATTGCATCTGCAATGGTCCAAAACCCCTAAATTGACTATTCATTTGTCCATTTTGGACAAAGTCAAAATTTAGGGCAATTTTTTTTGGCAAGTATAGTCGTACGATCGTCGTTTGCGCGCGGATCCGTAAAAAAAAAATTACTGGTAAATTTTTTTTATTTATTTTCACCATATTGTTGTCTGCATTTTAAAAAGAATAAAATAAAATAAAATAAAATTTTTTGGAATGTTATTTTGATTTTTTTTATCAAAATTGTTTTTTAAAAATAAGCATTTTTTTTGCCTTTTTATGGCTTGCAAGCCGGCCACAGGCTAGTACCTGTGCAGGGTATTGTGCAGGTCCATACTTTCATAGAATTGTGTAGGCCCATACTTGCATAGTCCCCTATACAGGGAACTTGCGCCCACATGGGTGCGGTGGGGGTGGCCCCCACCATATCTTTTTTCAAAATTTGTTTATTTAAAAAAAAAAATTGTAGTTTTTTTTAATTTGTTTTTAAAAAAAAAATCATTTTTTCAGAAAATAAGTCTTATTGTGCATTTACGGTGACATTCGTTTGCCCATCAAATTTAACCCAGTGTTTTTGCTTTGACGGTCATATGACCGTCAAATTTAACCCAACACTGGTTTTTTCCCTCTTTGGAGCTAATTTATTCGAGAGGCCGTAACTTGGGCATACAATATCGTTTTTTAGCAAATGAGATATCATCGAAAAGCTAGTTTTCTCATCTTTCCAGTGGTGTGGGTCCCATCACATCTTTTTTCTATTAGTGCATTCTACAGCCAGTTGAAGACAAAGGGGATTTTTTCAGTCCAAGCTCATAACTTTTGATGAGTTTCTTCGTTTTTTGCAATCTTAGTGGCGTTGGAATCATATTTCAGAGCTCTTCAGTTTCATCCATGCACTTTTTCTAGATTTCACTCTAGGTATATTTTATTTAGTTATTTATATTTTCACACTCTAGTGGATTACCTGGACATATTTTCTCTTGGAAACTTTTTGTTTGCATGGGATGCTTTGTTTTTGGCTGTTCTTCATGTATTTCCAAATTTTTGTCCTTTGAGGACATTTTGAGCATCATTTGTGAGCTATCTTTTATGTAAACGCACTGAGATAAAATGCCACACTATTGTACATGAAATTCTGGGGATTTTTCACATAAGGTTGTGCCATATTTTGTACTCGCACTGATATTATAAAGTGCCATGAGGGGTTGTGTAGTTTGCATTTTGTTTTGCCATCACATCTTTTTTTGGTGAGTTTTCCTCCACGACAACAGTGAATCCATACCATGGGGGGTTGTGTAGTTTTCCTTTGTTTTCCATCACACCTTTGTCCAGTGAATGTCCCTCCACGAAGACTATGGATCCCTATGATTCTAGCCTCATGCATGTGTGCTTTGTTTTGCACACCACTTTTTCAGTTGTAGGTGCTATCTTGTGCACTTTGAAATGTTTCTTCTCCTTCATGCACTACAGGGTTTTTCACATCATTTCAATTGATGTGTCAGGCTCTCCTAGTTGAGCATTATGGGGGGGGGCTATTATATTGTTCGTGCTAATTCTTCCTTGGTTTCACCTTGGAAGGGATCTTCCATCTTCAGCGGAGGTTCTTCAACACCATAGCAGTCATCTTTCGATAGTTGTTTGCAACTTCTTCTGCTTTAGTGATGTTCTTCTTCTTGGCTTTCTGCATCTCTTTTTGGAGTAGAGATTTTTCCCATGAGTTTTTCTCTATTTCTCCTCTTTATAGAGATTTGGGTGTATTTGGGTACCGAATCTAGCCTAGTTGTTGGGACCCATGTTTGCCTTCTTACATTGTAGTTACCTTTGCTTTCTTGCATTTGTTTGTAGCTGCATTGTTGCTCATCTTAAGCAGGGGTGTTAGAGTAAAGGTCTTAACTTAATTATGTTTATTAAGTTACCTTTATTCCCTTTTTAAGATTTCATGTTAGCTTACATAAAGTGACATTTAATAATTATATTAATTATTAAATGTTATCCTATCAAGGCTTCTATTAGGGTTTTATTAGGGTTTGCATGATCTCCTTTTTATAAGGATTGATCCCTTTGTAATTCATATCAATTCATTCTCTCATTCTCTATGATATATACATTTTTAGTTTTCAGAGAACCCTTGCTTGTTTGTCTCCATCTCTTCTTTTGTGACAGGTTATTTGCATGTAGGTGATCTTTGGGGTCTGTGAAGTTATATTTTCTCAACTCCTACAATATGATTGTTAATGGTGTCATGGACATTATTAACATTCTTGCCCTTGTAACCTAAAGATTCCCCCTTTTGATAATTAGGGAGAGGATCCTTGAATGCCTGATGGTCATCATTAACATTATGTCCCTCAACCGTAATGGTACGATTATCAATCAAATCCTGAACAACATTCTTTAACCCTTGGCAATTATTTGTCTTATGACCTTTACACCTATGATAATCACAAAAGTATGAGTCATTCCATGATGGTGGTTTAACTCGAGGCTCATAATCTCTTTGTGGTGGCAATGTAATAGCATTTTGATTCAATAATTATTTAAGAATGGATTCCAAAGATTGACCCAAGGTAGTAAAACTTTGTTGATTCAAAAAATATGAAGATCTGGGCACATTTGAATTTTGATTATTGCCAAAATTATTGCCACGATTATTAGTCACATTCCCTTGATTGGAAACATTACCTTGGGTACTAGAATTTACAATATTATTTCTACGTTGGAAACCTAATACATTAAGGATAGTAGGCTTCACATTCATATTATTAGCATCTACTACCCCATCATTCACAACATTTTTATTTTGAGTTCAAAATCGTGACTTGTCATTGTTGTTGTTGTTGTACAAATTTTAACCCTCTTTATCAATTTTTAGAGCTCCACGCTTAACCAAGGCACCTTCAATAGTAATCATGTTTTCAATCAAATTTTCAAATGATTGAGGACAGTGAAGGTTTAGTCTATAACTCATCTCTAGATTCATAATATCGATAAAGATCTCAATATATTTTTTTTCAAGAATAGGATGGGAGTATCTAGCAAATACCCTTCTCCATCTTTGTAAAAATGTGGTGACAGATTCCCCTACCTTTTGTTTCACTTTACAAAGATCAGGCATGGTTATCTGGTGTTGGATGTTGTAGAAGTATTGTGATATAAATTTATTTATCAACTCCTCAAATGTTCTGATGGTGGGAGTGATCTTTGAAAGCCACTCCATGGATTGTCCACCCAAAATTTGTGGAAACAATCACATTAATTAGGTATCTTAATGAGTGAATTCGAAGCTCATATTTCGAAAATCCCTCACATTAATGATATCAAGTTTCCACAATCCATAATTTTCTTTGTATGATTTTTGGCTTAGATTGTGTGATATTTTTTCCTTCAACATTTTGGATCACACTCTATGATCCATCATCAAGTTTCCACAATCCCTCACATGCTCAATGGGGTCAGCTTTCCCATTATACCTATCAAATTTATGGATTTCACAATGCTTTGTAAAATGAATCATTTGAAGACTCCTGTCAAATGGATAACGACATATATCATCCAAAACATACTTCTTTGTTGTACCCCCTTGGATTTATTTCATTTGCATTTGTAATGCTTTTAACTGTAGAGTAAGATCATTAAAATCATTAAGAGGGGCTTTTGGATTTTCTTTAATCCTGTCTGTGTCAAAATCGGTAGGTAACTTAGCTCCTTGATTAGCTAATGAAAGGAAATATATTTCCTTGTTTCATTTTAAAATCCTTTCCATAATAGTATGGAATTGGGGATCCTACTCCACTTCTTGAAGCTTTTCTTCTGTTATCTCTTTAGTATTTAAATTATGAAAATGATTCTCTTCCATATCATTATTATCACCTAGTTTTATTATTGTACTTTCTCTTTCATCTTTTTCTATGTGTTTTCGAGATCTCATGACAATAGGCATAAACTTTGCCCAATTTCTACTAAATTTTGATCAAAAGAATGAAATAGTACAATTTTGATGGATATGAAAGTCAGGATAGAATGAAGAATCTATGACTTAAGAGATTTCTAATCTTTAGCTCATGATTATGTGATTGAAAGGATGAAAATCCTGTTTGTGGGAATTAAACCAAAGATCAAATAAAGATGGATTTGTGATAAATGCCTAATGTGCTTGAGTTCTCTATTGTAGAAATTGAATAGGACGAGTAGAGTATACAATTGTGGTTTGGGGAATATAAGAGGAATGAATATGCTGACTTTGGTTGTGCCTTTGAGAAAGGGCTCTTCTTTGAAAGAAGGCTCATGAGTATAGAGGTTCTACAACATAATCGTCAGTGAAACCTCTAACAAATTTATGATATCGATGAATAAAGGTCTTGTGTTCAAGCAAGACCTTTCAAATTTGGTATAAAAATTTCCTCTTTTTCAATAACTTCTTATAACTGAGAGATTTATTTGGCTTCCTAATCTTCCTCTCTAGGGATTTTTTGGCAAAAGTTGCAGACCTCCCAACCCTGAGCATAGAAAAAGACTAGACTAAGATGATTGATTTTACGAATGTTAGAAAATTACCTAGGCTCAGAACACAGATGCACCAAAACAAAGCACAGATGCACGAAAACAAAGCACAAATATGTTGAAACAAAGCATAGATGCACTAAAATAGAGTGCAAATCCGCCCAAATAGAGCACAAATGTGCTGAAATAGAGCACAATTGCACTAAAATAGAGCACAAATGCGCTGAAACAAAACACAAATGGGCTGAAACAGAGCACAAATGCACTAAAACATAACACAAATGTGATAAAACATAACATAGATTCGCTGAAATAGAACACAGATGCACTGGAATAGAACATATATGCATTGAAACAAAGCACAAATATGCTAAACTTACCAATTATTTTTTTGTGACAAACATGTTTTGACAGTTTGATATTTTTGGATGATCTTAATCTAATTTAAATGTGAAAAACACAGCATAGATTAACAGGTAGTTGTTTTCTTAATCCTAAAATCTAAACAAAGAGTGTATGTTCTTGAAAATTCCACAAGTTTTTCATAAGATAAGAAATTCAAACAAAATCACTCTTAGTTTTCAAATAGGTCATCATAGGAATCACAACCCACAACTTAAAATCATGTTGACTCACACAGCCATGTCACCCCCTAGAGGGTGCCCATGTTTTTGTCTTTTCTAGGTGTGTACTCAAGGTTAGATTTCTTGATCCCTTGAGCAAACAATTTGTGGCGATTATATGGTGAGTGTCTTGGGGGTAGATTCTTCCCTCCCCTTGCACTGTGATTAAAATGATGTTTGGATACTAACATGACTAGCTTTGTAGACTATGGTTCGTATTAAAAGTTTATGTTCGGTGTGGAAATATATAAACTTCCTCAAGAGACCTCTCAATATTTAGAACAAATATTTTGGGGATAGTTATCTTGCTCACTTCTATTGAATATGGGTTTCCCCAAAATTCACTTTTATTTATAGTGGGTTGGAAAACCTAGCTTTAGTTGTTCCCACTTAGGTCATTCCCATAGGATGAGTACTTTTTCCCACTACGGTAGGCCTTCTAAAGGTTGTAATAAAGCATGAGATCATATACCTATTACCCAACAACCACAACAAACAAAAGGTTCAATTTTAAATCCAAATAATAGTTTTCTATGCTAAGTGAAGATTTTGCTTCACAACAAACATTGGATTCATTTTAACCAGCATGGAATAAAGTTTGGTGACTATCCTAGGATTGATAAATTCTAGATTTTAAATTTCTATCCTAGGATTGCTTCATTTAATTTTTAAAACCAAATTGAATTTTTTTGTCCGTGGATGGCATCGAAATCAAAATTTTGTTTTACAACCCCTAGATGTGCTCAAAAAGGCCACCAATGCGCTAAAACAGTTAACAAATGCACTAAATGATCAAGAGGGGATGCGTGAAAACAATCCATGGATGTGTTGAAACAATCCATGGATGCACTGCAATAGTCTGGGGATGTGCTAAAATAGTCTAAGATGCACTAAAAAGAGTCTCATATGGGCTAAAGTGCGACTCCAGTCCGTCACCTATCAGAAAAATCTATAATAAACAAGAAGAGGGGGGATGCCCCATGGTGGGCACCAAAAATGTGTTTTTAGAATATGCATGATTAATTAGAAAAGTAAACTAACACACCAATAAGACATTATATTAAAAGAAACGAATCTAGAAAACATAAATGCAAACTATAAACAATAACAAATCCTTCAAATTCATCCCATTGTCCTCTATCTCCAAGGATTTTATTAAAGTTACTGGCTCTCAGTTGTGTAAGAAACAACTTGTCGAAATCACAACTTAGGAGAATGGAATTGATTGAAAATGCATGTGCATTGCTAGTGATTTAAGCTATGAAATTGAACTTGAAATGCTATGATACTATTAAATTGTTGATATGTTTATTTAAATGCAACTATAGTAACTATGTATGAAATCTACGATGAAATCTACTTACGAGAAGGTTGTATTTATATATTTTTTGAAGGCAAGAATCTAGTTGGCGGAGATCAACGGTTGAAATTATAACTTTTCGAGATGAACAGTGAGAGATTAAGAAGTTGAGAGAAAGCTGGAAGGTTGAGAGGAAAGTGGAAGAATGTTTTCAACACACAAAACTATCTTCATTAAAAAATGGAGACAAACATGGAATTTGTCTTTTCATTAATTGAAAAGTTAGTTGAAATTTGAGGATAAATTCTAATTAAATAAATAAATTTATTTAATTATATGTGACATGTACAAATGGAAGCTTCCAAAATTAAATAACTTAATATTTAATTATGTGAGAAGTGAAATAAAAATGACTAATTAAATATTTGAAATATTTAATAATGTGAGATGTTAGATGGATTAGAAGAATATTCCATAATTTGAATTTAAACATTCAAACTTTAGAAACAAAATGATAATTAAATAAATAAATTATAAAATTTATTTAGTTTAATTAAGAGGAAAGTAGCAATAATTAAATAAACTTATTTATTTAATTTAACTAGAAGAATTAGAAAAATGAACAATATAAATAAATAATTAAATTTATTTATATGTAGATGACTTTACAATATTAATTAAATAATTCATATTTAATTAATTAATAGGTTTGAAGAACCATGACCATTTTCAGATGTGTACAGTAAGTAAACACTCCACCTTTCTTAGACCTCAAACACTTGATTTTGAAAACTGTAAATTCATTAAACTTATCCAGGGCTTCATATTTTTATTTGAGAAAAGTAACCCATGTCATTCTAGAATAATCATTAATCAATAGCATGAAATACCTATCACCTTGAAGAATTATTACTCTTCTAGTTCCATAAAGATCGGTATGAACGAACTCCAATAATTTGGAAACTATATCATTATTTTCATTTGAAACTTCTTCTTGTTTGGTTTCCAATCTAACAATCCTTGTAGACAATATTGATAGGCTTTGTAATCTTTGGTAGATATCTCACAACTTGAACTAAATGTACTCTTATTATATTATCAATATTAATGTGATATATCCTCATGTTCCATAGTCATCTTTTATTAATCTGAGTCATAATGAAATGACCATCAACACCCTTGAGTTGATAAACATTTACATTTGTCCTTCATCTAGTAGCAATCATAGTTTTGGACCATCTTTTGATCTCACATCCATTATACTAAAATATAAGATTGTATCGTTTTCTACACATTTTTGCAACACTCAAGAGATTATGGCTTAAACAATTGACATAGTAAACATCATCAATATTATGATTTCCATCAAAACAGATTGAACCTATTCCACATATCTTAGCACCTAAATTATCACCAAATCTAACAAGTCCTTCGTCATATTTTTCAAGACTAAAAAATTACTCTTGTCATTATTCATAGGGTTAGAGCATCCACTATCAATGATCCAATAGTTCTTATCTTGTCTAGAATGAAAAGAAGATACCAAAGTACCTTCAGTCTTATCCTTTGTCTCTAGAGGGTTTTCATTCACACATATTTGAGAGTTAGCAATTTTTTTTTTCATCTTTTAAATCCATAGAAAATAATTCACTATCATAATCATATTCATCATTAGAAATTAGTCCATCTTCTCTGACATAAAATCTTGTCTTAATCATGTTACCTCTATCCTCTTTGTTTTTTCATTCACAATTCTATGTGAACATTTTGAAGCATAGTGACCTATCTTTCCATGAAAATTTTTTATATAAGGAAACTTAACTTTGTGCTTATAGATACCTTTTTTCATCCCTCTAAAAATTTTACCTTCCACATCATCAAGATCCTCCTAATTTGATTCTTTAGTCTTCTCTTATTTTCTAGCCTTAAAAGAAATCTGAAACTTTGTACAATTTTTTGCACCAAATTCTCCCATTTAAAATGTAGTAAGCGAGACATACAACTAATCTCTAATATATAGATCTAGATTTGAAAATTTATCAATAGAAAAAAAAATTATGATTGTATTCTTTAGGAAGAGTTCTAAGAATTTTCTTTACCACTTTTGATTCTTTGAATTTTCCACCAAAACCTTTGATGGAACTAACGACCTCATCTACCCTTTCCATGTAGCTTGTAATATTTTCATCTTCAAAAATCCATAGGTGCTCAAATGTGATCTTTATATTTTGCATGTTAGCTTGTTTAACCTTCTCATCTCCTTCATAAATGTGTTGAAACTTTGTCAAAATTTCTTTAGTAGTTTTTCAAATCCATAACTTTCAATAATTCAAAGTTTGTAATACTACACAAGAGATCGTACATTACTTTTCCATTGCATTCATAGGCCTTGATTTTAGCTTATATTCTTGGACCATTTGTAGGAGTAGTATAATAATTTTGTATTGCCTTCTAGATGTCAAATCAAAGAAAAACCAGATAAGCTCCCATCCTTCTCTTCTAGAATGCATAGTATGTGCCATCAAACATGGGTATCCCATTCTTGTGTACCATCCTAGATCTGCCTCAAGAGGTTAATATTTCTTCCAAGGAACCTCGCTCTTATACCAATTGTTGAATGCACAATAAAATTGAGAGGTGGGGGTGAATCATTTGTACCTTAAAAATTCAAAACCCTCATGCACATTTAGATACACATTTATTCAATAAACCCTTAAATGGAAACAAAATAATAGAAACTGAAACATAACAATACCATGCACAAGAGAACACTATATTTACATGGAAAACCCAATATGGGATAACCCAGGGTGAGGGTTAGCTCACATTATAAGTAATAACAACACCAATTACAAAGGCTCATTGTTGGAGGGATCACTTACCAAAAAATAAAGGCTAATTGTGAGAATAGAAAAGAAGATAGAGAATAAGTATTACATAGAGGAAACTATCTCAATGAAATGGAGAATCCACCATAATTTCACCAACACCTTTGCATCCTAGTTGAAGAATTTTAAACACCTTCTTCCCACTACATTCACTAATCTAACACATGAAATCTCGCACTACTCCTCTCAAATTTGTAATCTATGCCTCTGAAATTCACATCATACTTGTCTATCTCTTCTACCACACAATCCATAAACAATTCAACTCATATTTATACCATCTCCAACTTTAAAAAAAAATTATCCAAGGTCAGTTAATAAATATATAAAAACCATTAAGATTTTAAGTGAACAGTTCCTTTGATCTATCCATAACTCATGGAAAACAAATTTCACCTAAACATACTCTAGAATGGTTATGTATAGGATCATCATGGAAAAAACAGGCCCTTAAGTGGTAAAAAAATTAGAAAAATCAGAGTTAGGCAACTTGACATAAAAAATTGAATAAGTTATCTATATTATTTCAAAAATATGTAAGAATAGGATTTGTAGGAAATTGAATTTAGTTTCTAAATTACTAAGTTTATTTACAAAAAAATAAAATCTATTTGGTGAAAATTTTAAATTTGAATACAGTAGTACTTAAATTTTAGGGGAAAAATAAGAAGTAGGTGTCTGTCTGACCACCCTAACCACATTAAAATGATAATATTTTTTTATAAGATTTTGGATAGAAGTAGAGGAATCATGTTCCAATGTGATGCATATTTTTTTGTAATTTTTTTTGAACTAAATAATTAATTATAATTTTTTTATGACAAATTTTAAAAAATATAAAGACTCGTATGTCTGACCACCTTAACATGATCAAAACTTCATGAAATTCAATTTTTTATTTTTTAATATTATATTATGTGAAGCATAGAATGTGATGCATGTTTTGGATTCAAAAAATATTATACCGTTTGAAAGCTATAGATGTTTTTCAATCAGCCTAAAAATCAGGACTTTAGTCATTATTCAATAGAAAATGAATATTAATTATTTATTAAATTCAAATTAAAGAATAATTTATATTGGTGGAAAGCTGAGAATATCCTTTAAAAACCCTTTTCGTTACATCAATTTTGGGTAAAAAAAAAGTTGCCAGCCACATACCCATCATATTGCCACTTTTTGGCCCATCATGATCCTGTACATACCTGAATATTCTACAAAACATCATGATATCCAACAAACTCCTTTGCAACAACTTTCTCCTAAAGAATGTACACACCGAGTACATTGAGACAACTCTATCACACTATAACTCAAGAAATCAACTTTGGAATCACCAAGCCTCAAAACACCTTGACTAAGAAATGATACCAACACAATAAACACACCTTCAGATCTAGAAGACCTAAAACATAACTATGAAGAAATGTAGAGCTGAAAAATTTATCCTAGACACTTGTACAATACATAGATCATACTCTAGCGAACACAACTTCTTCCGATCATTGATCTAGCACACCAAATTTTGGATATAACACCTCTGAACATCTCTAATCAAAATATTATAAGTTCCTAATCATATCTTCAACCTAGAAGAAATGCAGAGCAACACAATAACACAATCCTACAACCCAAAACACCATTGCAACACATTGTTTCTTAATTTATAAAATTTTCTCAAAAGAACTTGGAAACCAAGCACTAGAGACACATCCTATTCATCTTTAGTACTTCCTCAACACAAATAAACCAACTACACCATAGAAACTCAACCATAGATCACAAATATTATCTCAACAACACTAGAGGTTGACACTAGTAGCTTTACTAATGACAACTTAATTTAACTAATGAAAGCATGGATAACATCAACTGATCTCATAAAAAATCTCCCAATAATGATCTTATTTCTCCTTATACAATTGAAACCAATGACAACACAATATTTTTGACATCAATGACAATAGTAATCTTCTCATACTTGTAGCAAAGGTAATGGGTATAAATATAAGATCATTTTAAGTTTTGAAGTGTCATGATTAAATTAAAAGTCCAGATTCCTAAGTAGAGAATGTGAGTATGATGTGAATGTAGAGAAGATAAGAGTGTTAGAGTAGAGTAATTTTAAGTGTGTTGATTCAATGTTTTGAGTTTCAATGAAATGATATTTCTTGCATATTGTAGATACATTTCTAGCAGTTCAAATCTTAGCAGTGAGCCACCCCTCACTTCTATTTCTCTCATTATTTAAACAATGAGTCCACTAGATAGTGAGTTGACTAGGTAGTGAGCCTTTATATAATATCTTATAACCATTTATAATATATTGTGAGGTAATCCTCACCGTAGTTTTTCCCTTTTTGGGTTTTCCACATAAAAATCTATTGTTCATGTGTTATTCTCTTTCATGGTTATTCTCTTTCATGGTTCCTTTGATGGTCTCTTTCATTACTTAAAATTCATTATGATGTTTGGAATGAATGTTAAATGGTTAATTGGTTTCATAGAATACTAATTAACCCATCCTTCAGTATTTTGTGTGTTCAACAAAATTCTCACATTGAGCAACTGATAAGACATCAATATGGACAAGATGAAACATGTAGGGTAGAAGAATTAATTACAAGAAGAAACATATAACATTTAAGATCACCTAAAAGGAAAAAATAAGAAGGTGAGCAAAAAAATTGTCCCATTGTATAGTTTACTAGTAAGATACAAATATTAGAGAAAACACAGGTTATTCCTCTAGAAAAAACTCTAATGTAAAAAGATGATACTCCTATGCCTAAAATAAATTATATGGGTTTATCATAAATATCCAAGGATGTATCAAGAGATAGGATTGCACAAGTTGTAGATCCAATTATGCTAATGATCAACATGAAATCACTCCTACAAATAATCAAATATCAACTATTAACATTGAATATTCAACTAAAGAGACATAAATTGTAAGGTTGAAGGAAAATATAGATGTAGCTCTAACCAAGAGGGTAAAGGATAAAATAAAAAGAATAATTGAAAGGACATTATTTTAGCTTCAAGGATATGTCAAGAAACTGGTAGGCCCATTATAATTAATAAATAAAATTCCCACTACTCCTATCCTTCTCTCAAAAGATGAATTTTCTTTACTAGATCAGACAAAGTATATTAGCAACACTACTAAATATTTCCTTTAAAAGATTAATTAAAAGAGAAGAAATTATGAAGGATTCTACTGAAAAGTGGGATCTGATAGAAGAATAGAAAGGCTAGTTTCAAAAAATGATTGATGATTAGGAAATTAGGTTGGAGAAAAACCAAATAGAATGGACTATGCTTAAGGTGATTGAAAGACTGAGTTATATATTTCCTTTAAGAGAAAATATTACTATTTACTAAACCATCCCTAAGATCAAGATTTGGATAAAACACCTCAAATCATAAGAAAAAATAATAAAGTAATGTATCAAGGATGCGAATGAAGTAAATAAACTAACTATAGACTTAAAGTTTGAGTTAAAATCCTTAGAGAAAATAATGGACACAACTAATAAACATTTATGCTGCTCTAGATGAAGAAGATTTCATTCCTGGACTTAAGAAATATTCAATAGTGTATTGAATGATAAATAAATCAATTTTGATCTAGAAGTATTGAATCATGTATCCAACACCATTATAGTAATAAATTAATATAAGAGAAAGACTACTGCTAGGGTTGTCAAATATGCTCAAATTTCCATGACTTATGGTTCCTATAGGTATAAATAAAAATTCATGATAGATCAAGATAGAAGTGAGATGAATAAATTTCTTGTCTCTTATGGTGTTTTTTTAAAGAATATATACCTTGAAAGAAGAGGAATGTATAATAGAGAAACATTATGAAATAGAGACTTGAAGTCATTATTTTATAGATTTTGACTCCCTTGCCAATTTTTGTAGGATTACAATTTGTAGCATTGTAAATTGTCACTCGTGAAAATTTCACAGTAGGTTTAGCTGACCCTTATGTGCCTAGACCCAAATGTGCTCTTAAATTTCTTATTTCCTAGTCAACATTAAAAAAATAGAATTAAAATATAAATTTTTGATTTAATGCTTATCGAACAAAACCTTAAGACCCAAAATATGTCTAGACTAGGGTGTTGGAACCCTTGTCTAGCTTATTTTGCTCCAGTTTAAAATTATTATTGTTGTAGACGTGCAAAACTAACATCATGCATCATGCATTCCGCTCTAATTAACATTCATTTCTTCTATTAATCAATTAAAATATTTTATTGATTAAATCTCTAAGGTTCATTGGACTTAATTAAATAAATCAAATCATTTCATTAAGTCCTAAGCTCTTCTTATTTGATTTCATAAATCAAATTTATTTAAATCAAATATCAAATCCCCAAAATCCCCCAAGTTAATTAATCTAAATTAAATAATTTCTAATCATAATTACCATTATCTAGCTTTTGACTCAACTAGAGTCAAATCTAAACTCTCAACTAACCCACCCACCTCCACCAATAAATCAATTATTTGATTTATCAATTCTTCTAATTACTTTCAAAAGGGCTTCAAGATGGAATATTCTTCCAATTTGAATCTTCCCTCCAAAGGATTTGTCCCTTCCAACAAATCATTAAATGCTCTTAAACATCTCTTGCACAAGTCAAACTTGGCATTTATTGCACCTTTCATCCCCCCTAAACATGTATTTTCATACAAATTCAAATTTGAAATTGAACCATTGGCCAAGACTTGCACATTCCTCACCCTCTCACACCTTGACAAGTGTCATCTTGTCATTGGATTTTTGAATGATCCCACATTCATTCAAAATCTCTCAATCTCCTACCCTTGAATCTATAAAATCAAGGCACAACAACACAATTTCACAACACATCTTGAGGTAAGGTTACTCTCTTCATTTGAGAATCAATCTTACTCTTCATCATCTACATTTAGACCATCCTTATTATAGGCAACTTGAGTTCACCAAGCATCTCATTGTCTATCATCTCACTAAGCTTATCAATGATTGGGAAAGGGCTCTTTCACATATTCAAAGAGCACCAATCCAATATGGGATAGATGTGCTTCATGTTATTTGTGATTTATATTATTTCATTTGGCATTTCTAGTCGTTTCAATGTCTTAATTTAGCATGTCTAGTATGGAGTATTATTTCATAAGGATATGTATTTCTATTATATTGTTTTTGTCATTCTATTAACATTATGCAGATTTTCATGTCCACAAAATGGCGCTAGAAGGAGGGTATTCGATCCAATTTTGAATGTTATCCACATTCACATTCATAGAATCAAATTTTGTGCTTCTTTTTAATTGAAAATTGAGCTACTTTTATGATGATTTAATTGAACTAGTGATAGAGAGAGCTAACTATTTTCTGTTAAGAAGAAGTAGTGATCCATATTTTTGATAGGAATACAAAATCATGCTTTTAATATGTGTTTAGTAGACATTCAAAGTCATGATCTCCTTTATTTTTGAATTTAGTCAACAAGTTGCTACTTAAACAGGGCTTAAATAGACATTTTCTCACTGCTGTTTTTTTTGGGTGGACGTGAAAACTACCATCATACAATCACAGTGGTGGTTTGATTTATTCAAAACAATATCAACGTGTTTTTTTCTAAAATAAGCAATAACATTGATAAATCTATCATAGATTATATTTTATCCATTATGATCTCTATTTTCAGCATATATTCTCCTCTGTTCTTTTCGTGGCCCCATTCACAAAGCATTTTCTCCATACCTACGTAGGTGTCTGTTCTTAGTTTTGCATTTATTCTACACAGTGCAGTTGGTGTCAATGACAATGGAAATGACTTATTAAAAACAAAGAAATTATAAAATAGATTTTATTTATTGGTTGCTTGATAGGGCAAACCCCTGATCGAGGGATGTTAAATTTATCTCTTTCCACGCCTGTCTGAGATTTTCTTTGAGTGCACATTTCAGTTCTTTTCACGCCTATCTAATATTTTCTCTGCTGTAAGATCCTCTGAGTAATGAGGACAAAATGCCATGTTGACCAGTCCCTGTGTTGTTCATTATTAGTTGATATCTCACATGCAATCGTATGTCTCATATTGACTGGTCCCTATTGCTCACCTACTTCACTTTAAATTGCATACTTCTACTGCTACGTTGCTTAGATTTTCCTGTCACCATGAGTTCCAATGTTAGGCAGCGAACATTAATATTTATGTATCTTCAGAATCTTGCATAGGTGACAATCTTACCAAGCAGTCTGAGAAAAATTTCTGATCTGATGGCATCAATAATACGATATCCAGGATTACCACATCATCTGAATCATATGCCTGCACTAAATCTTCTGCATTCCACTATTCATAAAATATACTAATTATTTGATCTTAACATTATATGTTTCCTTTGATTATACATATCTGATCATGCCATGAGAAGCCTATGGGAGAACCTGTGAGAAGTCACTGGTTCTAGAAATAGCGCTATATATTTAGGATCTATAGTATCCAAATGGATCATCTCTGGATGTGTAAAACGTTCTTCTATGTTACCTGAGGAAATTCGTATTATGTCAAGTTATTTTGATATCTCCTGCCGACCAAGCACCGTCTTGAGCCACCCACGTTTTACTCACCACTACTCACATCTCACCTATCTTCATAAATTCTGCATCAAACACTATGCTAAAATATACCTAGAATTCATTAATACTTTGGCTATAAATCGAACACATGAACATGGTTTCAGGACGCTCAGATTTTTGTGTTCTCTTGTATTTTTATCTCTGAGTTCTCAGTCTCTTGATATATCTGTATTGTGTTTGTTTTGTGCTCTAGTTATAAGTTCTGTGTTTATTAGTGTGTGTTATGCCTTCACTTACATTTTCATGTTTACATTAGGAGTTGGCACGGTTGAGAAGATGGCGAGGGTTGGAGGATTCTAGTAATGGTTGTGGGATTTGGCTGAACATCTATCACTCATATTTACTAAAAAAAATTAAAAAAATACAAAGAGTTTCCACCCAATTAATACCGTGTTTTTCCTATGAATGTAGCATTTCATGTTTATGTATTTCTTTGATGAATTTGGCTGACATAAATCGATAGAGAGTCCATGCGAGATTCCACGAGTCTGATCAGATGAAGAGTCCATCAGATTTCAAATACTTGAAACTATAATAGCATTCCATTCATTGCGTTGATGGTAGTACAATGTGGGTTAGTCTCGGCATTAAGTTCTATTGTCATTCCTATTTGAAAGTCATAGTAGTAGTAAAATAATCATCATCATGTTGGCTTTGAGAAACTACAATTTGATCTAGGAATGGGAAGGACGAGCTACTATGCGATGTATTGTTCTTTCCATCCATTAATGTTCCATTCTTATCAAATAATGGTGCCTCTTATAACTTTCCTGATATCAGACTTGATTTTCCTGTCTTAACATATTAAATGCACAAATTCTTTATGCGCTAACTTGTATCAACCTTGGTATCAATGGCCATAGATTGACCTTACCTATTCTCAGGCATTTTCCTCTGAATCGTCCGGTATAGATAAGTAATTGCAGCATATCGATAAGAAAATAAAGGAGCAGATAGGCGTGCTTCCTATTGTCAGGTTACTACAACAACAATGGTTGATGACATCACAACGTTCTATTTTATGAATGAAAGCAATTATTTACGGAAAGGTCCTATAAATATCATAGATGGCATGGTTTGGTGCATTTTGTCTTAACATTTGTTTAGTGTGATTTGAAAGCTAACTATATATTGATTTGCAGATTTGGAGTCGTGGTCATTATATACCATTCACAGAGATTTAGAATCATTTTTATTGATTATCATTTGCAGAAATTTGCAGTCGTGTATCTCAAGCGTCAAACTAACTTGCCTCACGGAGTAGTCAAAATAACTTGATAGAAGTTCTTTCCCTTGCACACATCTACATTAAATAAAAATTTGTGTCATTTTCAATTTACAGTTTGCTGTCAGGTGAAGAGGAGCATAAAGCCTAGGTTTCAATGTTTTCTATCTTTAACTATCTGTACAAGCTTTTGATAGTAAATAGGGTCCCTTGAAAATCTTTGATTGCATTTCATTTGTTGTCTGCCAACTATACATCCACTCTTGCAAATTGAGGGAAAGTTGCATTCAACTTGACTTTTGGATTGAAGCCTCCTAACATCATGAATGAGGGAAAAGTGAACATCTAAAGCCTATGGCAAGTTGGATTTCTATTTTTATTTTTGAAGAGAGGTAATATTAAAATAAATCATCATGTCTTGATTTCCATATTAAAACTAAACGATTTGCATATCTTTGGGTTTTATTAAAAATACAATGACTTTATCACATAGGTAATCAATGCACTTAACATATGATCATTGTTTTTTTTTAATCTTGTATCTTTCTTTCAAAATTCAAATTGTAACTTTCAGCTTATGTTTAAAAGATTTGGTGAGTCATCTTATTACTGATAATTTTTTATTGTTTATAGGTTGAAACTGAAGGTGTTGACATCAAGATTAGAATTAGAGATTGAAATTGAAGGTTGAAATTGAAGGTTGGCATCAAATGAAAATGAAGGTGAATAGAGTGGACTTGGCGATTTTCTTGAAATCGAGATTTAAAAAAAAAAATTTTTTAATGCTTATTTAAACAATCTTAGAGCTTCAATTCACTACCCTTTTTTTTTATGTTTTAGACCAACTCACATTTCCTTTTGGATTTAAAATTAACCACTTGACTCGATCTTTTCAAAGTTGGTTAAAAAGACCCTTAGACATTTACTAGATTTCAATTTGGACCTAAAATTGAACAAGGAAAACTTCACATTTCAATTGGTGCTTTTAAAAAGAACTCATCACTGCTTTGAGGTATAAAATGAACAAGTGTCTTTCATGTTTTGCAATATTTTTTACAAATTAACATCATTGAAATGCGTATGCGCTTCTCTCGCACTTCACAGCAATCTTGAGAATCAAAAGCATTTTGGTGATATTAACTTGTCAAAAAGATTGCCTTCACATTTCGATTTGGGCATCTTAAAATTGAAAAAAATACTTTGCGAGTGTGAGTAAACTTGTTGCGAGTGTTCTCCTTTTTTTTCTAAACTAAGGTTGATCAAATTATGAATGATTTTATTTACTTTTGTTTAGCTTAGAGGGCCTACCTTGTGGGAAAAAGTACTCACCCAAGCGAACGACCCAACTAGGAACACGCTAATGCCAAGCGACTTCCAACCAGTATATAAGTGTGGATTCTTGAGAAAATTTCAAGAATCACGAGGATTATTCTGACGAGATGGACAAAAATGGACTCTCACCGATAATGGATAATTCCCCACAAATGGAATTCCTGCATTAGAACCCTTTATTTAGAAAAGGGCCAAAACCTTGTCTATCTTGTTCGTGCAAAAGGTCATGTCCTTTGAAGCTGCCCCATATTATACATGTGGTTTTTTTGTAGAAATGGAAGGTATGCCATGGGAGATTCATGGGTACTAATGATTGGATGACCCGAGAAGTGTGTGTCACGAAGGGGAGCTAGTGTGGTCAAGTATTTAGCCATTCACACAAGATATGCGTAGCTGGATTTCTCCAAGTGAGAACCCAACAAGATATTGCCTCATCATCCTAGGATTGTAAAAATGCTTGAAAGAAAATAACATATTGCTTGGTTCCTTAAAAAATTTGAAAACAAACATTCACAGGACCTTCAATTTCAAACCCCTTTTAGGAAACAAATAACTTTGAAGAATTTAAACACTCTTGCTTTCCCTAGGGATCATATCCTTAGAGTTTTCCAAGTGCTTGGATTCTATCACCATTTTTTTTCAATAAGGTTAAACATAGGAAACTTTTGCCCTATTTTTCTTTGATTTCCACATAATGGAATTTGTGGGATGAAAATGAAAGTGGGACATTAGACATTCAATTTGAAAACATAATCAAGCAAGTTCTTTTGGTAAAAGGAATTCACTAAGACAAGATAAAAGACAAATTGGATTACACATGTGTTTTCTAACATGATTTTTGGCAAGATCAAAATCCCAAAACCAAAGTTCAAGAAGCTTAGTCTAAAAGCTCGTGAGGAGCGTCTTGAGATACTTTTCAAATTTAGAGAAATATTGGTTTACAAATTTTACAAAAAAGCTTCAAGAAACAATCCTGAGTTGTAGACATTCTATTATCAATAGAATCCTGAACTTTTTGAAAGGTTTTATTTCCTCCCATAGGAAATATAGTGTGTTCTTCAACACCGAGGTGTTGTAAGAAGAAGTGTTATTCTAGGTCAAGTCTAGGATCAATTTCGGTCACATTCATCCATCTCTCAACCATCAAAATCAATCAAAAATCACCTCACCAACAGCTCTTGGAAACTTTGTAAACATCTTTTATGCTAAAATTTTAGGCGAAATCATAACCACTTTGTTTGACTTAACACACCTAGTCAAACCCTCATTTTATACACAAGTTTTCTCTAGGATAACACAACTTCCTAGGGTTTATGAGTTCATCTTGTTTGGCTTAATACACTTAGCCAAATTATCAAATCATCACCTCATTTGACTTAACACACTTAGTCAAACTATCCTCTTATGTACAAGTCCACTCGAGGATAACACAACTTCATAGTGTTTACAAGTACATTTATCACATTTAGTTTGACTTAATACATTTAATCAAACTATCAATCCAATCACGATCAATCAAAGTCTTAAAATTTTTAGCATTTCCTTCAAAGTTTCTTTAAGAGTTCCATTCATCCATATCACTCATCTTTCATTTATCTCATCCTCTTCATCACTTTGATCCTTCAATTATCCTAGTTCTTCGCTTCTTTGAACTTAAGGTTTAGACTGATCTAAAGAATCAGAGGTTCATCTCTTACATTATTGAAAATTGATCTTCATTTTATGGTTCAAACTCGATCTCAACACAACAGGGACATGGAATATAAACTTGATCCATCCATCATGAGTAATCCAATTCAACCAAACTATCCAAGTATCACAATGCTAATTGATTATCGAAACTCACATTTATGCAAATCAAACATGGCATCATTATCTCCTCCAAACTTCAATGATATGAATGTGAGTATGCCCAATCTAAAGTTTGGAACACCTTTCCCAATGATAGATTTAAATCCAAGTCCAAATTTGCAAATATATCAACCAAAAACTCAATGCATGAGTTTTCCAAACAACATTATCCCACCAAATCCATACATGCCAAATACAAGTTTGTTGAAAATGAACATTTCTAGTTGACACTTGGTGAAATTTGGGATAGATATGCTTGGAAATCCCCCTAATGTTGTTCAAAATCCTAGCAATATATTGGCAACTCCATATGTTGATTCAAGTCAAGGTAACACCATGCAAAATCAAAGTTACCTAAATCAAGGCAATATGATTCTCAAACAAAAAAATGTTCAAAGTCAACCTATAATGTCGAATCAAAACATCATACCAAATCATCCCATTTTGCCATCGGTATTGCTACAGAAGGTGGCAACCATCCAAGCAATCCCAACAATCAACACCATCCCCAACCCACCACCACCTGCACCAAAATACAACATGAAAAATTCATTCTGCATCATGTTACAAGTCGCTCAAGAAGCTTCCTGCAAAAAGGTGCTCCAAAAAAAAACAAGCCGCACAAGCTGTACAAGCTGCACATGCTGCCACAGGCAATCCAAAAAGAACACGCTCAAGCATGAGCACAATACCAAGATCAATTGGAAGCACAACAAGAAGCGTATCAACAAGCCTTGCAAGACTACCAATTACAACAACAATATGAACAACAACAAGCATTGTTTGCGCAACAACAACAACACGACCAACAAAAAGCATTGTTGGCTCAACAACAAACACAGACATTACTCACTCAACAAAGCTTGCAACAATTCCCACCAAAATTGTTAAAAATAATGTTCAAGATCTTGAAGATGCTTCTACCCCATCCAATGATCAACTCAACATTCATCAAGACCCACTTTTTAGTGATCTATTTCAAGATGTGTTACAATTATTTGATCCCATTGACATAATCTACAATCCATCGACCAATGATCATATCGAAAATGTCTCTACATTGCCTTATGAGTTAGAGGACATATCTCAAGAACGTATTCCAAAGCATGATCAAAATCTTCCATCAAGGTCTAGCAATGGCCCTTCCAATGACATATTGACATCCCTTGACCTCATGATTACGGATAGTGAAGGAGTCCTCAAAGATCAAAAGTATATTGAGCCACTTTCCATGCCTAAGAACGATGTCCAAGAACTCACTATAAGCAATCCATCCTTTGAAATTGAGCCATGTCAAGAACTTGATCCAAAGCATGTTGAAAATAGTTCTAAAATTACTCAAGATCGGGAATTTGTATCTCCAAGATACTAAAATGATCTAATGGGCACTCTTTTATCTGTACAAGATGTCACAAATGATGATCATATCCATATAGCATATACTCCTCCATCTACCCATGAGATGTTTTCTTGGGATGGACACGTAGATGATCTTCATTCAAAACAAGAGTCTCATACTCTTATTGAGGAACAAGGGTATCCTACTCTTAACATTTGTACATATGATCACAATATAGAAAAATCTATAGACACACCGAAAATGGGTCATGAAGAAGGCTCCTACATAAGTAATGAATTAGAAACATCATGTGAAAGCATACCAAGAATGAATCATGAGGAAATTTTTTACAAAGACAGTGAAGCATCAACACTTCTTGAAGAAGCATTACAATCTGATATCTCACAAAATCAAGCTAAAGACATCAAACAGGCATTCATCCCACATATAGAGGATCCTATCAAGGCAGAGGATTAGGCCTACATGAACAAGGTATCCCAAAACCAGTGCAGATTATTGGCAATCCTAAGCGTCAAGGCCTTGGTTATTCGACAATCAAGGGATCTCAACATATCAATAATAATTCCACAAAACTAGGGGCAACATCGTCTCAAGAAAATTTCAACATAGGGAGCACGAAGAATCCTTATGATGAAACCAATGTAAATACTATGACCTGCCATGTCACGAATCTTCATCCACCCATCACCCCATCCACAAATCAAGACCAACAACAAATGAAAGATTTGAATAAAAACACAAAGAACGTTATCAAGGAAAACAAAGCTAAGAAGCATGAAGGACAAATCAAATACATATGGATACCAAAGAATACAAAGAAAGACTATCCCTATCAAACTCCATTAGTCAAAGAAACTATGGGGAAAAAGAAAAACGGGGCAAGTATCCATCAAAGATATCCACAAAAGAAAAATCAGGCTTCTCAAGCAACGTACAAAGTATATTGAGCTCTTGGTCCTAATTCCATGCACACTTTTGTATCCACCCATCATTGCTCATCTTCCTAAGTTTGGAGAGTCAAAGATTCCAAACTATCAACCAATCCATATTCTATTCATAAACACTCTCCATCGACGCCTCCACGGATGATATCCAATTCTCACATTGACCATGTATTGACAATGACCCTTCATCATAAGGATTCAGAAGGCACTCTATCGCGATGTGTGCTCAGATATAGAATTAACTCCAGTATCAATAAAGTAAATTAGGGATCTCAAAAGTTGTATTCGAGTGCACGTATGTTGGAAAAACAACTTCTTCAAGCAGGATACCAATGGCATGTTATGACAAAAGCATCAACATCAACACCACCAGGTGGTTCAACATCAACTTAAAATCTCTTAGAAAATACAAAAAAATCAGAAAAATGTTCTGAAAAAATGGTAACCTTGATGAAAACCTGGCAAATAGGTGTCTTGGCGACAACAAAAAAATCAAAAAATACAAAAAATTCAAAAGAAATAGAAAAATGATTGAAAACATTAAAGAGAAAAATCACCCTCTGGAGAAAACAATCTCGGTGGCACTTTGGATAGGTACCATGATGAAAACTTGGCAAACATGTGTCATGTGTAGAATCGAGCATCTACGTGCGCCAGTTCAGGAGAAAACATCTTATCACATCCATAATAAAGCCAACATTTCAATCCATTTTCATCCATCTGCATCCATACTCCAAGGTATCTTAATCTTGATGAAAATTTGGTGCACACTTTACACTTGTTTGTGGTAAACATCTAGACATGGGTCATTTTCATTGATCCTATCCTACCCAACGTTATTTGAGCCTTGAAGCATTATCTGAATGAGCATTCCTCTATTCAATCACCTTATCTTGTCACAAGATAATCCTTGGCATCCTTTTCATGCTTACCGTATCTATCTATACATCTATCTAGGAATCCACCCATGGTCGTTCAAACATTGCTAGACACTGGGGGCCAATATTTGCATCTTGCTTCAGGAATAAATCTTGATATATATCATCCAACTTATGTGGTGATCCAAACATTGGCAAATGTGAAATCAAACTAGTCAAAGCATTTGCAAGCCAAAAATCCCAAATCACTATCCCATGGCATATTTTGACAGGAAGATGTTCCTTACCAAGTTTTATCTTTCATCGAGCATCAATCTGAACAATTCATATTAGTCGCATCTAATGCACACATTTAGCATCACATCAAAATCATCAAAGATATTTTGTTCAAAATCAAGCTTCATCAATCTTGATCAATCGAGTCCAATCAATCATCACTTTGTTTGACGTAACAGACTTAGTCAAACTATCATCTTGTGCATGAGTTTACTCTAGGATAACACAACTTCCTTTGGTTTACAAGCTCATTATCATCACTTTGTTTGGCTTGACACACTTAGCCAAATTATCAAATCCAAAAACACCTTGTTTGACTTGACACACTTAGTCAAACCATCATCTTGTGCATGATTTTACTCTATTGTAACACAACTTCCTAGAATTTACATGTGCATTATCACTTTTGTTTTAGTTAACACACTTAGTCAATCTATCAATTCATCAGTCGTCATTGATCAACATTAAGCTTGGTTTTCAATGAAATCCCAAAACAGAGCACTAATATCATCATGTATCCACATCCAAATCGTCAAAATCATGTAAAAAACCAAAACATCAGAAAAATAAAAAACCAAAAACAATCAAAAAATTCATCAAAAAATAAAAAATATTCAAAAAATTCATCAAAAATCCAAAATCATGTCTAAATATCAGAAAATCTTCAAAAATTCATCATTGAGTCTTGTCAATCTTTCACCTTGTCAAACTACGTCACCTTTGAGCTTGAATGTTGGCAAGGTTGATCTTCGATCATCCTCCGAGACAGTTAGGGTCAATCCTTAGGCGTCCATCACAATGACATTCGTTTTCCCATCTATTTAGGTGTCCATCACATTAGCATCCATTTGTCCATTTAGTTTACATTTCAGGTTAGGCGTTCGTCGCAAGGACATTCGTTTGCCCATCTATTTAGGCATCCATCACATTGGCATTCATTTGTCCATCTAGTTTACATTTTAGGTTAGGCATTTGTCGCAATGGCATCTGTTTTCCATCTATTTAGGCATCTATCACATTGGCATCCATCTATCCATTGAGTTTACATTTTAAGTTAGCCATCCATCGCAATGGCATCTGTTTGCTCATCTATTTAGGCATCTGTCACATTGGCATTCGTCTGTCCATCTAGTTTATATTTCAAGTTAGGCTTCCGTCACAATGGCATCTATTTAGGCGTCCATCGCATTGGCATTCGTTTGTCCATCTATTTTACATTTCAGGTTAGGTGTCTATCACAATGGCATCCATTTGCCCATATATTTAGGCATTCATCACATTGGCATCTATTTGTCCATCTACTTTACATTTCAAGTTAGGCATCTGTCGCAATGACATCTGTCTTCCCATCTAGTTAGGCGTCCATTGTAGGGGCATTCATTTGTCCATCTAGTTTAAATTTTAGGTTAGGCATTTGTCGCAATAACATCCTTTTGCCCATCTAGTTAGGTGTCTGTCACAAGGGCACACGTTTTTCCATCTAGTTTACATTTTAAGATTTTAGGCATCCGTCACAATGACATTTGTTTGCCCATCTAGTTAGGTGTCTCTCGCAGGGGCACCTGTTTGTCCATCTAGCTTACATTTTAGGATTTTAGGCTTCCATTGGAATGACATCCATTGGCCCATCTAGCTAGGCGTCCTTCATAGGGGCATTCATTTGTCCATCTTTTTCACATTTTAGGATTTTAGGCATCCGTCACAATGGCAATCTATTTGCCCATCTATCTCATTATCAGTCAAGTCAATTGGAGTCGAACTACGTGGTCTTTGCGTGTATAACGTAAGTAGGGCTAATCTATGGATCAGCTCCCAAGACCCCTAGGATAGGTCTTTAAGTTATTCTGTTTGTCATAAATCTTGAAAATACCAAAAACATTTGTTAAACATCTCAAAATCCCCAAAAAAAAACAACCTCAAAATATCAGAAAAATCCAAAATGGTGCACCCATCATCTCACTTTCACCTATGATCATCTCACTCGTAATAAAGTCAATCGTCGCTTTCACCCTTTGGTGAGTCAGTCAGAAACAAGTTTAGTAGGTTCCAAAGTGAATGCTTAATTGTTAAAGTCTCAAGTCTAGATCAGTATGCAAGCAAGTTGGTCAACTTAGAATATCAATAGCTTATCACCCAAATCAGTCCCATCAAAACCCTTATCACAACATGTCCTAGGATGAATATTTCCTGCGACAGACATAAGCATCAAGTACCCGATAGTAGTTAGTCTTGGCTAGTAGTATGAAGAACATTAGCTTGTTTGGTTTTCTTTGTTTAGTCTTTTATTGACTTATCTTATTTTGCACTCTTTCCAAGGACCTTTCCATGATGCCTAAACAAATCAGGTCTAGAGATAAAGGAATGGGGTAGTGATCATTATCTTTTTATCTATTATGCTTGTTGGATATTCTTGTAAAATAGCTTCGTCAGGCATACTTTGTTTTTTTTAGGAAAGATGTTTTAAGTGTCTTGTTGACCACATAAGGCGGCTTGCCTACTTATGTTTTAGCCTGAGATGTTTAGGATATCTAAACTGCATTCTGAATAAGGTTTCATTCGTCAAGTGTGAACAAGAGTACTCCTATTTGATTGTCGAGTCAAAGTCCATCACACTAGTTGCAATGCCATCCTGGTTCTTAATACCTTGATGCATCGCACCTACATGTGTTATTAGACATAAAGAAAGGTATGCTCTTTTCCCATCCTTGGATAACCAATACATCATCATCATTCATCATCATATCCAATAAAATCTCGATGACTAGGGGACTTGTTGGACTTCTTCATCTTCTTGAATTTAATGTTTGATCCCTCTCATTCTTCTATCCTCTTTCGTGCCAACAATGCATCCATCATGCATCCATTCTGCATTCATCTTGCATCTTTCATAATCATTTCATATCATCATAGGACACATCATCCATCTCATCCATCTCACATGCATTGCATAATCATTTAACATGTTTAAAATAATATAGATTTGTTATTTTAAGCATCTTCCAAAAATCTCATTTACATCATCATTATCATATAGTCATAACCATCCATACATCCATTTTGAACCTCTTTGTCATGAGATCGACCTCAAATCAAATATTTTTGCTCAATCTCTTGAGGGGGAAATGTACTAACATACTTCTTTTCGCTGGGGCATTTGATAAACCAAAAATTCTTTATTTTCGATGTCAGCAACATCAATCTTTGAACCAATGCAACAAGTACATTGCTTCAAAGAGGGACAAAATGTAGACATGCAAAACTAACATCATGCATCATGCATTCCGCTCTAATTAACATTCATTTCTTCTATTAATCAATTAAAATATTTTATTGATTAAATCCGTAAGGTTCATCAGATTTAATTAAATAAATCAAATTATTTCATTAATTCCTAAGTTCTTCTTATTTGATTTGATAAATCAAACTTATTTAAATCAAATATCAAATCCCTAAAATCCCCCAAGTTAATTAATCTAGATTAATTAACTTATAATCATAATTACCATTCTCTAGCTTTTGACTCAACTAGAGTCAAATCTAAACTCTCAACTAACCCACCCACTTGCACCAATATTATTTGATTTATCAATTCTTCTAATTACTTTCAAAGGGGCATATTTTGTTGAAAAGCATAATAAAGTAGATATTTTCATAGATTTTGTCATTTGAAAAAGGTTAAAAGTGATAATTTCTATATTTTCCAAAGTATCAATCATTGAATTTTACAATCTAAAATTTCCTTTTGAGCATATTACATTACTTTAAAGATATAAAATATTATGTACGATTTTATGCATTTATAGAAAGTTGTTTGGTTCTATACATGAACCTCTACAAATTTGGATCCTCAGACATTGTAGATAATTTCTAAACTTTGAAATTATTAAGAACTTGCACCTTTGATCTAGGGTGCTAGCACCCTTGGCTAGCTGATTTTATGCCAAATTTGGATCATAGTTTTTTGTCTGTGATTCCTATGCAAATATATGTTATGTTCCTAATTTTATTTTGTTTATATCATTTTTATTTATATTTCTCTTCATTATATGAGCACTCAAATGTCATTTTTTTTAACAAATTTATTATATTTATGACTTGGTGTCCCATATATAATTATTAGATGCATAAAACAATAGAGAGGGGGTGGGGTGAATTAGTTGTATACTTTAAAATATCAAAAATCCTCAGTAACATTTTGATCAATAAAACACTTATCCACAATTAAACCTTTAACATGCATTAACATAATGTAAACATGCAAAGAACAATGCAAATAAATCACACATAAGAACACCAAATTTACATGGAAATCCAAAGAAGGTAAAAACTATGGCAAGGATTATCTCACTATTATATGAATTGAAACATCAAATAGAATAAGGCTCACTATCAAGGGCTCACTACCCAAAAAATGAAGAAAAGGCTCACTATTAGTGGCTCACTACAAAAATAATCACTGTCCTAAAAAGAATAGACGAAGGGTTGGCACACTACCAATTTGAATTTATTACAATGCATCTCTCATATCTCAAAGGTACAATTCCACCGAAGCACAAAAATCTCATCAAATAGACTGAAATGTAGATGTTTGAACACAACAATCTACTGAGAGGGGGGTGAATAAGTAGACCTTACAACTTAGCTCTTAAAAACTTTGTGTAGAATAACTTCTTAAGCTCTTAATCAATACTATAGAATAAATCCTTTTAGCACTTTATGTAGATATACTAAACTATCAGAGAGATAAAAATGCATGCACAGAAAATACCATAACACATGATGTATGTGCCCAAGATGGGAAAAACCATGATGAAAAAGGCTACTTGAGTCTACTACTCAAATCTAGTGTCAAAAAGTAATCTTATATTACAATTTTTAAGGGAACCAACCCCAAGGAAGCACAAACTCCCTAATTTAGGAGCACAAAATCCAAAGAGACACCAATTCCCTAAATTGAGCACCAACTCAGTTATCTAATAACACCAACCAACCAGATTTACATTGACAAATATATTTTTGTTTACAATTCAATGTTGTAACTTACATTGCAATTACATAATACTTTGTTTCAATATTTGAAAATCACTCTCTACTACTGATGTTGCAATCTCAACAACACATCCCCTCTACTCTACACACTCTTCTCCACTATAATTAGACCATTCATTATTCTACTCAGTAACACATAATTCTCTCCTCTAGAATTGCTTCTTTCTACACTCTCTCTTTTCTCCTCCATAGTTAAACCATTCATTGTTCTACTCTCTAAATATTAACCCATATATTAATATTTGTTTTTGTTTGGGTTCTACTCTTTCAGAATGTGCCTACTCTATCTGTTACACTACACCCTCTCTTATCAAAATTTTCCTCTTTTGCATAATCAACAATAAATGATTATGTAATGCTCTTTCTACCCCTACAAAATCTTCTCAGTAAACTCACATTCAACAGACCCAATACTCTCTACACTTCCACTCTTACAAATAAAACCACTAGAAAATTTTGTAATTGTCTTTTTTTTCTTAACTCCACAAATCTACAATTGTTCCATTGAGACTCACACATGATCAGATCAACTCAAATCCTTTGATCTTTTTTTCTTCACTTGATAATATCTCCAAAAAGCTACCAGTTCCTCAATCTATACACACACTTTGTACAAATTCAATGATTCTACTAAACCTAACAACTTGCAAAACTCTAAACCTAGAATACACTAAATGCATTCTCTTGACTATGTGATTTGATTATGATCTTGATCATCCATAAAAAATGTGCTACCAATTTTCCAATCAAATCACCAACTGGATATTCGTTGAAGTAGGTAGGTCATATAATTTATACTCCTTTTATCTAATTTCAATCTATTTTTACCACCTACATAGCCATGTTTCCAGCTATATGTCTCATCACCAATAAAATTGGTAGCTAAGGTGGTTCTTCCAATTGAATTCAATCATAAATTTGGTTACTAGGTAGAACCTTGTTTACATAGACTTAGCCATTATGTATCTACATCTTTGAATATAGGAAGTTGATCATGCCTCTTTGCACAAAATTTTTCTAGCTCTTTTTCATCTTGATGACTTTAAAACATAGCCATTCGATTAGCTTTAATTATACTATCACCATTGATATTAATCTCATGCTTATCGCTTATTGTATTCACACTTAGGGCACAAAGATCAAATCCATTATGTTAGATATTCAACACTTGATATATATCATCCATCGCATCATCATCATCATTGCACAACTTACAACAATGATGTGAGTTGACATATCATTTCATCAAAGAAACATAAAATCACTCACTTTTATAAGTAGATATCTCTTCCATCAACTTCATTCGATCACCACTGTTTTACCTCTACATACACCACTTTCCATACATGAGGTCCACTAGGACAATCATAATAAGCCTTCTATTCCATGAGCTCTAACAATGGTTCACTATGTCTCAATGGGCTGAAGGGATATCATCATTTTTTTTTCATATCATCATCACCCAACTCACAATAATTTTTTTATTTTTTTGAAATACCCAGCTCACAATAATGATGTGATTTGGTTTGTCAAGTAATTTCTCTTCACCATCTGGACATGATAACACATTACACTAGTAACTCCTATCGAGTGGGTGGTCCCCACTAGACACATGTCATCCTTGTCATACCAGTCAATCATATACCACCACTTATCCTCACTCATCACCATTAACCATCAACACCTCCCTATCAGGTCCACCTTAAGGTTCATCTAGTGTCATCATTGCATCAAAGGAAATCATTATTACATTCCACTAATATTCATCCTTCTCTTCAATGAGGTTCCTTCATTGTGTCTAAGGGACTAAAATTTTTGTTCCACTGATATGTATTTGTCTCTCTGATTAGGTGATCCTACCATCTAATCGTCACTAGCTCAATCATGACTAATGATCAAGTTTTCTTCTCATAGACTTGGTCGATGTAACCACTTGTTTATTTTATCAATTTTTCACCACAACTCAAATTTATAGAATTGGTTGATTCAAATTAATTTTAAGGTGAAGAGTTTCAATTTATTTCTATAGTTTCTTTAACCAATGCATATATTTGAGTGTTTAGTTGTTTAAGTGCAATGTGTTTCATTTTTCTATTCATCATTTACAACATTATGTATTTCTTCAAATGTAA
>CM021105.1:581303555-581322630 GCA_007115665.2 Sequoiadendron giganteum
ATGCATATTCTTTGTCCATGAAGGTAAGCTTCTAGGTCATATCATCTCTAAACATGGAATTTACATTGACCCAAAGTGAGTTTCAGCCATACTAGAGTTACCTTTGCTAGCACATAAAAAGAGTTTGTAGAGTTTCCTCGGTACAATCAATTTTGTGAAGAGGTTTATACCTAGTATTGCTACCTTATTACAACCCCTCACAAAATTGCTAAAAAATAATGTGCCTTTCAAATGGACTAAGTAGGGTAAGAGGATCTTCAAGAAAATAAAGGAAGCTCTATTAGCTTCTGCAACCCTCATTAATCAAATTACAATATGGATTTTATCTTGTATGCTTTTGGAGTTATTGATAGTGTTTCTATCATCTTATGCTAGCAAAATGATGAAGGCTTGGAGCAACCCATAGCTTTTTTTAGTCAAGTGTTGCATGTCTATGAGGTAAAATATTATTTTTTGGAGAAACATGTATTTGCAACGGTTAGAAGCCTTTAAAGGTTCAAACATGTGTTGTCCAATAATAAAATTCATTTGTTGGTTGCTCACCCTACGATGAAATATTTCTTGCTGAATAAAGATATGAATGATAAGAGACCAGGATTGATAACAAGAGTAATGGAGTTTGATGTGGAAATTAAAGTTACTAAACTAATTTGAGGTAATTTTTTGTGTGATAAGCTTTATAAAATCTCAAAAAAAAATCTTGAAGATAATGGAAACATCGCCATAGTATTGAGCAATGATAAGCAAATTGCTCGATCGACTCCTGGTATGAATTGGATACAACAAATGATCCACTATTTGGAAACTAGAGAATAACCTGAAGGCTTGGACAAAGAAAAGAGGAGGTATTTTATATTGTAGGCCATTCCCTATGCCATTATTGATGGTGTGTTACTAACGTGCATCGAGCCTAGCCAAACAGATAAGTTACAGGAATTCCACGATGGGCCTTCAGGAGACCACTTTGTTGCATGAACGATAGCCCTGAAAATTATGAGGGTTGGTTATTACTGGCAAGAAATATTCAAGGATGCATTCGCATGGGTGAAGGAATGTGAAAAATGCACATTGATTGTAGGGAAGCAAAGACTTGTTGCTCTACCCTTAAATCCTATTCCAGTGGAACAACACTTCACTAAATGGGGGCTTAATTTTATTGGGCCGATTAATCCACCTTCAAGTGCTAGTCACAAGTGGTCTTAACTGCCACAGACTATTTTACTAAGTGGACCAAAGTTTTTGATTTGAAAGAATCGAATGAATATTCTATTCTAAATTTTTATCGCCTTATTGTTAGGATTCGATGTTCCAGATTCCATTATTTCTAGCGATGCTTTAGCATTTATTGGTCTAAATATTTCTAACTGGTCTATGAGAAATAATATCTTTTTGAGTACTTCATCTAACTATTACCTACATGGTAACGCACAGGTGGAATCTACCAATAAGAACTTGATCAAGATCATTAAGAATGCCATCAAAGACAATCAAAGAACATGGCATGAAAAGTGGAATCATCCCTTTGAGTAGATAGAATAACCCCCAAGAGGGATACTATTTGTTGCCCATATTTTCTTACTTATGGAAAGGAAGCCAAGTTACCAGTCTCCATTGAGCTACCAACTTTCAATTTTATCAAAGAGCTTGAGTTGTTAGAGGAATAGCCCATGGAAGTTATACTTGCACAATTAATGGAATTGGAAGAAGCCAAAAAGGAAGCATGGAAGAAACTTGAAATTCATTAGGCTCAGATGAAGAGCTTTTTTGACAGAAGAGAAAAGTTTAGAGAATTTATTTTTGGAGACTTCATGCTCAAATTAGATGTGCTAGTGTTTTAATTTTCCAACTAGGATTTGAAACTCTCTAAGAGGTAGCCAACCTCTATATTAAAGAACCACAAAGGATAGTGGCCAATTTACAGGAAATGGAATGGATACATATTTACCCTACACTTCATGCTCTATAAGACCTAGGGGTAACCCTTTAGCAACATCTAAAAATCTAGACAGACAAGTAATAGGATATTGCTTAACAAATAATGCACTCATATATTTGTTGAGAAACCTAAAATATCACTCAAAATTGGCTAACAACTTGAGTGAATTTCACTAACCAGCATGGAGAACATGACAAACATAACTCAACAAAATAGATTTGAAATGGTTTTTGATTCAAAGACTTGGGACCAAATTGAAAAAAACAGAAACATGATAATGGACCAGTACCATTAAAATGGGCTATGGATTCATATAACTAGAATTCATCTTACAATGTTGAACAATTCTCTAAAGGTCTTGCAAATGTTGTCACATTACGCCAACTAGACCATTGAATCTTTCTTTGATAACTCTTTTTATAAATCCACCTAAAACATAACACTCCTATCACATTTGTCAAAGAAATTACATTATCCCTGAACAATAGGAAATAATAAATGAAGCTTATGATTTATTAAATAAATTACATCATTCATAGAATAGAAGGCAACAACAGATGTAACTCAAATGTAGCAAATGTGAAGGAAAGGACTTAGACAATTTTATTACTGAATCCAAAAGAGAATTATAGTTCAGCCATGGAGGTAATTATCAGCTAAAACAAACACAAGAATAATTCAAAACACACACTCTCAGATTAAATGATTAACAATCATAATTCCCCTAGCTTTACAATCTACCCATAGCTTTTGCCTGACTTGCAGAGCTTTCAGAAATTGGAACCCTTTACAATGAGAGAAAAGGAGAAGAAATAGAAGAAGAGAAGCAAAGAAGAGCAACCCTAAACTTGAACTTATTCTCGTGTATTTTTCCTTTTATTTATAATATTTAAAATATGTGCAATTTGAACATTAGGAAATAGTGAAAAAATTAATTTCAACTACAACCCAAATAGAGAAAATTTATTGTGGCCAAATCAGGACACCTAGAGCTGCAAAAATTTCCATAGGGACTTTATAGTTTATTTAGAGAAACCCCATTTCCTAAAAATTCACATCGCCAAAATATTTCAAGTACCTCCTTTGTAAACTGGCCTTCGGAACGCCTTTGTTGCAACTAAAGTGCATTAAAATAATGCATCATAAGACCTCTTTTTTTAATAAAAAGGGATTTGAAGATGTTTCAAACCAAAAAAAGAAATGGGTTGTCCCTAGATATGCAAAACTCGACATTTTCTTTAACACCATTTTCAGCTTGTTTTGGATCAGAAACGGATTATGTAGCCCATTAGAACCTATCTTGAGACCCTAACATTGGGTAGGCATGTAGACATACAATCTGAAAATGTAGTGCAACAAACGGCTCAGAGAAATAGATCACGAGGAAAAATTTATTAACAATCAAAGTTGCTCAATTGAACTTTCTACAACTTATTCTGAACCAATTAAAACTCACCCAATTGCCATTTTGAAAAAAATAGTGAATCAACTCTTGTGAGGCTGCCACTAAACAAAGTAGATCATTTAGGTACACTGAGTATGTGTGCAAAATGATTTTTTATGAATCATCTCCCATCGAAAGATATTGACGGTCGAAGTTGGCCTCTCATAAAGGTTTCTTGAAATGTAGGTGCGAAACAAGAGAAATTGCATTTGGTTTTGATCTCCTAAAAATAGAAAATCAGATCATGAGGCTATGAAACCCAACATAAAAAATCATTTAGGTATGGAGAATACACAACAACATTCATTTTCTCATGACGGTTCATTGGTTGCAAAATGCAAGCTCAAATGAGATGCAACTTTGCACAACTAAACATTTGCAAACAACAGATAAAATGCCAAAACCCTCCAACTTCACTTTTCAAAACTCTATCAAAAATTATTGTGGGGAGCTTAAAATTGACATGCACATTCACATATGTCAATTGAATATGTATACCAAGGGGTTTTTCATAAAAACCATCTAGCTCCAAATTACGACCATCCAAAATAGGTCAGTCGAGTAGATTTGTCAAGTGCACTTTTGAAAGTGTAGAGGCAAAATTTTAAAATGGGCATCTCAAATTTGCAAAATTTGAGATTTCCATCAATATGAATACAAGAGAAAGTATGGGAGGAATTCTAAATTTGATTCCATGTGGGATGGGCCATACATGATCACATAATGCAAAGAGCATAATTCATTCCAACTTTCAAAGTTAAGTGGAGACGTGCTTCTATCCTAGTCAATAGGATCCATTAAAAACATTGTTTTTGAGGTTTGAAGTTCTACCCTATATGATAGTAGAGTATTTTCTTCTAATAAGTGCCTGGAGAACTTTTCTTTCAACTGTTTCATTTTTCATAAATGTTGTAGCACATGGTTTTTTGGCCGACAAGGCCTGCTTGTTTGTTGTTGGTTTATTTTATTTTCATTCTCTGCTGCTCTTTGGACGATGTTGTTCTAGTTTTAATAATTTATAAGTTATGGAGGGGAAAAATTGACTCCATGCCCAATGGATCTACATAAGGCAATTGTATTTATGCTTAGTAGGAAATCATCTAGCAGATTTCACCAAGAGTGTTATCAATTTTTCACCACAACTCAAATTGACAAAGTTGGTTGATTCAGATTCATTTTAAGGTGAAGAGTTTCAAATTATTTCTACTGTTGCTTTAACCATTGCATACATTTGAGTGTTTAGTTTTTTAAGTGCAATGTGTTTCAGTTTGCTATTCATCATTTACAACATTAAGTATTGCTTGAAATGTGAAAGGAAATTATTTCATTTTGATATTCATTCATAATGTTTCATACATTGTTAACAAAAGAAAATAAAAATAATTGAACAAGTATTTCACAAATGTTGTTTTGATATTTTTTTGACAAAATAAGAACCAAGTGTCCCACATAGTCCATGGGAATAGCTGAAACAATGAATTAAAAGGAGTATGCTACACTACATAAGCTATAAGGAAGATAATAACATGTAAGAAGGAACATAATAGTCATTGCCTGGTGATTGTCTTTGAGTTCCCTTTGGAGTGGTACACCGTTCCTTGCTTTCATGCTCCAAGTGAACCTGCAAGTGATTATAAGATTTTTTTAGAGCTCAAACTATGAATCTTCTACATTATGTATCAACAATAATGTAGGATAATGCTTATGATGCATTGAAATAACTGAGAAAAAGATCAGTGCATTGAATACAAAGGAGGAATCATCGTAAGAAACATTGTAATTATTATTTTTAATCTAACATTGTGTGTTTCTTGTGTAGGTATCGAACAAGTCATGCTTTTATTTATTTTTGAATATCATAAAGCATGTGGTGTAGAACGAGCTCCCACAAGGGTTGAGCCATAGCATGCTATCCCTCAAAATTCCATAGAGGGTTTTTCAAGAAAGAAATAAATTCAATTTTTGTTCAGGAGATATGCATCTAAAGGAGTACATCCAAATATCATAAAAACTCAAACAAGTGACCATCTCGGACAGTCAAGTCTCAATGTGTAATGAATTGAAAATCACAAATGTTCAATTGCTCAAGTGCAATTTCATGAAATGTGATAGTGAACAACCATAAATAATGCCTTGTTTACAAGTCATCAATAGTAACTAAATTAATTTGAGGAGCTTCAGAACACTTTCATCATGGTATTGTATCTTAGAATCTTCTATGCATAAATCAGAATTTCATTCCAGCATTTTCTATTAAGGAGATAAAAATGCATGAACAATACAATAAGTTGTAGTTTCTATCAAGAATCGACTATAGATGGAGTGCAACGAAAAAACACATTGCTACAAGAATATCAATGCTGCTATGATTGGTAGATGGTCAGGGCTTCCCTTGAGATTCGTGATATGAATAGTTAATCACCTCCTATGGATCCCTTAACCCTGTCAATTATATCAAGCATTAAAAGGTCAATATTCTGGTGCAATGATAATTGTGGGCCAACAATTGGTATTAGAGCCAATTCTAGGTTCAGATCCCCTTGAGTAAGACTGAGGGGGAGTTTGTTGGAAGATGGTTAGTTCTCCCCTCGAGGTTTGTGATATAAACTAACTGCCTCTCATGGATATGTTAATTATGCCAATTGTATTGGGAATTAAAAGGTCAATCTTCTAGTGCAATGACAATTGTGGACCAACTACTACAGGATGTGCAAAATAAAATTAATATTGTTTTGGTTTTACCACAATGGAGGAGTAATAAAATATAAGTACAAAATAAAAATCATGCTATAGAGTTGACACGAATTGGTATTCACGTTGCATTTACATTTTCAAAGAACTAGTACATTAAGCACCTAAATAGAATTAGTTAGCTATACTAAATAGTGGGAAATTTTAACATAACATTGAATTGGAAATAAATCATGTTGATACAAGGATCACATTGCATTGCTCAAAACAAAATGTAGAGCTGGAAATTCACTTTTCTTGAGTATTCAAAGGTATAAAATCTACATAATAATAACAAGCAAGTAAAAATACAACTATAGTTTTCAATCTTGAAAAGGTGAGGCCAATATTTTTTCCGAATAGTAAGGTTATGTTAGGGTTTCATAATGGAGACAAGTGAAAATACCTAGAATCCACATTGCTTTGTGTTCAAAGCTTCAAAATGCAATAATGGAGGTATTTCAAGGTCATAACCAGATGATAAATGTGCCTAACTAAACTCTCATCGCCATGGCCTAAGAATAATTTTATCTCACAAATGAAGATACCCATTTAGGGTATTGAAATCTAAATTAAAAATACAAAGAAAATAACCATGGCTCAAACTTATAAAAAAAATGGAGCATTCCATAAAATGGTGAAATCAAAGCTACATGCCATGACCAAAAGGGGTTTTGAAAACCCATGAAATGAATAATTTTTAATTAAAAAATGTTATCATTTAACAAAAATATCATTTTTATATCATGGGTCGAGCATAGAAAGACCTATTTTTGTAGAGACAAGAGGAATGCATAAGCATGGTCGTGGCTTGCACAATGGTCAAGCACCCAAAAATCTTCAAATCTTCATATTTTTTATAAAGAAAAGTTTGATAAATATTTTATTTAAGAGGGAAATGTAGGTAAAATGAGAGCTTAATGTCTCTCTGGAGGAGCTCAAAACCTATGGCTTATGCTTAAAAAATGATCGAGAAAAGTCTACAATGGCGGCCACATCAAATGACAAGGGGTGACGATAGAAGAAAATACATAAAATACATTAAAAACGAATCGAAGCCCATGGACTAAAGGCAATTTTTTCACTGAATAGAGCCAGAGAAGCATCAAAATGCAAATAAAAGAACTTACCATAACTTCCAAAGGAGAGTCTACAAGTATGGTGTCAAAAATGGCAAAGAATCAAGCTCCAAAAGCTCTAAACCCTAACTCATATGGTCGTGGATTTGTAGATTTCTTCCAAGTTAGCTAAGAGTAAAAATGAAATTTCAATAAGTTGGGAGATTTGAGTTTTGTGTTAGGGTTTCCTTCATAACCCTAATTCGACTCAGAGACATTTTTGCAATTTTTAAAAAAATTTCAACCCCTAAGTTTAATTCCTTGGCCAAAATATAATTTGCCTAGGTTGATTTAGGTTAGGAAATAGTTTGAATATCAAATCCTAAAATAAATTATGGTATTTTATTTATATTTAATGTCTATGCCTTGGAGATAACAAGTTTAAGTGCTTAGGTATTTATTTTTATTGATTTTATAGAAATCAATTCATATCCTTGCATATATTTGAAAGAAAAAGAAGAGTTACGAAATATGCTTTCCTAATACGAAATCCTCAGAGGAGTAGTGCAAAAAACCATCATTTAAAAATTTCTTGCATTTAAGATGCACAATCATAGTATAACATGAAAGGAAGAAATAAAACACACATAGAGATAAACACCAGATATATGTGGGAAAACCCTTACAGGAGAAAAACCCACCACACCGAGTAAAGTCACTTTGTATTACAATAGAAACTTGCATACAGAGTTATAGACTTCACTCTCATATGTTAGCTCACAACAACATCCTTAAGTCAACCTCCTCACAGACTTCAGTTTATTACATTCACTGTTAAAATTCTCTCACAACATTCAATGAATAGCTCTTACACCATCACCTTAGTCTATATGCCTTTTTCTAACTCTAATACAATCAACAACCAATGGGGTGTTTTTAATTACATGCCTCACCAACAAGAAATCTCAATCTTTGATCAAAATACCCTGCAATCATGCATCGGGCCACCCCAACATTTAATCCTATTACAAAGAATTTCCTAAATTCGGATTCTATCAACTAGTGAATCAGATCTTACAGTTAATGCATATATTTCTTTCAAAGATTTAAACATTTGGCCAATAATTATTGATTTACAACAACAATGTAAAATCAATGAGTTAGATCATGCCACATGTCATAGCACCATTCATCCATCACTTTGACTATCGAGCTAGACCAACCAACTATGCTCTAAGCTCCTTCTCCCTTGCTACTACTTTAAATTCATCCAATCCTCGAGGTAATGTAATATACCACATTACTGCCCAACGTAGACAAAGCCTTTACGGTATGGTGGTACTCACACCACACTACCATGTCAGAGCCAGAAGACCCTTGTAGTATGGCAATGCCACAACGCTATAGTTATATGGCCGAAAGACCACCGTTGTATGGCGGTAAACATCCACGCCAACCACCATGGTTCACCATGCCACCACCAGGGGAGAAGAGGGACTCTATGGTATAGCGGTAACACTACCCAACTGCTAGATAGAGTAAAGTGTTTTGTGGTATGGCGGTGCCACCACCCAACCACCATACTGACCAAAGAGCCTCATGGTAAGGCAGTTATCCATGCAACTGCGCCACCTTCAAATGCTCCCAGTGGTAAAGTATTGAAGGCATGAAAAAAAGGAAAAAATCATCAAGTTTTAATCAGAAGTTCAAGCCAACAAATTGAGGCACCTTTTTCCAAAAATCTCCCACTTGATGAAGACTTACCGGCGTCCTCCAGACTTCAAATTTATTGATGATCATAGACCCCAAGGCCTATCAAACTTGCACACCATTTGAACTTGTCCATGCTCACTAGCTTTGTTAATGCATCAGAAACATTATTCAGAGTATCGACTTTTTCTAAACAAACCTTTGCATCCTCTACCATATCTCTAACAAAGTGATACTGCACATCGATATGTTTCATCCTGGCATGGAAAGTAGGATTTTTTTCCAAAAAAATTTCACTCTAATTGTCACAACAATACTAATTTTCCCTACATCAAAACCAATATCAAAACACAAATGACTAAGCCAAAGAAATTCTTTGCAATTGTGTGTTTCTACCATGTATTATGCCTTTGTTGTGAAAAAAGCAACTACAACCTGCCACTTGCTCATCCAACTAATTGCACCACCATTTAACATGAATTTATATCCATTGGTGGACCTATAATGATGGATTTCTACAAAATAGATTTACCAGTTCTAATGCATGCAATAGTTAATTAAATCCAAACAAACAATGAAATACATGGGAGATAAATGAGAAAAGAAATGAAACTAGAATAGTCTCACCCAATCTTCTCTCCTCCATGATTTATTTCCATTTTACCTCCTTAGCTTGTTGTGATAATGAATGCCCTCATATTTAATGAGAAAACTCTATATGCCTAGTCCTAAACAATACTTTGAAGGATTTGTAAAAATATGATTTCACAAGAATATTAATTTTATAATGCAAGAGACTAAAATGAAAAATGCAAGTATGCAAGAAGATAATAATAGGAGAAAATGCAAATAATAAAAGATGCAAAAAATTAGAACAAGATTGTCATTTTATAGAAAATGCAATCTTGAATGGACAAACGGGATGAGAGATTGAGGAATGCCCTAGAATCAATATTCAAGATTCAAAATGACAACTCTCAATTAGGGTTAGGGTAAAAATCCCCAAATGTGTGGACAAGATTTAATTTAGGAAATTAAATCAATGGTGGAGAACAAACATGACATTGAGATGAAACTAGTAAAAATTCAAGAGATAAGAAGATGAGTTCTTAGAAAATCGGTAAATAGAAGAATATTTCCATTTTGAATTAAATTAATTCAAAATATAGATTTGTGAGATAATGAGTAATTGATAATTGAAATTAATTACTAAAAGAAGAATTAGTTAACCTTGTGACATTTTAAAATAATTTTTTTTTATTTACAAAGATGGAAGTGTAACATAAAGCAATTAAATAATTTAAAAATATATTTAATTTAGAGGAGGTATTTAATTAATTAAATAAATTAATGAATCTATTTAATTAAGAGACGATTTAGGAATTACTGGCATATTAAATCAATATATAAAATATACTTATTTAATAATTAGGAGGACATTAATGATAAAGATTAATTTAAATAAATTGAGGACTTTATTTAATTTTGAGAAGACTTTGATAATTAGTGACACATTAAATAAATAAATAAATAAGATTTATGTATTTAATAATCATGAAGAATGAAAAATCATGAATTAATTAAGTAATTATGAATTACTTAATTAATAGTTGAAGGTGGGTTAGAAACATAATTAAAATGTCATAATTATGTTAGGACAAAAGGTGGTAAAATAATGCTTGCATGCCTTAGTATTTTTTATTTGTCTACATTTGCCCTTCTTTTGTCATAATGCAGCTTGTCGCATTGTGGCAAAGAAAACAAGTCCAAAATATGCCCTAGAAAAGGTATGGAGTGCCTATCCCCCCTCGGGAAAATTTTTGAATTTCGACCTTGGGTCAAAATTTTTTGGAAAGTGTCTCGATTAATTCAATTAATGGCCAAAGGAACAATGCCATGATTAGATTTGATAGTCAAGGACACTAAGCTAGCCAAAATGCCAGGGAAAGATGGTGACATGAGCCTCGAGTACAAACCTATTGGGTCAAAACCCTAAATTTTAGCCTATAAATAGGTTGAAAAGGAAAAAACAAGTGTCATTTGCTCATTTATTATATACATTTTTTAGTGATTAGAGCTCAAAGAGACGATGGTGATTCTAGTGACATACCACCGTGGATACCGCGTGCAGATGTTTCGATGACCCGAGGGCACAGAGGCACCAGCAAGTACTCTATCCCTAGTAATGCATTTGTTTTGAGTGCACATTCACGAGGGGAAATGAAGCAATTTTCAGGTTGCAACACAAGTGAGGCATTTCACCACGCATCTGCAATGTTGTGATGCACTTGCCAGGTCAAATGATGCAATTGAAAAAGTGTGACACAATTTCCTTATGGAATGATGCAATCATTGTTAGGTTGCACAATTGCTAGATAAAGTGATGCATTTGATAGATTACAACACAAATGTCATGTGTAGAGATGCAACTGGCGAATCGTGATGCATTTGTAGTCAAGGTGACACAATTGTAGTTGACTAGAGTTGACTTGTGTTGACCTTGTGCAAATATTAGTTTTAGATGCAACTTTGACTTCCCAATAGTAATAACACGTCAATAATGTTGTCCTATATGTGCTAATTCTTGTCCTTTCTTGTGTAGAGATGACTTGTGTTCATTTACACATGAGAGTTCAGGCCAGTGATGTACGCCTTTAGAAACCACTTGAGCGACACAGAGAGGTAGTGCATGATGTCACTAAGTTTATACTATATCGCATACATGCACATTACTCAGGCAAACAAGAGTTATTTGATAGCTCTATGTGAGAGGTGGTACTCAAAGACTTGATCTTTTTAGCTGCCTATAGGAGAGGCCATGATCACCCTAGGGGATGTGTACTATATTCTTCACATAGAGATCAGTGAAGAGAGGGTTGTATATGACCCGCATCGAGGGCGACAAGCCCTTCTAGAGATGTATGAGGATTTCGGTGATGCCCAGATGGGTATCGATGGTTACGAGATTGGTTGGGATGTCATGGCCAACCAATTTTCTAGGTGGGATGCTCTGCTTATGACACTAATTTCTGGATTACTGATTCTAGATCGCCATGGTCATGGATTTCCTATTGGAAGGGGTGATCTACTAGTCCGTATGTGAGGACAGAGGACCGTTTTTTCTTGGGGGCCTTGTTTGTTGGCCATGCTATATCATTAGCTACATGAGATCATCTACCATTAGGGCCAAAGTATCATTTGTGGGACTACTCTTCTCATGATCTGGGCATGAGAGTACATTCCCATTTTTTGGCCACCAGTATAGATGCAACAATTGGGTGATGGGATATCATATGTTAATATGTATACGGGTTTAGTCAGTCAAACTCGCATTGGGGATACCGGATACTGGTGTCATGAGATTGACACCATGATTAGTTTCATGTGGAGGTTGTATAAAGATTGTGCCTAGTGGCTAGATGAGGATGGAAATTTATCATTGTGCAGACAATTTAGATACCTGATCATCCATACAGTGTAGAGTCAGCGTATCATAGAGATTTACCTACCCCAGCGGCTACTACGATAGTTCGGGGAGCAATAGGATGTGCCATTAGGCACTACAAAGAATGTCCGGTCTTCTAGGGAGATGATATGGGGGCCACCTATATCAATGACATTGGCCGAGAAACAGGTAAATGGTCTTGTTATCATTCAGTGGATGTGGAGGGGAGGTCCAACAGATCGAGGGACATCTGTCAAGTTCGATGCCTGGTGGTAGATTCATAGGCCTATCCTATTGACAAATCCAGATGGTCTTTCACCCATAGATCAAAGATCAGTTATCCCATAGGTACAGAGGAGAGGTTGGCATGGCAGGGATTGAGGTAGAGATGGTAGAGGTGCCAGAGGGAGAGATGGCGGTAGGTGTGATAGAGGTAGAGATGGAGGTAGATGAGATGGGGATGATGGGGGTGGCGGGGAGGAGGGGATGGAGGAGCTCAGAGAGGTGTGAGGAGGAGGGATGATAGGGTACAAAGATAGCCTAGGAAAGTTAGGTAGAGGGTGGGTGGTCGAACATTATCACCCATTCATGAGGAGGGTGAGAGAGATATGCCAACCAAGCAAGAGGTGGGAGAGGAGGTTAGAGGGGGTGAGAAGGAGGTAGAGGTGATGGTCGAGGAGATGGTCAAGGGTGGAGAGGAGGTGGAGATGCCTCTAGAGGAGGATCCATTCATCAGAGGACAACCTCTTGATATAGATGTGCAGGAGGTATGAGGAGAGGAGGAGAGGGATGAGGAGTATGAGGAGGAGGATGAGATAGACTGGAGGTTGCAAGAGTGGATGATCGTTCGAGATGAGGAGGGTGATAGGTCACCCATTTTATCTGTAGATTCTGCTATTGATCAGAGGAATGCAGATATTTAGAGAAGACTAGACACGACATTGTCTCAGAACAAGGACTTGGCAGCAGAGTTAGAGGTCACCAGGGTTGAGAGGGATCAGGTCATCATTTAACAATAGGATTCAGATCGATGGGTTACTGAGTTTGCCAAGTTGTGCATTGGGCCGACAGGGAATATGGCATAGGAGTTGGCCAAGATGGCAGAGAGCAAGGGCTGGTATAGGTTACTTATGATAAGGTTGTTCCCCCAGAGATACGAGACCCAGGTTTGTCTTGATCCTATAGCAGAATAGGTAGTGGCACTCAGACACACAATGACAACCGATCACATAGTGGCAGTCACACTAGTGCTGGGGGGTCCACATCATTAGGATATTCATCAAGCTACAGTTCACACATCTCACTCAAAAATTCATCAAGCCATAGCCATATGTCATATCATGGGTAGTGGTCAGTGTCATCAGGACACCAAGCAAAGCAGAGCCAACCTCATGTGACTAATCCCTCAAGATCTCAGAGTCAGACTCACTACAAAATTCCCATCGAGGTCACCTTCCACATGGTTGGTCAGCCACAACCACCTCATAGTTCACTTCCATAGGATGGAGGAGGGACATTATAGGACTTGTTTTTAGACACTCATTTTTTTTAATATTCAAGCCTGTGAGCTCCATTTTTGGGATATCATATGACTCCATCTTCTGACATTACATTTTAGAGATTATATATATGTGATGTAGTTTTTTGATGTGGCCTATATGATTTTATGTGTTATGGTGGTTTATGCTTTACTAGATTCTATGTGATGCTTTTATGATACTATGAGATGTATGGATGTTTAATGCCAATTTTTATGAATGCAATTATGGATGTTATTATTTATGTATGCATTGTGTAATGTGATGATGATGTAATGCTTATATGTTAATGAAAATGTTATTTATGATGCTTATATCTTGATACAAATCATGTTTCATGATGGATATAAATGATAGCATTATGCAATGTGAATTATGATATTTGATTTATGTAGATGTGAAATGTGAATATGAGATGCTTGTATGAATATGTATGCAACTTTCTTTTTGTGTATGTCACAAGATATTATTAGAAAATTATACAAGAGAAGATGAAGATGGATGTTAGTGCAGAGAAAGACATGCATGTTAGTGCGAAAACAAGATCCTTCAAAGTTTTTCTATATTTCTATTCTAGTTGTTGCTCTTTAATCATCATTAGGTGAAAATATCATGATGGCCGACAAACACTATGATATGACGTAGATCAATAGTGTGCAAGGTTGAACTAGCATGTAGATCAAAAGTCATAGACAAGGATGATCATGAATCATATGAGGAACATAATTTCCCCTAGTCATAAAAAACCAGACCAATTATGAGATGTCACTGCTTCTCTAAATCTTGATGTCAAGACATCCTTGAGAAACTAGCCACATGATAGTAAAAAATAGATAGGAAAATTATCGTACTACATCATTACTTCTCTAAATTCTGAAGTGAGGACATCTTGGGGAAACTAATAGCAGAATGATTACAAGAAGACAAGGATAATTAGCATGATATGTCATGGTTCCTAAGACATAAGGAACTGGTATCATGATAATCATGAAAAAGATAGATAAATTTTGCCAAGTGTTTTAATGTCACGTGTTGCCAAATGTCGAGCGATATCAAATTCAAGAAGGACACATCCTGAATGACGTTGATATCTATGAGATCAATTCTTAGAGTTGGGAGAATCCATCAAAGTGCCATATGATGATGATGATGTTGAGGAAGGACACATCCAAAAGTATAAAGAAATAACGACAGTTGATTTTTAGAAGGATGCATCTAAAGAAGAACCCAAAATTTTGCCAAGGTGAACTGTCTTGAAGGAATTTGATTACATGTCATTGCTGACATGTTGAATTGACTGAAAATGTTGATGAAATAGATTTGTTGATAGAATGCTTGCTTGAGATTTGATAGAATGTTTGATTTATTTTGAAGATAGTTTGACGTGTGTGAATGTGTAGTGCCATGAACCCTAATGGACTAACCTAGTGCAGCCTCAGAGGGTCATCGATTGATGGAATTGCCTACGTCATGCACTCAAAGACCTTGTAGTTCGACATGACCAATGACCTTGTCCAAAGGACAAAAGTTTGAATCATGATTTTACTTTGACAAACCTAGAAATACTAGCCTAATATCTTGATGATTCAAAGATGAATCTTGCTTACGTAGCAAATGCGCAAAGACAACGTAGTTCAAACATGGACAAAAGATTGATTAATGTGACTGATTGAATTGATCAGAAAGACATTGACTTTGACTTTGTTTTTGGATTTTCTCAAGACATTTTCAAATTTTAAGATTTTTTTTCATGAATTTTTCACATTTGTAGGATTTTTTCAGGACTTTTTCAGATTTTTAGGGGTTTTTTAGGACATTTTCAGATTTTTAGGGTTTTTTCAGAATGCAGGATCATGTGCGACACCTACTGCAGTTATGCAATATAGTTATTTCCCCCATAAAAAGTGGGGATTATCGGAATCAAATGATATGAAGATAGGAACACAAAGGGAAAAAGGAAACGATATGCAAGAGATGATGTAAACCAAATGTTAACCATGGCTAGAATCGATAGGACTAAGGATGAAGGTTGTGAATGTGTCAAGTTGTCATGATTATGAAAAGTGGATAAAGACCAATGAGAGTAATAGTAGATGGTGAAGCAATGCTTGACTATGCATGGCACATGTTTTCTAGGTTTTCACCATGGTACTTATCGAAAGCACCTATTTTCTAGGTTTTCACTATTAGATGAATTCATTTATTTTTATTATTTTTGCCATTTTTTTATTGTTTTTGGTGTCACCAAGATGCTTGTTTTCCAGGTTTTCATCAAGGGATGATTTTTCTATTTTTTTGTACTTTTAGGTTTTTAGCCAAACTCTCTAATGCTATGTGTAGAAATTTATTAGATGTAAGGTGTTGATGGGTTCTGTTAACTATTCTCCATCAAGTGTGGCCAACTAATAAGCTTCAAAGCCAAATGTGATAGTAATGATATAAGGGCCAAGCCAATTAGCCTCAAACTTGCCAAGATTTTCATGGTCTGCCTAATTTCTTGTGTTTTGCATGAGGACCAAGTCACCGATTTCAAATTTTCTCACCATTACTCTCTTTTTATAGCTCCAACAGAGACGATTTTGATATTCATTGAAGTTGTTTAAGGCATTTTGTCATCTTTCTTGTAACATTTCTAGCTCATGCAGGCGAGACTATTTGTACTCTTCATCGTCAATCATTCCTTTCAAGGAGACTCAGAGAGAAGGAATTTCGACCTCGATGGGCAATATGGCCTCAGATCCATAGACAAGGGAAAATAGAGTGGCTCTAGTGGGGGTATGAATGATGGTATGATAGGACCATAAAAAAAGATTATGTTGTAGGTGCCAATCTCGACCAACATCATTGACGGTCTTCTTGAGTATGCGAAGAATTATTTTATTTGATGCCTCAGCTTGGTCGTTACCTTGTGGGTAATATGAGGTGGACAAATGATTTTGGATGTGGAATCGCTCATAGAGTTCATGAATGTCCTAATTTTTGAATGGAATGTCATTATCTGTGATGATGGATTGTGGAACACCATACCGGAAAATGATGTAATTTAGGATAAACTTGGATATTTACTTATCAGTGATGTAAGTGAGAGGTACGGCTTCAATCCATTTAGTAAAGTACTCAGTGGAAGTGATTATGAATTTATGGTCATTAGAAGAGGAAGGATGAATCTTACCCACGAGGTCAAGTCCCCATTGTGTGAAAGGCCATGGAGAAGTGATCGGCTTGAGATCCTATGCAGGTGCGTGAATTAGCTCACTATGCACCTGGCATTTCCAACATGTTCTACCAAGCTGAAGAGCATATTCTCTAATGTTGGCCAATAGTATCCCAATCTGGTGACTTTTTGAGCTAACATTGGACCACTCGAATGAGATCCGCATATACCCTCTTACACTTCTTGTAAAGTTGTTTGGGCTTTATTAGTGTCGAGACAACGAAGAAGGGTGTTATCAAAGTTGTGACGGTAGAGGATGTCACTGATGATGGTGTGTCTAGCCTCATTTTGGATAAAGGACTTTATTTGGTTGTTGGAAAGGTTGGTTGGGAGGGTTTGGGACTTAAGATAGTCATAGATTTCTTGATACCAAGCTGAACTAGGACCAATAATCTCACACACCATTTTTGACTCTGGAATATCATATGCAGGCATCAACAGTTGTTCCACTAAGAACTCAAATTGTGACACATTCTTAGGGATGTCTAAGAGAGAGCCAATGGTAGCCATTGCATCGGCTACCTTATTTTGTGTCCTTGGGATTTGTTCAAATGTAATCATTTTGAAATACATCAGGAAACTATCCACTATTCATTTTTAAGGAAGAAAATTTTCATCCTTTGTGTCATACTCATCATTCACTTGCTTGATGACTAACTGAGAATCCTCGAATACAAGAAATGTCTGAATTTTCCATTTAATTGCTATCTTCAGACTTGTGACCAATGCCTCATATTCTGCAATGTTATTTTTACAAGGGAAGGTGATCCAAAATGATATAGGAATTTAATCCCCTTGTGGTGTGATAAATAAGATGCTAGCTCCCGAGTCGTGACTAGTGTGGGACCCATCAAAGTATAGTTTCCATGGTAAGGCTAGTTTGGCATGAAAGATAGACTCATCAGGAAAATTAGTTATATATGAGTAAGTGGCTTGGATTGGTGCATCTGTAGGTTGATCTTCTATTACTTGACCTTTAATTTCCTTGTGCTCCACATATTGTATGTCATACTCGCTTAATATCATGACCCACTTCACCAAATGACCTATCAATGCTGCTTGACTCAGGAGATACTTTAGTGGGTCAATCTTGGCCACCAAATCTATTTGGTGGCTTAGCATGTATTGTCTTAATTTTTGCACCGCAAAGACATCTGCAAGGCATGGACATTCAATCATTGTATATTTCAACTCATATCCTATCAATGTGTGACTGATGTAGTATATGGATTTTTGTTTTTCCTCATTGTCATTTTGTACCAATAATAGCCTCAATGCATTTGTAGTTGTAGAGACATATAGGATCAATGGCTTGCATTGAATAGGTGGCATCAGAACTAGTGGTGTCAATAGACATTCCTTAATTTGTTCGAAGTCTACGTGGAATTTATTTTTCCATACAAAAGGAATGATTTTTCATAACAAATATTGAAATGGTTGACACTTGGCTGCCAACTATGCAATGAAGTGGTAGATAGACTACATTCTACCCTAAAGTGTTCACAACTCACTAATTCCTTTTGGTGGAGGCATGTCCTGAATTTATTTAACTTTTATGGGATCAACCTTAATGCCTTGTCATGAAACTATCCATCCTAGCAACTTACCCAAAGTGACTCTAAAGACACATTTGTTTGGGTTCAAATGAACCTTGTAATCCTCAAGCCATTTAAAAATTTTATCTAGGACTTTGAGGTGATCTTTTCATAACAAATATTTTCCAATAGGTCATCCACATAATCTTCCACTAGGATATATTTCTTGTCATGAAATATTTTTGTCATAGCTCTTTAGTATGTGGTGCCTGCATTCTTTAAGAAAAAGGCATGACATTCCAACAGTATGTTCCCCATGGGCAGGTGAATTGCATTTTGTGTTGATCCTTTGTTGCAATTCGGATTTGGTTATAGTCTAAGAAACCATCCATGAGAGATAGCATCTTGTATCCTACTGTGAGATCAACAATCATGTCTATATTTGGTAATGGGAAATCATCCTTT